>JAPMOQ010013928.1:27796-64102 GCA_026543055.1 Argiope trifasciata
ACACACACACACACACACACATATATATATATATATATATAATTTAATTGAAGTTTTTGAACATTTTGATTAATTATCTTAAGACTTAGGCAATGGTTTGAAGAATTTTGTGATTTTCTCTTGCTTGGCAGTTTTTAAAAGCTCCTTCAATTCAGGCTGATACGCAGCAGTCGCACTAGCAATTTGCCTCTTAAAAATAAGACTTCGTTCCATAGACGGATCAATGTTCATAAAGAAATGGCAAAGCTCATTTGCCATTTTAAAATTTCCTCTAAGATTTTTCAAATTAAATGTCACGTTTCCAGTGCTTGTTAAAGCCTCTTCTTCAATGGGCTGTGAATTTAACATTTCCTCCAAGTCGGTTTCAGTCAGATCTTTATCTAACGATTCAAGCAATTCCTGAATGTCGATTGTATCTGTTCGAACTCATCTCTTCCTATTCCATTCGCGGTTTCACAATGTCTGCAGTTTGCATTTAACAATATACTTTAGACAAAATTGTAATAAGATCTGTTTAACTTTTTTTTATTAGTCTATTTGACTGCATTTGCAAAGGATATTGGGTTAGATGTCTTTCATTATTATGTATGTACTTATTAGATCCGCAAATAAAGAAATTTTTATCCGGGAATGTAGGAATTGGGTCGCATTTTTTAAATCCGCGAATGAAGGAAGCGCGAATAAGGAGCTTTTACTGTACACATAAAACTCAAATGCTGATGGACTCTGCTTTCAATATTGACATTAAAAAAAGATTAATAGTTTCAGCCAAAAAAAATTTTATGTTAATTGCAGCTTAATCATCTCCACTTTAATTTAACAATAAAATTTTGCTGAAGTTGATAGATAATTAGACAGACATTTAGTACATTACGGGCATAGAACCTTTACAAATACATGAGTAAATTATATGTCTATCAAAATTTGAGCTTTAAAAATATTGTGATGAATTAGCACAAGACATTAAAAGGCAAGTAATATAAAGTATTTAATTGACAATGGCATTACATA
The DNA here is from genome assembly GCA_026543055.1 of Argiope trifasciata. Classification (NCBI taxonomy): domain Eukaryota; kingdom Metazoa; phylum Arthropoda; class Arachnida; order Araneae; family Araneidae; genus Argiope; species Argiope trifasciata. The sequence continues at coordinate 28,808 of JAPMOQ010013928.1, forward strand.
AAATATGCAATTTATTTTAAAGAATATTAAGATTGGCGAATCGGCTGGTCGCCAAAGGTAATGAATATGTGTGTTGTGTTGACGTTCTGTATGCTAAACCGTTTGATTCACAGCGAGAAAACGTTTTACATGTATAATTTGAATGAGAAAAATAGGGGTTGTTTTTTTTTAAAAATTTTTATCAGTTAATTACATTGATTTAAACGTTGTATCTCTGAAAGGTGCTAATTCCGAAACTACTTTTAACCAACTGCAGTGAAGTAATAAGCTGCTAACTTTATAGTGGACAGCGAATTGTTTAAAACTGTCCTTTATATATTTTCTTTAAAAAAACGTACTTTTATTTTAAATGCAATTTTTATTTTTAAGATATTAACATCTGTTAAACATTTCTCTATGGTTAAATTGTGGCGTCGCATTTAGATGAGGCTGCTCTGTTTACAGTTAGTTTTAAATAAATAATACCATGTCATCAGAAGCTATGAAACCATTGTTAGTTTTTCATATTCTTTCTGTTTTAAATTTGCTTGCCTGCAGTAAACATGCTATATTTACTCTTGAAGGCTTTTTTAAATATTTTTTATGATTGTCTCATAATTTTGGTTAATTGATTAAGAACTATGAAACTTTAGTATGAAAGGTTGTCATACCCAATTTCCCAACTGATATCTCTTCGAACCCACGTTTATAAAGATCAAAAGCGGAAGGTCGATGGCTTGAAATCTGATTATTTCTGATTCTTCTTCGTTTTTTTTTTTTTTTTTAAATTTTCTGTTGTTTTAGTGATTACCGCCCACTCAATACGAATCAATATTCGAATCGCCAGTTTCAGATTTGAAGCCGGTCAAGTTCATTTGCCGATTAAATCGGACTACACTAAGATTTTCTAGCACATCAGACCTTCCGCTATTAATATATAAACAAGACACCTTTATAATTTCCTAAAACCGTACGTACCTGTATTAGTGGTAGATTAATTAAATGCTTTTTGTAATGGCTCTTAATGATTAATTCCCAGAATGTAACAAAGTGTAATCTTAAATGAACTACATTTTACTCATTTCAGAATATGTAAAACGATAATTTTTGCACATTCATTTTTTTTGGCCAGAAGTTGATAAAGAAATCAACTCCTCAGCTAAGAATTGCTTTCAGGTTTCTAGTTTAAGTGTAACTTCTTCTAGTAATAGTATTTCTAATAATGAAAAGCATTAGTTCATTTGTTTCTTTTAAACTTCGTAAAATAAAAATTGAACCTATCTTATTAAAAACAGTTCGCACATTCTAGGTTCTGTATTCAAACTTTTATATATTCTATGGGGTAGGCAAATGATTCCTTTGATAGTAAAAGTTATAAATTGCAGAAATTTCTGGTGCAGTATCTGAAAAGCAACATTATATTATCCATATGTTGCCTACAATTGTGTTTTCACGTCGTAATATTTGAATATGTCTTTATTTATTATTCTCCAATATGTTAGTTTGAATTCGGAAAAAAATATATTGATGTTAAGTGGTTGTGCGGGAAAGTAATGTGTCATTTTCAAATAATTAATCGAGAAATAATAATTTCAATCCATTGTGGATACATATATCAAACGAGATCTATAGGTGAAGATATTCCTCTGAGTTTACCAGAATTCAAATAAATTAACCAATCATTCCAGAGATACCACAGGACCGCGGTGGCCTGATGGTAAAATCTCGGCTTCGGAACCAGAGGGTTTCAGGTTCAAGACTCGATTCCACCGAAGAACCGTCGTGTGAGGTGGTTTCTTGCACGTTAAATCTGTCAGGCCAAACTCCTCCCGCTGGTGTGGAGAGGGGGGTGCCAGTTCAGGTGTCGTCCTCGTCATCTGACCGTGGTTCAAAGTAATGAGTTCCGTCCCAAAATAGCCCTCGTGTTGCTTTAAAACGGGACATTAATATAACTAAAAAAAACCACCCAGAGATACCACATATATTGAAAAATACAATTCTAAATCCACATTTAACTCAAGCATTTCCCGTTGCTAATGGTCCTGTAGAAGCAATATTGATCATCCAACTCATCGTCGAAGTTCTCGAATAAGAAAACTATCAGACAGAGTGATTTTGTTAATATTTATGTATTCAGTTGGAAATTTCTTTGAAAACAAAAATAGTTTTATATAAACGTTTGATTTTATTTATATTGGACAAATCAAATATGAAGTTTATTCTTAACTGCTCTTCTGTTGTTTTTTCTAATGACACTTGTCATTGACAAGTCCTCTGCCTAAAAAGCCATTGCGATTTAATCCAAATTTTTTGCGCCTCTTGTGTCTTTAGTAGCGCCACCTAGGGCCAAGAGTACGAGTTAGCTACTCACCGTCACAATCCTTTTTACGGGGCGCACTTCATTCACAAATCATAATTTAGACCTGGATCAGAGAACGATGAACTGTGAAGCAGTCCTTTCAGTGGTATTACTCTCGACATGAAGAACTTTGTGACCACAACAGATCGATACGTGTGCCAGTCACCACCACGCACGAAGATCTTCGGCCCGCAGTTGGTCTGTCCCAAACTCCTAACCCAAGGGATGCACATCCAATGTCCTACCAACCAGGCTAACCCAACCCACTTCTGACCACCATAAGTATGTTCATTCTACTGTAAATAAATGTTTTCTCCCCCTTGCTTTGCTATGTGCTGAAAAGGTAATTTTTTGAATTTTAAGATGACATAAAAAATATTTTTGTGTTGTAATATTTCCAAACATCATTGCTCTAACACAATAGAATCTTGCTTCCTTTTAATTAAATTTATAATTAAAATTACAAAATAGTTGCAGATAAATAAAAGCCTGAGGGGCACTTTTTCATCCCTTCAAATATTATATTATTATCTATACCATGTTTGGCGCTTTACTTGGGTGGTCAGACAATACAGTCTCTAAAGCACTAACACATACACAGACTCACAAACAAAAACTTTGATTAATAAAAGGAAAAAAAGTTTGCCAAGTTACTCATTCCAATCATACAAAGTATGTTTGTGCTGAGTTTGGTAACTGAAATTCAAACTTGTAAAACCAATACAAGCACACACATCTTTATTTTAAGCATACATAATTAAGGTCTATAAACTGGACGATTATTTTGAGTGCATTTTCTTTAACCAATTATGGCCATACAGCTTAGAAAGTAATGAAAGTGCAGATAAACTAAAGATGTTGAAAATTATTCAGATAAAAAAAATGATAACATAATAATGAAATATTCATTTAAAAACCAGCACTTTTATTTCACTCAAATAAATATTAAACGATGGGTTTACTTAATAAGCTCATATAAACAAATAGTAGATGTTTATGATGGTTCTTATGTTCATGTCATTCTTTAATCAGATGTCATTACTCATTCTACTCCTAACCTCGTTTTCCCACTTTAATTGATAAAACCAATAAAAATTGATAAATAAAGAGTGAACGACAATTGAGTAGATTTAAAAAAGAAGTAAAAAAAATGAGTAAGGTGCATGTTTCTTTACAAAAATATCAAATAACTTTCATGATATTCTTATAACATTTGTAAGAAATAATAAAAAAATTATTAAAAATTAGCAAGAAGTATTATAAGTCATTTAATCAAACATTTTTTTTAAAATACTGTGTACTTGTAGAAAATTCACTTGCATTAATGGCTAGATATCTTGTGTTTTGAAGTTCCAAATGAATTCTCAAAACAATCCAAAAGGTTTTATTATTATTATTAATTCTCCCACATAATCTAATTTAATAACCTTAATTTCAACTTGTTTAATATTTATTTAGCTTAATGATTGAACTTTTTACATAAAAGTGAATGATTTCAAATATATAATTTTCATTGTGTTATCTAACTACATTGGATTTCTATGGAGTTAAGACGTTCATTTTCAACGAATGCTTCAGTCAAACACATTTGTTATCCAAACATGGAACAATATTACTAATAAATGTGACTATCTTTTTTTTTATATACTTATTCAGAATATAAATAAGTTAATTGTGAAATATTTTTGTTGTTGTTTAATTTATAAATATATTTGTAGTGTGAAATGTTATATGATTTTTGATTATTTTTATTTTTAATTGTAAATTGAATTGTGTATATGAAGAGTGATTAGTATGACTAGAAAGTAATGACAATATTTAGATGAACAAAATGTCTTCACATATATTCAAAAAAATTAATGTTATAAAAATATTAAATAATGTAATGAGTGATAATGAATATAAAAACTTTTTGATTAGAATAAATGTTTACTACTCATTTTTGTAAGCAACTGGATCACCATGAAGTTAGTTATATTTGATTTAATTGAATAGTTATGCATTCTTTTTGTATTTATGTTGACCATAATAAAATATTTAAGCACCAAATTGTTGCAAATATTAGAGCATTGTTTTTCAATAGCCTTTCTCTCACTTTATTACTTCAGTGCATAAATAATTTTAATTTATAATGGAGTCATGTTTCGTGTGACCATAACAGCATTAAAAACTTAAACGTTGGTGCTTTTCATCTTCTTACTACATATTGTCTTTTGTGATGCACTAATTTCACTTTCTTTTATGTGGGCTAAACAATATAAATAATTAATAGAATTTTATTTCCTCTTAGCTAAATAAGGCAATGGAAAAAAAAACATGTTTAAATATTTGATGAAATAATTTAATTTTGGAAATTCAAATGGTTAATTATCATTAAAATTCTCTTAAATGGTTATTTCATTCTCAATAACTATGCAAGACCATAAACCTTTTCATTGAAATTTAATTTCAGTATTCAGTCATTATTACAGTTCCTCCTTAAACAATGACTAAAATTTAATAAGAATAATGGTTTATATCCTATATCTTGTCTGCAGAAAATTTTTAAGAGCAGAATTGTTTTGTGTAGAATATAAAATTGTGCTTATGGATGAGGATTAGATAGCCCTTTTCCCACATAAATGATGTAAACTTTAAATATTTGCTTATTTAAATTTGCAATAAGAGCTATATTTTAACCTTCCAAAACAAGCGCAGAGTTTATTTTCTTTATCTGATGGTATAAAATCCAGTATGGCCTGAAAAATAATTAAATACATGTTGCTTTTTTTTGAAGTTTTGGGATGTAAATACTTCATTGATGAATCATTCTACATTTAGATTTTTCCTTTTTTTTTTTTTTTTCCTTTTCAAAAACTTTTCATACTATTTCTCATTAAGATTGAGTATGATATATAAATCAAACAGAATGTTGCATATTTTATAAATTTGCTCTTAAAATAATAATAACAAAATGCTAGTTTCTCGTTTAAATGAGTATGTAAAAACCTTTTTTTGCTAATGGCATGAGAAATTGAAAATTACATGTTTATCTTCCTCTTCACTTTAGCAACAGACAGAATACGTACTCAGATGCACACAGGTTTCTGATAAATTGACAGTCTGTTTCACTGCCTTTTTACACTTTTGTTATTTTATAATGAATTAGACAGTATGTGTTCATTACATATTTTATATTAAATAATGCCATTTTAAAGAACACAAATAATTAAATCCATGTTTAAAATTTTTTTTTAACTTTTCTTAATATCTACATTTTTTTAATCTTTCATTTCTTTATATTTTCAATTTCAATAAATTCTGGGTTTTAGACTTTCATGTTTGAATACATCTAAATATTTATAAGAAAATTGGAGCATTCATTTAGCTTTTCATGCTAAATATTATTTCTGAGAAAATAATTTATTTTATTATCCAAACACTTTTTAAGGAAAAATTGTTTACTTTCATTATGATGAACATTTATATAGTTTTTCAATAAAATCAATATTTTGAGTACTTGGCATTTACACCTATCCTTAATACCATATGAAATTGTTTAATTTGCTTTTATCATTGGAAATTTGAATTTTACTAAAGATTTTGCTCTAAAAAGACTTAAATTATTTCAATTATTGTATTGTGAGTAAGAGTAAAAGTAAATTCATTAACAAAAATTTAAAAATAACTAGGAAAAGTTTACATAATAATAACTTGATAATGTTAAATACTAAAATTCTCTTTTCAAACCTCATATTAAAGCTAATGACAGTTTATATCATTATGATAAATGGATGAAAAGTAGGATCATTTTCTTCAAATGCTTTTTTTTTTTAGTAGCATTTAGCTTCTTCCTTTTTTGCAAATCTTGAAATATTATTGTAACAAATTTTTAATTTATTACTTCTCCATCTAATAGCTTTGTTATCAAATAAATAAATTTTTAAAGATAACAAATTCCAAGAATAAAATTTTTAGAAATTAATAATCCAGACAAACCTGCTGATTGCCAAAGGTGGCTAATTTATAATATATTGAAATGCTAATTAATTATTTACTGTTTTTAACAGATCCTATTAAAAAATAATAATTAACTTTATATCTGTTTGATATTATTTTCTTAGAATTAGCATGAAATGTAATTTTTATTTATTTATAAATAAGCCAATCAGTTTTTAATAATTATGGGTAATTTTTCAAGAATTTTATTAATTTAGTTATTTTTTAAAAAATGAAGATATATATTTCTATGAATTTACTGAAATAGATTTTTAACATGTTGATTAAATTTAAAATGTGCTGAAATATGCAACTGTTAATAATTATTACAAGCATTTTATGGTGTACTACCTCAAGCAGCAAAATGATTAAATACCCTGTTGCCACCAGCAACTGACCATTAAAATAAAAAATAAAAAATCTATTCTTTAAAGTATTATTATGCTATTATATTTCAGTCTACAGGTTCAAATAACTTATATTTAGTATTATTAAATACCTAAGAAAGTTAAGATTCGAAAGAAATACAATGAAAATGTATTAGTAAATTTGTATTCATTGCTTCCAGATAAACTGCAAAGAATGGAAAAGCACGATTCAGCCACATAAAGTGAAGCATCTTCTTTCAGGGTTTTGGTTAATTAAATGGAATTTCTTTCTGATTCATAATCTGAATGCATGTTTCTAAAACCTTTAAAAAACATTAGAAGATATAAAAATTAAAATATTGGGTTAATCATGGCATGTTTCCCATCAGTTAAATATTTGTTTCCATCATATATTATTAAGGATATTATTTGACATATAGTCTCATGTAAAAAAAAGAATTTGAAAGTTCAATTCATATTTAATGAATATGAAAGAAGACTTTCAAAGTGAGTAAAAAGTAAAATTGTAAGATATTAACACTACAATATGTGGAAACTTATATTTGCTGATTATATCTGATGCTTATGAATTACTTCAATAGAAAAACATTATTAAAGTAACAATCATTAAAATTCCAACTCCAAATTAAATTCAAAATTTTATTTCAATGAAAAATATTTTAGATTAAACAAAAAATGTTTAGAAATCAGATTTTAAATTTTTAATAGTAGCGACGACAAATTCATTTTTGAAAGACTGATATTTCCATTGGTAATTCATATTTATTTTATTACTGGCATACTTGCTGCTGCTTTATAATCAGTAGTATCTTGTTTTCCCCATGATTGGGTTATCTTTAGACGGGTGTAGAAATTGATTCCTGAAAAATTAAAGAGCATCAGTGTAATTTAATTCTGAATAATGTTTAGAAATGAATATAAAGCTCTTGCACATTAGTGTGACTGCTGGATATCATAAATAATTCATCTTCCTACCAGCAGTGACCTATTCCCAATCCCTCTTCAGATCAAATACTTCCAAATTGTTTCCAAACTTTTTAAATAAAATGAATTTTATACAATATGATAATATACAAAATATCCATTGTAACTGAGGCTCATTAACTCAATTTTAACTTTCATATATAGGCATATATTTTTACTAATGATTTAATAAATTGTACAGGATTACATTTGAATTAAATTTGCTTTTGAAAAAAAAAAAAACAGTTTGTTTTATTTTAATCAGGTTATTGATATTCAAGAGATATTACCATTTCAATATGCTGAATGACATATTAGCTATATTTGGGTGAAATTTAACTATTTAATATTTATTTTGTATAATATTTGGTTGTTTAGAAACTAGGCATTGAATTATATTTAGACTGATTCCTGCATAACTAAATAATTATATTAGCTACATAGCAAGCAAAATTATTTAGAATATTTCAAAAACAAATTTTATTTTATCATGAAAAAGGGGGCTAAGTACAAGAACAAAAAAAAAGATTCATTATACAATATTAAAAAAATTAATTTAAAAAAACAAGGTATCTATAAATAAAAATGATGTACAGTAGATGTTAAGTAATGTGATCAAGATTAAAATGATCAAAATCCATTATTTCATCATATTGAAATGTGCATGAAAATATTTATTTAATTTGATTACTATTGTTTAATATTATCAGATTTGAAAGATCCTCCATTTTCAACTGGCATTACAAAAGGGGCTTAAAATTAATTGACAAATATTATTAAAAATTTTTTTAAAAATCATTCTATTACACATTTTTTATATTATAATCAGGAATTCTCTAAAAGGAGACAGCTTCAAGACTCCTTTTATAGTGAGATCTTAGACTTTTTCATTAAGATTCAATTAAAATTAATTTATTAAATTGCAGAAAGTTGCATCAAATTATTAACCGTTATTAGTTATGTGGACTTATTCTTCAGAGACTTTGTGATAAAAAGTAGTTTTAATTCCAGACCATGATCAGAAAATTTTAAGTGTGTCTTCTAAGCTAAAATATAAAACTTAAAAATGGAGAAATGAAGAGATTCTCAATAGTATCCATACTCCTGGGAGTAAGCAAAAGTTACATTGTAAATGATAAAAAAAATGTTAAAAGATTAAAATAGGAAGGACATAATTTTGCTAGTGAAAATTCTCAATATTAAAATCAAAATATGCAATTCCTTCCAAAAACACAATTGAAAGGTAAATTAAAACAATAATTGAACAAATAAATTTTTTTTTTGATAACTATAAAAAGATATGCATTTTTATCAGCAGTAAGAAAGCATTATTTTGGATAAAATTTGTTAGCTTAAATATCAAAACTTACAGCTTTTAAATAAAAATTGGCATCTCCCAAGAAAGATCCTCTGGAACCTGGTACCAGTAAATGAGAACATAGGATGGGGGACAAGAATTGGCACATTTACACTAGTCTGCAAAAAGTCAATATATCTAAGCATGTATACAATTTTAAAACAAATGTAAACTAAATAATCAATAAGGAAGGGAAAAAAGTAAATTTTCCCTAGATTAATCCAATTTTTTTCACATTTATTCAGATAATCCAATAATTTAATCAATCAATAGATACCCCCAAATAATTAACAAAAGAGTCACTAAGTCCCAATCACTGATTATTTTGTCACTTTTTATTTCATATTATAATTCATAAACCTTAGATATATCATCAATGGTCACCTACCCTACTGTCCTTCATTTTTTAGATATTGTAGAGCAGCAATTATATGAGTCCCACTAAGCCAGACTTCACTTTAACAAAATTGGCGAAAAGGCTTTGTAGAATTTTATTGAAAAAAGTTTTCTAGAGTGGTTGAAAACCTAAGTGGAAGAAATTGCTGTTTTTATGGTAGAAGATATAATAATTTGTGAAAAACAACATTTGAATACAATATGCATTAAAAGAAAATCATGCATTCAATGTATTTAATTGAAAAAATTATTAGATATATTAGGTAACAAGAAGAGACTACATCTGCAATTCTGTTGACACTAATAAAATTGTGTAAACTGCAATAAAGAAATGTATAGTATCATCTTAGAAACAAAATAATATATATATATTTTCAAATGAAAAAGTTAGCGTAGATTGTGAGTGGATTGGCATATAAATCATAAGGAACTTTAAGTATATCCTAAAAATTAATAAATTGTATGCAAATTAATATTTTATTTTTTTAATTTGTCAGCATTTATAAAAATTTTGTTTAACTGAATAAGCTTGGATTGCCTTCTTGTCAGCAATGAATACATTAACTGAAATTGAATGCATATGTCTCGGCCTACTATTGCACGTTGCTGGAAATATGGCTATTTTGCCAATGTCTGAAACACTTCCAGCCTTTGCAGTTGCATCTCATAAATGAAATCATTCTTCTGAAGCGTAACTAAGTATTGACTTCATTGCAGAATATGATTTTTTCCATTTTGAGGTATCATTATGTGGTATGATTAATAATTCATCACTGATAATCTTTATTGAGTTATTCACAAACAAGAATAAAGAAAACGAAAAATATGAAAAACATAAATTGCATTTACGAATAACGAAAAATTAAAAAGAAAGCAATCCTTTCATTTGAAAAAAAAAATGAAATAAGGATATCCCATATCCATTTCTACTGAATCTATTGGGCCTACCCGGCGAGTTATTTGGAGATTAATCCTTGGCAGATCCTATTTATTTTTTATTATTTTACAACTATGTACTATGCCTATAACCATCCCGTAGGTGTAAGGAATAAATTGACTGAGATTCCTTGCAATCGGTTAAACGGTACGGCAGTGCATAGGGTACGTACAAACAAAAATTCATTTTTATACATCAGAAGTGAGGAAGTTACTTTTCGGGTTGAGAAAGAATTAGCAATAGATATTCTGTAGTCACGATGGTTCTAGAAATTTATACGCAATTTCAAAATCAAGTACTGTTAATTAATCTGATTTATTTCAAACGTAAATCTTTTTCACTACTGTACCTTGATGGCTGTAGAAACTGCTTGCTTCCAAAACATTCAATAGCTAAAAGCGAAAGGTTGAAGACTTGCTGACTGACAATTTTTATTTCCTTTTTTTTTTTTTTTTGGTCATTTTCTATTGTTATTCAGCTGTGTTTCTTTTACAGATTAAGAGCCGACGCATTTCTAGCATTTTAAGCGTGATTGCCAGTTTCAGGAATGAAACCGGTCAAGTATGATTGCCGAAAAGACGGTCAACACTCAGATCTACAAGTACTTCAAACCTACCGCCTATTTTAGATGTATTTAACCAAAAATATAAACAATCATCTATAGAATTTTCTCTTTTAGTGGTAAATTAGTCCAAATTTAAAACAAAATCTTTCAAATTTTTGTAACGTTTTAATATATTTATTTACTGCATAATTCTTTATTTTCAAAGCAATCATTTTTCAGATATCAATGCACATTTTTCTTCACGACTCATTTTCCCTTTTTTTTTTATTTTGATCTCATTAAAGTGGCTTGTCAAGATGAATAGAGAAAAGCTACAGGTAGATAACTGGGTAGGAGGGAAAAAAATTGAGTAATGTGTATTGCTTGTTTACACTTTTACAAAATTATTGCACTTACATCAGAAAATTGTAAAATTTAAAATAAAATAAAAATGTTAAGAATCCAATTTATTCATCCTTAAAAAAAGTGTCTTATGAACGATCACAGGGCCCTCAGCGTTAAAAATTAGAACTAGCCACTTAGGTACGTCTACATGGATTTTTATTGATACATATTGTTTTATCTTCAACTAGCCGCCTTTGGCGACCAGCTGGTTCGCCATGAGTAATGCGTTCTAAAATTTTCAATTAAATCACATATTCATTAGCCAAAATTTAAGAAATGGTTAAAGTTAAAAGATTCAGTTATTAGTAGTTAAAGAGTCGGTAACTTTATTCGAAAAAACTTTTTGAGTTTAATGCTCTAACAGTTTATCGATTATGCTTCCAAAATATTAAAAATGTTTTTTTCGGTGATGTTATCAAAATGTTAAATAGGTTTTTTAAAGAAAGCGAAAAAGGGGAAAAATTATTGAATTAATGATACAGATATTGCAAATAATTATAGAAATATGCCATTAAGTCGGGATTTCAATGCATATCCTGTCTAAATTCAACCAGGTTTATTGTAAATAAAGATGATTTATGGAATTAATTATATATCTATTGCAAACGATCATAGAATCCATTGCCTTGCATTTATTTTTTAAGAAAATATCTCATTTTATATTTATGTTATTTTATCCAGTCACATGCTGAAAATTGTATTTCTTTAAATTTGATTTGCGATGATAGTTTTTTTTTATTTGAACTTCCGGCATTGTTTTATTTTATTTTATCCAGTCACGTGCTCAAAAAAACATGGTTAAAATATTTCTTTAAAAATTCGTTAAAAATAGAAGCTTGAGCTATACATTAAAACACTGATATCACAAGTTCATCTCCTTTTAATTAAAAGCTAAATATTCTTCATTTTTTAAATTATTTATAGACTTGTGCTACATACTATGCAGCTATTTACTTCATTTAGACTTTTTTTATAGATGTATTTCTATTATTAAACAAAGCTGATTTATTTAATTAATAATATTGTAAAAGTCACAAAAAATTCTTTGCATTTTCTTTTTTTAAAAAAGAAAAAACATATTTTATATTTATTTCATTTCATGCAGACACGTGCTGAAAATTGCATTTTTAAATGTTTAATTTGCAATAATTATTTATTTTTTTAATTTGAGTTTTTATCTATCGATGGCAGCCTATTGATAAAAGATAATTTTTCCCCTTCCACTCGTAACGTGCTCCTGCAGATTAAATTTTATTGTTTTGTCCGAAATATATTGTTGAAAAATATAGTTGAAATGCTTCTTTAAAAATTCATTACAAATAGAAGCTTAAGTTAAATGTTAAAATACTGATACTATTAGAAGTCTAATTTTTTTATCTTTAAATTGATGTTAAAATCATGTTTATCCGATAATATTTTCGGAAGTTATAGCGGAAAAACGTCGAAATTTCGCTTAAATTTTAATTAATTCAAATTCTAATTAAAAATTCGAAAAAAGGGCTCCGAGGTGCACATTCCCGACCTCCAAGGTATACATGTACCAAATTTGGTAGCTGTAGGTCCAACGGTCTGGCCTGTAGAGCGCCAACACACACACACACACACGCACGCACGCACACACACACGCACACACACACACACATTGAGCTTTATTATAAGTATAGATTAAGAGTCGGAATGTACATCAGTCACTGTTCTAAATTAGTTTCATTTTTTTTGTGCGGTAGTATTAAAGAATAACAACAAACATGATGGAAACAAGTATGTGCAATTTATACAACTCTTGCGAGGAGATGAAATGAGAAATTTAAAATACATTTCTAAACTTTTCAAATATAACTTAAATATTTTTTTTAAGTAGCTCTTAATAAACTTAATGTGGGGTTATTACTGCAGCATTGTGAAATTGCTCATTAAATAAAACAAATTTCATTCATCATTCCTTAAAAAGAATTCCCTATATTCGTATTTTGATAGATTTTTGAATAACTCGGTAGTAAAAATAATTATAAGTTAGAAGTCGATTAGGGGTTAAAACAAAATCACTTGTCAGAATAACTTTAAATTTGAAATAAATATACTGGAAGAAGGAGAGAATGCTGTGTCAAAAAATTTCGGAAGTTCATGCATGTGCACGTGGTAATGTGACGATGCATTCGACTTGAAGGCTTTTTTGAATCAATTCGGAAAGGTTTTACCATGAGTTGATTATTAAATAAATCGTACTGTTCAATGTGCATTGTTTTGATTTTTTTTACCCGAAAACATTCCAACTCATCCAGCAATTGTGACACTGTTGGTAGACAGTACATCCACATTTTCTTTTCTTATTCTCGTTTATATTTTCGTATAAAGCATTGATATCTATTTAGCTTAGGAGTTTTTGTCGCCTCATAAAAAGGAAAGCTAGAAAAATCTTTTGGAAAAAAATGTTGAGAGATTTCTGATAAACAAAACGCTATTGACGAAGCGAAGATTTACGTAATAAATGACTACATGATTATTTACAAATACGTTTCTTACACTTAGGTGTATTTAAATTACCACTGCAAGAATAAAATTCGTCTTTGTTCCTTTGTATATACGCCATTTCACCTAACATTTAAGCAGACAGTTTTTCGCTCCTACCTCCCTCAGAACTCAAGCAACGAAGAGACTATTTCTCCTTCCAGTGGCTGTCTCCTGATTGGCCCTCCCAGGTCAACTCCCTGATCTTGCTCTCCCATTGGCTTCCCCGACCTCCCCAGCCTACTTCGGCTCCAGAAATGTTTCCACCAAACTTCATTAGAACTCTCTTCACTTATGACCAAACAACGTCGATCTGCTCTTAAGATTTTGCCGACCGGGGATGGCGCCCCAAACCATATTCCTTGTGTCCTTGTGTCCTAACATTTAAGCGGAAGAGTATTGAAGTGCTTGCGGAACTGAGTATAGACCGCAAAACGTGGCAATTCTACTCGACCGATTTCAATTACGAAATTGGCAAGCGTCCTAAGGGCAGAATGCTCGATCACTCTTTGTTACACATAAGTTCCATCACAACAAGAAAATATTTAAAAAAAAAAAAGTACAATCAGTTAGCATGCCTTCAACCTTTCGCTTTTTAAACTTAAAACATAGATTTGAATATGCTTTCATCAACTGAGTAAATAAACTTTGCTACTTGATAATTAACATTTTCTATTATTAATGTCTATCAGTTTTCAAATAACCAATTCCATTTCCAATTATGTTTTATGTTAATTGGGATAATGACATTTCAAGATAAATGAACATCAAGAGTGTCAACAAAAGCATCGATGCGACTGTTTATTATTTTTGTAATGAAAATATTATTAGAGACCTTTAAAGTGTTTAAATATAAGTGGGGTTTTTTTTTTTTTTGTTTTTTTCTTCCCCTCAGAATAAAGTAATATAGCGTACATGGAAAATTGTTCAATACATGTCAGCACGGGATTATAATTAGTGAATAAAAGATAATATATTTTCTTCAAGGGTAAACACTGGAATAAATTTACAGAGAATATCCAGAAAAATAATGAAATTCAGCCAATTAAACCTAATTTTTTAATTTATAAAGCATCTTTAAGACTATAGTCATGGTTTTTAACTAATACAGAAATTCTAAATAAACGAATGGATGGGAAATGACTAAGATTTTTCTAAATATCAAATTCGAACGTCATCTGTCAATAGGACGAATATTATTGATTTTAATTCTGTTTACGTAAGAAGCGCTATAATATTTCATTCAAATTGCAGGATTTATGTATTAAAGAATATGCTGAAAATGATGCATGAATATTTACCTTTCATTTCTCATATTAAAAGAATAAAACCGTAATCGTTTTGCCGTTTGGTTTTCTAAATATTTTTAATATTTTATTAAGAAATATGGGTGCCATGAATGAAGTTTTTTTTTCAGTCATTAAATCTTTATATCGTTCCTATGACTACTATATCTGATATTAAGTTTCATCATCACAAAAATTTAAGCAGCGTATCTACATTTTAATAGATTTAAATTTCAATACTTGTAATAGATTTAATAGATTGTAACATCTCGAACTGGTCTGATCAAATAAAGGGTAGCGTTTTAATCACATTGCTTTATTTACAGAAAAAACACTCTTTATCATCTACGTTAAGTGCAAGGTTCTATGTTACAGCACCACAAGAATAGTTCCTCGAAATAATTCGGAGAAACTCACGAGAACAGCTAACCGGCTGTCAAAGTCTCACGCTGGTACCGAGGTTAGCTCCAGGAATCCACCGAATTCCTCGGGTGGAATCTTCTTTCGAACCCACGGCTTTCACCGATCTCTCCTCTCTACCTCTTCACCAAAAAAAACCCCCAGTATCTTCTCTTTTCTCTCTCCAAAACCGTCGCCTTGTCTCTCTTCCTTCGGCTCCACCTCTCATCCACATTGGAGCATTTGGGCAGCCGATTCTCCAATCGTCGTACAGTAAAAACTTCACTGGTCTACAATTGACCGCAGGAATGTTCACAACGGGAAACAAAGCAGTCTGCACATTTGTGTTGCAGACACGATGAGTACATAGGTGGTACTTTATCTGGACTCACTCTAAAGGGCCAGATGTCCGTTTTTAGAAGGAGGGTTCTCCACTCGTCCATCTGTAAGCAATTACACTGCCATAAAACGTCGTCATTGAGGACACCAGTCTGGAAATGGCAATTATGGAGCGCGTGAAAAAGAAACCACAATGGCCAGGCCCGAGAGAAGCTGAATCATTACAAGATTGATTCAAAATTCAATACTGTGAGATAATTCACAAATACAATTCTGTAGTGTATTATGTATGTAATATACATTATATACAGTGAGCAAAAAAAAAAAAAATTGTACGCAGACGATTTTTTGCATAAGTAACCATAGAAAGCAAATTTGATGCCATTTTTTTTTATTTCTTTAAATACAAAGAAAATAAGTAACCACCCATTTTCCTAAAACAATAGTATTACTCATTTAAAAAAATAAAATATTTGCCCACGAAGAATTGACTGTTAAACAGGGCATTAAATGTGAGAATTATGCGAATATTAAGCATATCAGTCCAGCAAATAAATTAGCCCCTCTCTTTCAAGACACACTAGTATATTAACTGGAACTGAGATTCTGGAGAGTTTTTGTTCTAATGGCGCCGAAAACGTGAACTATCTAGCTACCCATGAAAAGATTATATTTCTTCACAATTCTGGTTTAAGTTACCGAGGAATAAGTGAAAATTAAATCTAAACTTTCCTAGTGTTCGTTAATAAGGAAGGAAAAAGAAACTGGCTAAGACAATAAATTGGCTTTCTTGGGCGCCCACTTCGCGGCTTAATACCAGGCAAAGGAGAGCCACCATAAAAGAATCTTCAAAAACCTTTTTCTAAGTGCTCGTGAACTGGCTGTTGATGTTGCTTCAATGTCAGGGACAATAGCTACACCACAAGCAATTAGAAATATTCTTGATGATGCAAATATTTGAGGAAGAGCCCCTTGAGAAAAATAATTTATTAGTGAAACAAACAGGGTGAAAAGACTTGAATTTGCAAAAGCTTGCAATGTCAGAAAACCACTAGAGTTTTGGAAAACTTATTTTTTCCATTGAAAGCAAGTTCAATATTTTTGGTTCATATGGTAAGAAAACTGTATGGCGGAAGCCAAATACTCTTCAAATTAAAAACTTGAAACCAACTGTAAAACATGGCGGTGGTCATATGATTTGGGGATGCATGTATTTTAACCGAGTTGCTGAAATGACCTTTATTGGAGGCAATATGAATGTTAAACAATATATTAATGTAGGAATTGGGTGGGACAGAATGCCCATCCAACCACATTTAGTTCAGTGTCTAGGGTCACTGAATGAAGAAAAAAGAAGCTTTTGAATATGAAAGAGAATTATTTACAGTAAAGAAAAAGACATTTACAATTACGACAGGACTATTTACAACAGAGAAAAAAAAGAAATTACTTATAGATGCCGCCAAGGATAAAGAGTAGTTAATAATTGTTTCATGGCGATTTTTAATGATACATGATCGGAACGATACGAACCCTCTCTGGTCCCCGTCTGGCGAGCGAATGCGCAGTTCGCTTTTTCTCGAATTCTTACATCACGCGTTTTGGACTATGGTTCAGCCATATCTAGTGATACCCGTAGCGACATCTATTGCAACAAATTGGAAAAAATATTTAACAGCAAAACTAAATATTTAACAGCAATGGCCGCTGATTAAATCTCTACATTAATATATTGCGAGATAATTTATCAAATAAAGCTCGGAAATTAGGAGTTCCCAATTCATATTAATTTCAACAGGATAACGATCCAAAGGGCACTGCATATATTACGAGGTTATGGTTGCTTTATAAATGTAAAAAATCATTTGAAAACTTTACCAAAATCATCAGACCATAATCTGATTGAAAATTTATGGCATGTTTTGATTGTGAAAACAAGGAAAAAGAATTTCTAACAAATCAGAACCTAAGCAAGCTCTCACAGAAGAATGGCTACAAATCAGTGAAACATGTCACAAATTAATAGAATCAATACCCAGACGATTACAAGCTATAATTGCAGCAAAGGGCATGCATACTAAATATTAGAGGAATTATTTATAAGTTAAAAATAGTGCTATTTCTATGGCTAATGTGCAAATATTTTTTGGCAGTACAAATGCTTCTTGTATGTTTTCATATTTTAAATATAATTGAGTCAGATATTAAATATGCTTGTTTTGTAAAAGAGTTGGTATTTTTAATTTTTGTTGCTTTTTATTTATTTATATGTATGCTACAATAAGTTAACCAGGTGTGCAAATACTTTTGCTTACAGTACATACATTTTCGAAAACTCGAAATTTTCCCTCCATGCGTTCAAAAAACATTTTTGGAATTGTGTTTGGCTGTGCCTCAAAACGTTTTAAATTTGTCTTATTGAATTAGATGGATAAAATTTCGTGTAGAGCTTTCAAATCAAATTTGAAAATTTATGAAATTTTGAACAATTACTTAAAGATTAAATATGTACTGCAGTCCGATTATATTCGAACAAGATAACTACGAATAGGAAAATAAAATTTCGATTTGCATCAAAATTGGAATACATTTGTGAACCATCGAGATACGTTATTAATTCCTTTTTCCATACATATGATGGAAATAATTCAAAAATAAGCAGTTGTGGTAAATAAAATTTTATTTACATTCAGCATCAAACATGTAGATTTAAAATAAAACTACATAGTCGTTTTCTAGCATTAATTTGCCTACTTTCAAAATTCATCTTTAAAAAAAGTAAAAGCATTTAAACAACTATTTTAATTACCATTTCAGTTAAACTTGGTTCTAAAAAAATTCAAGTTTAAATTTGGTCAAGCTATTTCGATGCGTTGAAGGTGCTTAATTTGTTGCATTTGTAATTAAATTAGAGGATATTTTTTTTAAACTTATTTCCAGAATAAAATTTTGATCGTTTTCTTATTTAGATTTTAGTTTGTTCAATGCTAAAATTGGTTCCTTTTAAAAAAAAAATTACCGGAAACATAAGCGAAGATATTTACAAAAATCACCAAATTCTTTTCAATTATATATAGAATGATTTCACAGATGCATTATTCACATTTAACTACTACAAATTTGTAATTTTCCGATTGTCTCGTCTCTGAATTCTAGCTCTTTCCATCGGAACCAATCAGAGGGTGCTAGAATCGGAGTTATGGCAATCTCGCAAATGAATTGTCAATTTGCAATATTAAATAGTTTTTTAAAGTTTTGACATCGAGAATAATCAGATACATAGTATAAAAATAAAGATTACTAGAAGTTATCTTGATTATAGCATAGAGTGATTCCAGTCTAAATATAGCATTTCATATAATCAAATTTACATGCAAAGTTAATACAGTTAATTTAAATATAAATTCTTTAAAGTGAAAAGAATGTAATATTTATATACGAAAATGTATTTAAACTTGCAGGATATTCAAAGCTCATAAAATGCCTCATAACAACAAATAAGACTTTCTGAAAAATTGTATTGCAGATTTTACGGTCGCCCCCAAACTCCACCTAGACTCGCTCCAAGCAGTCGACCACAACAAATCCTGTCGATACTGTAACGTTCAGCGGTGGCGGGGTGGTAGGCTTTATGCAAGAAGAAGCCTCGCTCCAATCAAAAGGCTCTAGATACTTCCTCAAAGTCATGTTGTTGATTCCAGGGTTCATGAATTCAGCTTGGGTGTGGATGACCAGGAATGATGATCGGTTAAAGAGAAGTGTGACCTAAAAAAAAGCAGTATGTTTAAACACGTAACTAGCTCTTTATAATTTTTTTTTAAATATGGCATTTTACATAAGCATACCTTATCTATCGCTCCTAATATTACATATCTTTAATCTTATTCATAATATTTATATTTTGGAATCATGACCAAGAATTGATTTTGGGTACTTTTCTATTATACCGCCACAAATCTCGCCAAGCAGAGCTTTTGGCGACAACACGCAATTATTCTGGTACAGGCAACAAAATGGCCGCGACTTGCTTAGAAATGTGGCGGCAAAAGGTTACCAGCGACGATATTGTTTGGCGTTAATTGCATCATTATTAGCGACTTTATCGCCTGCGCCGGTGTAATGGAAAAGTACCCGATTTTGTTTTCATCTTGAGTAGGTTTCTGTGTATAGCAAGCTTTTAATGAACAATTTAAATAAGATTCAAAATTTATTGACGATACAAAAAGTAACAATTCGTATTAATATATTATTTACAAAGAACAGAGGGCTTCATAATAGAGCTGTAGTGGAAGCTTTATAAGCCAGTTAACATACTCAAGACTGAGTGATCACTTTTAGTCTTGTGGTTATGTCATCTGGCTACCATCCGTAAGGTCCCAGGTTCGATCCTAGCTATAGTCAAATAGCCACCAGATGGCTGTACTGAAATACTGATTGAGCAATCCCTGTAAAGTTTTACAAACATTTCCATCTCAGAAATCACAACAATCCTGACCAGTTCAGGACCTTCTAAAGTAAGCGACCCCTGGTCCTTCGTAGAAGTCGGGTATCATGCGGCCGAATTCGGCGACCATGGATTCAACGTAAATGGATCCCGGCTGAAGATAAAAGCCGTAGAAAAACATTTAAACTCGTACTCAGAGTTTAAACATTAGTCGCCATTATTAATGGACTTTCATTCTTAAAAGTGTGCATTATTAAACTCATCAGGAACAATAATTGTCCTTCGGTAAGTGCAATTTATATGCAACTAGAAAGCTCTGACATCTAACATTACATTTCTCGCTATATCATTTAAAACATCCTTTATATATACGTTTTAAATGTCCTATATTGATTTTCGCCATATCCTTTAAAAGTCAAGAGTATAAAAGGGCCAGATTTTAAGCTTTTTTTGAAAAAGCGCATTTGTATCGATTGTGAGGAGAAGCAAGAATAAGACGTAATCGGTTATGAATTTGAAAGCATCACTCGCTCAAGATATCTATATGAAGGTAAGCTACGGTCAATGGAATAAAATTAATTGTATGGGAGATTTTTGGCCCATGAATCATTCAGAAAATGATGGAATTTTTTAGGTGTTCTCCAATTTCTTATTAAAAAGTTCTTTATAAAGCAATTAAAACGGATCAACATAATTAAAGATGCTAAATAGTTTAAGGAAAAGCAAGCGATTTCACCACTAAAACCAGTTTATATTTTGAATGCAACTTTCATCAATGCTTCCATTCCCTGTCTTTCAATTACAGACACGGGCCATAAACTCTCAAAAAGAAATTCGTAAATTTACTCTCAAACATAACAGCAAGACAATCGATTTTTCTGTGTGTTTTTCTTTTCCCAGGCTACATGCGGAATGCCATTCATCAATTCAATCATCATAATTCTGAAACTATTACTAGAGATGTCCTTTTTATAAATAAGGTATTGCGCTTCATTAATGTTAACCTATAGGTGAGAATTGAACACTTGAAAAGGCAATAAAATTGAAGTACAAATTAAATATCTTTCATGATTAAGTTTTCCCCTTGCAGATTAATCGTTAAGTAATTCGAATCAATTTTTGCAATGTCCAAATTCAAATTAAGTGTTAAGATATGCATATTTCCAATACTTGAATACAATCCAAAATCCACCGCAGGCACCAATAACTAAAATCACATGTTTTGAAGTCATCAGTAGTAACATCTTGTATATCAAGAATTTACATCAGCCGGTGTATAAAATGCATTCCAAATAAACATTAGCTTGATAATTCATCAAAATATCCAAGGAAGAAACAAAACTTTGACAGCAAAATCTAAGTGGGGGATATGAAAAACTAATTTTGCAATTAACTAAATAAGAGTATTCTTTAAATTAATCTGATTAATGAGAAAGCTCTTGACCTTATTGAATCTGACAGCAAATATCATCCAGTGCATTTTTTTTATGATAACAAAAAGTAAATTATAAATGCAATTATGGTATTCAAAAAAATTGAGAAAAATTCATTGAATGTGAATTTATAAACAAATTATTCTGATCACATAATTGAATTGCATACTTAAATATTCAATGAGTTCCATAGAATAATATTAAGTTAAAGGACAAATTTCTTACCTGCGACCAGATAAAATTCCTTGCTGAGCTGGGAATTCTGGACGTTTCTGAGAATTGTCACTTACATTGATTTTTTTATTTTGAATTTTGCTTCAGAGAACTTCAGAGGGAAAGAATTCAGCCAGTTATATTTGCCTAAAGTCAAAAATAATGTGAAAATAATCAATACTATAATCTATTATACCTAAAAGAGAACCCAACTCCTCTCCAATACATACGATACAGATTTTCCCACAACAATCGTGTACAAAATTGGCACATAAAGGCAAGTTTCTCCAGTTTCTAAGGAAATCGTTGATCAAATAATCTTGATTAATGTTTTATTTTCAACACAAATTTGTTGCTTTGACACACTGTTGTTACTTATTGCACTCTTAAAAGCCTTCAGCAATTTAGGCTTAAATTAGCTTCCCTTGTTTTTTCTGTAATCCCAACTAGGGCCAAGAGTACGACTTAGCTACTTCATGCCTCGTATTCATTTGCACAACCCCTTTTTTACAGCGAGGCCTATTCATACTAATCACTGATGGCACACATAACCATGCCCGAACCGGGACGTCCAGATCGCTACTTCCCCATGCCAAGACGAAGCACTTTGAAACACTTCTGCCATAAGACATCACTTTAAAATATATCTGGAGCTCAATTTCTATTTGATGTTTATTTAGGTTATTCAATTATTTTTCTACCATAATCCTAAACGTGTTTTATATGCTACATATATGGCATTAGCTAGAGAGCGGAGTATTTACGAAGAAATATAAATGGATAATTTACATTCAGTGAAAATAAAGAAAAGCACTTGTCTCTCTACTTTCTGAAGCAGAATGCTCAGGTGACGGTTATACCATCTTTCTGGCGAAACTGAAAGAATTCCTTGATCCGTACACGCGTTTCCTGGACTCGGCAGATATTTGAAAAAGAGCAATTCTTCAGAGGAATTGCCCCTTAAAATTTCAACCCAGGCTTTCCTCTTATCCCTTTCCCCTCAGTCAATTTATAGGATAAGATATATTGGTTTGATAATAATCTATGGAATTTGAAATGGTTCATCTAAACTTATAATAAAGCTCAATGTGTGTGTACGCGTGTGTGTGTGTGTGTGTGTGTTGGCGCTCTGCAGGCCAGGCCGTTGGACCTACAGCTACCAAATTTGGTACATGTATACCTTGGAGGTAGGGAATGTGCACCTCGGAGCCCTTTTTTCGAATTTTTAATTAGAATTTGAATTAAAATTTAAGCGAAATTTCGACGTTTTTCCCGCAATAACCTCCGAAAATATAATCGGACAAATATGATTTTTACATCAATTTAAAGATTAAAAAAATTTGGCTTTCTAAGGGTATCAGTGTTTTAATGTATAACTCAAGCGTCTATTTTTAACGAATTTTTAAAGAAATATTCTAACCATGTTTTTGAGCACGTGACTGGATAAAATAAAACAATGCCGGAAGTTCAAATAAAAAAAAAAAACTATCATCGCAAATCAAATCTAAAGAAATACAACTTTCAGCAGGTGACTGGATAAAATAACAAATATAAAATGTGATATCTACTAAAAAAATAAATGCAAGGCAAAGTTTATAATCGTTTGCAATATCTGTATCAATAATTTTTTCCCCTTTTCGTTTTCTTCAAAAAACATATTTAACATTTTGGCAATAT
Source organism: Argiope trifasciata (assembly GCA_026543055.1). Taxonomy (NCBI): domain Eukaryota; kingdom Metazoa; phylum Arthropoda; class Arachnida; order Araneae; family Araneidae; genus Argiope; species Argiope trifasciata. The sequence continues at coordinate 52,414 of JAPMOQ010013928.1, forward strand.
CATCGAAAAAAACATTTTTAATATTTTGGAAGTATAATCGATAAATTGTTAGAGCATTAAACTCAAAAAGTTTTTCCGAATAAAGATAACGACTCTTTAACTACTAATAACCGAATCTTAACTTTAACTATTTCTTAAATTTTGGCTAATGAATGTGATTTAATTGAAAATTTTAGAACGCATTACTCATGGCGAACCACCTGGTTGCCAAAGGCGGCTAGTAGATAAAATCAGAGCAGATGCGCGAGGAGAAGGGGAAAGATTGAACAGTCGAATCAGCATAACTTGCTAAATACAAGGGTTCATCCCTTTGAACTTTAAAAGATTGAATCTAGTTGTCAAATTAATTTTATTAAAAAACAATTGTGAACCATAAAGTTTAGCCGCATTACTTCCTCACGAGAAAATTTTCCGAATTTCCATTTATAAATACTTTATGATTAAAATGAATCAAACACTGAATAATATTAACTATAACTCACTGAATATTAAGTCAAATGAGAAAAAATCTTACCTCCGCCCGGATGTAATGGCCGTAGCTGAGCTGTGAATTTAAGACGTACTTTCGGGGGATTTTAGCCCACACCTCCGAGCCCCTGATTTGAAATTGCACTTCGAAGCACTACAAGAGAATTAAATAAGTTTTTTTTTTTTATTTCCACAAAATCAAAAACAATACGTAAGGTGAACAGAAAAAAATAGTAATTCTCTCAAATCATAATAAAATAAAAGTAAAATAAGTTAATAAAATTAATAGGATACTAACGATTATGACAAGAAAGATGAAATACATTAAAGTTAGAAGGTAAAATACTTAGAAACGCAAGATTTGATAAAACTTCAGCTGTTATACATTTAGGTATTACAGCAGTTTGATCTCTATTTGATATTTCTTAAGGCCTTATCACACGGCAAAATATCGTCGGCACTTTCCGTCAGCAAGCGAAACGAAAGTGACGTCACTTGTGTGACATTATTTCAAAGTTTCACATGATTGGTTGAATTTCTTTTGCAGACAATATTTCGTCGGCATTTTCAAACTGGTGAGAAAAAGTTGTCGATGACGAGAAACTTACTTGACCGATTCTTGAGGATAGAAGCGGAAAAGTGCCGACGAGATTTCATCGTGTGATAAGGCATTTAGAGTTTCAAACAAATTAACGATTCACCTATGATATAATATCCTTGCTACGCTTATGGTGAAAAATATTTTTACTCGGAAACATTATGAATGGTCGTACAGAGGGAATTTTTATACATTGATTTGAATGAAAATAATCTTTTGAGAGAAAGAGAAAAAAAAGATCTAAAAAAAGGCTGTCATTTAATTATTTTGATTTCTATTTAATGAAATTAATGTGGGGCACTTACCTTTTTTTATCCAGGAGGTGGAATGTACGGGTGTTACGTACATTGTTCTCCTCAGATAATGTAGGAGTTTTCTGCTTCGAAATGCAGTCTGTAGGAAGGCGGAGGGGAGCTGAAACCTCCCGATCAATTCCTCGTCGGAATCCCCGCTTGTGAGCTCCGCATATACTTCCCAGCTGCGGCTGGAAAAAAATATGACATTCCATTTAATATAAAACTTCAAATTAATGCAAATAATAAACTGAACAAAGGAATGGTTATAGAATATTTATTAAAGTTTAAATATTGTGCATTTCTCAGATGCCTGAATCCGACTTAAAATTAGAAAAGTCCTCCACCCCCTTCCCTTTATGCTTGATACAAGAAAAAAATGTCACAGAGCATTGAGCAACTATCTGCAAAACTGACATGTGTAGAAATAAAGCTATTCAAAATAATCGAATTATTTCTGACATCCAGTAATAATGAGAATTCAAATTAACTGTACAGCATTCCAAGCAGTTTGACAGTCTTTCAGCAAAATGGCGAGTTCTGAGGTTGCGAAAAATATTATTTCGGCCAATTTCTGCAACTCCATTTTGTCATCTTGTATTAGACCGAGTCTTAAACCAATTAAAGTGAATTTGCATTTAAAAACAGAATTTCAATAATTTACTTGAATTTGTATTGAAGTAAGAATGAATATACTTGTCAATTTTGTCGCTATCTCTTTATTCCAACATTCGTCTATATTAATTTATAAGCTTAATGAAATTTAACAAGAATGAGTCAGAATTCACATTTCCAATAAATTCACTCTCTCAACAAATATCGAGATCTCCTCAACTGATGTTTCATTATCTAAGATCTATGAATAGACACATCCGAGGAAAACATTAATAAACTTCCCAGTTTCGTTGAAAATGACTATAAATGTGCAAACGCAACTTTCCAATGATGGTATCTTCCAAGTTATGAACCCCAAAATTGTGTTTAAGAAATGTTCATAACGCTTCTGTTGTCCTTTTAGGAAGGTCTGGACACTGCATTCTTCGAATGGACATTTGAGGGTACACCTTGTCAGTTTTGATCTCAATACTGAAATAAAAGCGCAAATGAATTTTGGAGAGTTGTTTTTATGTCCCCGTTTTCTTGTGACTGAAGAGATGAAACTGATTCAGAACTTTTGAAGAAAATTCGTAAAAAAATGTTAATAGAAGTTTTAATAGCATTACGATACAAATATGGCACTGACCAGTCATTGTTTGAGGGAAGATCTTATTGAAAATCTGACATGTTTATGAAACCAAACCTCAAATCCGGGATTTTCAGATTTGTGCAATCAATTGTTAGCAGCTATCATTGTAAGAAAAACCATTTATATTATGAAAATCTGCACCCGAGGCTGTTTTGGCTACAGAAAAAAGAAACTGACTGCCATCAATATTATTCTAATTTTATAGGGGAGAAGGGAGATGGCAATTTGGTACTTCTCCCATTATATCCGCGCAAATATCGCCAAGTTAACTTTTTGGCAACAGGACACAATTGCATTTTGGCGCAGGCGACAAAATGGCCGCGACTTTCTTTAAAAATGTAACAGCAAAAGGTTACCGACGGTGCTACTTCGTTTGGAGTTGGTTGCATCATTATTGGCGACTTTTCGCCCGCCTCGGTATAATGGAAAAGTACCAGGAATTTTTGTACTTAAAATGGCCAGATTCTTCACACAGTTGTGTTTCCTTCCCTGTACAGAAGGAAGTGAAGCATATTACGATAGTTGTTTCCTGGAATATTCCAGGAAACAACTATCTTTTTTCAGTCCCGCCTCTCTGTCAGTCAAAGAGGGGAAGTTGATAGAGGCGTATGTTTCTCTATCCCCACCTCTGAAGGAATAATCTATACCGTAGTGCCGTAGCAATCGGGGTGATAGGGGTAGATCACAGTAGACATTTTCAAAAACTTGAAAAAGAATGAGAAATCGCCATTTGGGTTTATAAATTACATCATAGCAATAAATATAAATGCGGAAACGATACTCATCAGTCAATAATTGACGAACAGAGGCAAAGGAATGTATTGTAGATTTTAATGTATGAAACTGTAAAAATAGTAATTCTTTTGGAGCCTTGTGGGTATTTTATATCTATAGCACTAGTTAAGAAAGTTGCAACACTTTGATTCAGTTAAATTTCTTTTAAAAAATTTGTTGAAATGCGAATTGTGACCAGATATAAGCGATATGCAATAAACGTCGGGCATAAACTGAAATCATACCTACTCCACAATTCTAAATTTTAATTTATAATACAAGACAAATTTATAATACAAGTAACTTTGCAATTCTTATAATACAGGAGAAAGGCTTTTCAAATAATAAGCAAGTTCTAAAGAAAAATACATTATAAAGTTAAAAAAAAACTCGAGGAAGAAAAGGCAAAACCATCTGTGCAAAGCAAAGGGAAAATGGAAATATAGACGTTAAAAATTGAAAGGGTTTCAAACCTCGTGACATGATCGTGTTTCGGTGAGCGTTTCTTTTATTATTTTTTCAAATTTATAGCCATTTGCTGAAGAATAAATAAATTTCTTCAATCCTTTTGTGCCGACTGAAAGTATTGCATTTGTGTCAAAAATTACTAAATCAGTGTAACAAGTTTTCCCCAACTTTTAAGGAAAAAGAATTAAGTAAGAACTACGTTTACAGAAATAAAGTAGGTATGAACTATTTATTAAGCAAGAAGTTTCTTACAATTATATTGCAAAATTTGTCGAAACGCCGCCAATTACTTGTCAATATATCCACCATTATACTTTTGTAAATGTTAGGCAAGTGAGATGCATCATTCGATTCTAAAAATCGTTAAAATTGGGAAAACGTACTTCGAGTAAACAATTTTAATAGACGGAAAAAAAAAAATGAATAGGAAATGCACAAAAAATGTTTTTAAAAATTAGTGTTAAATTAAGCAAGTGCAAAAACCTTTACTTACAATTGTCATTAAAAAAAAAATGGCCGAATGGATTTGTTAAAAAAAAAAAAAAAAAAAAAGTACTTTTTTTTTCGAAAGAAAATATTATAATCTATCCAACTTTTAATTGAAGTTTTATGTTAACTTTAAAATTTTTTATTTACTAGCCAAGAAATTACAGGATAAAGCAGGAAGCTAAATATCTAACTTGAGAGACGTCTCATTTCTTATATCACTAATGTTATCCAATTTACATTAAGTTAAAACACGAAGCCTATTAAATCAGAAACAAGAGTTATGTTGCATTGAATGCAAGAGTGCGTTTTTTGAATTCCTAGCAATGTAAAAAAAAGGTTAAAAGACGAAATTATACTATGCTTATTTTAATTTGACATCTTGGTCAATTTTTTAGTTCAAACATTCCAACTTGCATTCAGAATATTGCATAATAATATAAGACAAATTTCATGGAAAAAAAAAACTTACCGAATGAAATTATTGAAAATGGTTGTAGATTAATCGATTGTGAAAAATGATCAAATTTTAAGAACCAAATATGTTCGAAACTCATCCAACTTTCGATTTAATATTACGCACATCTCACAATTAACAAAGGGTATAATTTTGGTTTTTTTTTTCCCCAATTTATAGGGCAAACTACGCCATCTACAAAAAGTAAAGGAACGTGACGGTGTATTTAAGAGAGATGCGCAGAAAGCGCATGTAATACATTGCCACCAATTATTTCTCGGATTTAGAAAATTCAGTCGAAAATATAAATACACGGATGCCTTTCTTTTTTCCGTGTTTCGAATCATAAACATAAAAATAAATTGTAGACTATTGGTTTTCAAGATAAGGCTAGCTGCTAATTGATTTGACTTTAATTGGGAAAAAAATAAATTCAAACATTCAAAGTTCACGTTATTTAACTAGTATATTTGAAACAATTTACACACCTCTAATGATAGTGATTGTTTCCTTCTTTAACTGATTCGACGGCTCGAAGGTCCATACAAAAGACAGAGGGACGTTTTTTCCCCTTCCTGCTTGGAGTAGATCTCGTGTATTAATTCTAATTTTGGGCACACTTACATAATACGTTTTTTAAAAATGTAAGTACAGTTGAATTACTTTTCATAGGTAAGTATCATTTTATCATCAAAAAATGAAGAAAAAATAATTCAAATAAAGTATTCAGCCTTACCTTATCTTCCAGGACCGGCAAAATAGTTGAGTAATAATTTCACACAAATAATCCATAATCTTTGAGATGAAACATTTATTATCACATCTCGCTCACAAAACAAACACAAAATAACATTTAGAAACAAAATCTTCTTAAAACTTAGCTTCGATTTAACCCGATGACTATCTGTTAGTGCTTTCTTTAGTATGTCTCGGTATCAATTTAAGTAAGGTAGCGCTACTGTCACATTCCAAAATAGGAGGAGTTTGTGATAAAGAGAAAAGATGGGTTCGAAAATGGATTATGAAACATCCACTCTTAGGTTCAAATGAAACTTATCTGAAAGGAGATTTAAAGAAAGGAAGTTTTTTCTCTCTATGGCTTTTATTTCACTGCATTAATTTCATTTTTGAGTGAAATCCAAGAGAAATTGACACTGAAAACCACGAAAAATTTCGATGCATGTATATTGTAAAATCGAATCATCACAATTCTGTTAGTTCCACAATTCAAGTTATCCGTTATCCTATGAAATATATACAAGATACAGAAAACACTACTTGACAGCATAGTTTGCGCATCTAGTAATCGTTATGTTTGGTTCAATCTTTGACTGCAAGTTTCGCGCATCCACTTGATTGCAAGATCTGACAGGAATTGGAAAACGAATTCTTACAGCCGACTGATTTTTGAAATTTTTATTTGAAACTAGCATTGATTGTCCTTGTAGATATTCTGGATATTTTTATTTGAAACTAGCACTGATTGTCCTTGTAGATATTCTGATTTCTTCAGTTGGTAATCTACCCAGACGATTAAAGAAAGCATTTATATGAAACTGATTTTTGTCCCATTTAGTTATTTGAATTATTTTTTTTTCTTTATTCCTGTTCAAGAACCATGGAATTCCTTTGCCTCCTCTTTAGAATTTTCTCAGGTAAGACAAATTTCCTGTATAATTTCTGCATTTTTTTGTATATAAATATGAATTTTGGATTGTTTCGTTACCTTAAGGAGTATTTATAGTGGAAAAAATGACATGCTTTTAGACCTCATTTTGTTGATCGTTATGCAGAACTCTCAGGACTGGTTTCTTCGAAACATTATCATGTACTGTCAATTTTAGGCATCATCTCCTTTCGTACTTATAAAATTGTGAGTTATAAGATTGCGATGTCATGCATGGACAAACGAGACCGACAAAAAATAGTTCTTAGGAATAAATTTAAAATTTTTACAAAATTTATAGAGAGAATATATATTTTAGATACCTTTCTGGAGGCCGATCAATTTCAAAATTTGACATGAAAAGTACAGTCGCAGTTAGAAAATATCTGATTTCATTGATTTATGCCAATACTCCTTTGAAATATTTAATTATTCATTTTTTTTAAAATGAAGATCCTAGAATTATAATTATTATAGAAATTCAATAAGAGTCTATTTAAAAAATTGGACTGAATAATGTTTATAAAATATATTCGTTTCGCTAAACAACATTGCCTTTCTATCAAATATCTGACAGCAAAGACATACATGTGATACTGTGAAATTACTTGTTTTATTACTTCATTTTAGAAATATATGTATGTAATTATCATTGATACTCATACCTGGAAATCGAAATAATTTTAATGTCATAAGTTTCTTGCTGATGAAAATGCAGTATCGTATGAAGTAAAATCGAACTCGTGACCTTATGATTTGCAGCCGTGTAACATATCCACTAGATAAAAGTGATCACCAATGTTTGTGGCTGTTATTGGCTTAAGATACCACTACACTTTTAGCAATGAATATAAAGGAATAAATATATTAAAAGATAATTTTTTTATTACTATGTATAAATAATTTAATTTAGCTACTAAATAAATTTAGCTACTTTCATAATCATATCGAAAAAGAAATTATAATTAAAAGCTCGAAAGAAAACACGAAGTGGCAATTTATTAAAATAGGAAGGCAAAATGTACAGCGCTTGCAGCAGATAGCGAGACGTTAGAAGATGGCGCTCTAGGCTAAAAAAATCAATAAAGTTTTTATAGACATTTCCCTGAAAATGCCTTGTTTAAATGAAACTTCCGACTAAGTTATTGATTTATATTCCCTTTTCTTAACAGCCTTAGCCAATTTTTATTTCAATAGATAACTTATAATGAAGCATGAACTGAAGGTTGTTCTTTCTTGAATTATGGGTTTCAGTGCATCTTACAAAGTTTGTTGGAATATTTATATCTAAAAAAAGCATATCTTTTAATTGAAACTGACTATTTAAATATTTCTTATTATAAAGGAATATAATGACAATCCCACTGCCTACCATTGATAGGCATACAATGTATTTAAAATTGTTTCACTTTCGGAGCCTATGGTAAAATTTTTATGATTGTACCGAAGAGAAAATATTTGCCACAGTCAAAAATGTTTATACAATTTGTCGTGGCTGGTTCGTGAGTGCTTTGAATAAATAGGCAAATAGAAAAACTTAAATTTATTGCAGATTCGTTCGAGTTACTCAGCTCAGAAACTCCTTCTCCAAGAACAAACATTTGAATGACACCATTCTTTTTAATTACACTCGCGCTAGTTGTCTAGCGCCATCTATGAATGTTTATTTACTAACGCTTCAAAATCCAACTACTACAAACTAGCGCCATCTATGAATGTTTATTTACTAACGCTTCAAAATCCAATCACTACAAACTAGCGCCATCTATGAACGTTTATTTCCTAATGATTTAAAATCCAATCACTACACAATTGGGCCGCGGTGGCCTGGTGGTAAGGTCTCGGTTTCGGAACCGGAGGGTTTTAGGTTCGAGACTCGATTCCACCGAAGATCCGTCGTGTGAGGGGGTCTCTTGCACGTTAAATCTGTCAGGCCAAAGTCCTCCAGCTGGTGTGGCGTGGTGTGGAGAGGGGGGTGCCACTTCAGTTGTCGTCCTCGTCATCTGACTGTGGTTCAAAATGACGAGGTCCGTCCCAAAATAGCCCTCGTGTTGCTTTAAACGGGACGTTAATATAACTGAACTAAACTAAACACTACACAATTAAAACATTGATCGCGCCATCAATTTCGCCAAAAGCGAAAGGACAAAGTCTTGCGATCTGATATTTTGTAATTATTGTTTTTTGTCTTTTTATTGTTTTCATACTGCAATAAGGGGAAACTGACTCTCGATGGCGAACATTGACTGAAACATGTTTCATCTCCAAATCAATTGCCAGTTACAAAAGCGCAACCGGTAAAATAAACATTGCCGTGTTATACGGTCGACACTCAGACTCGGCAAGACTTCAATCCCCACGCTTCTAAATAGCAGATATACGAAATTATCTATAAATCGATGAAGTCATGAATCAATAATAGTGGTAGATTCTACCAAACATATATATATATATATATATATATATATATATTTTGTTAGCAGCATCACATTAATCAGACTCAATATATCTGACACGTAATGCTGAGTTTGCCTCTAGGATAGAAGAAAAAATTAAAATATTCCAAAACCAAGGAAATGAATAACACTTTTGTTGCTACTCCCAATATTTTTAAAATTTCCTGTTGCATCTCATTCCAGCTTAGAATCTGACAATCCTGAGTCTGGTTTTTCAGCATTCACAATGATGATGGCTTAGCAGAGAAAAATAAATTTAAATACTTGTTGGTGTTTGTTTAGTCAAATATAAAAGAGAGAATTGTTGTTGGTGGCTATCCGTCTTCAGAAGAAAATTATTTGAAAATCAAATAACTAAAAAAGTTTAAGGTCCAAACAATGAAGATACTATTACTGCTCCTAGAGTTAGGAGTCTGTGGGCGTAAGCAAATTTAAACATCCTGTCTGCTATCTGGATTTAGCTGAATATAAAATAGTTGTTCGGAAACAACAAAGTTTAGTAAGATCGTGTGCCAACAGTAATGTGCTTATTTTTGAAAAAAAAAAAAAAAAAAAATTCTATAAGTGGGTTCAGACGAGGCTTATTATTGTCTGCAATAGAAGATCACGCCTACTTCTGGAAAATCACGTGACCACGAAGGGACAGTGGCAAATGACAGACAAACGCGGACAACGTTTGTCCCGTCGGGACAAACGTTGTCCGCGTTGTCTCAAGTGTTCACACGGGGAAAATGCCGGGACAACAGCAGAGAGACAATGTTTGCGGGCAATAAAAAGCCTCGTGTGAACCCACCTTATCAGTTACGTTGTTTACCTTTAATCAGTGATTTCTTGTTTGTGTGTTTTGTTGAAATTCGTAATAAGTAAAGAAAAGTAAAATAAAAGTAGCGTGGTTATTTAAAAAGGTTTCTTTCATTCGTCCATTGAGTAAAATAAAATAAACGTTAACCTTGAATTTTCAAACAATAGTCTTCCCTATTATCATAAGATGTTTTACGATATCTTCACGATATTCTTCCATATTCTGAAGGCAAGGACAACGTAGGGCGAGTAATCAAATCACGTGGGGCCAATTTAAAAATTACTCGTCCAATTCAACGAATTTTCCTTCTGGAAATAAATTCTGATATGCTTAAAAATGTTGAAAATCCATCTGATAAAATATAAGACTGATCATGTGAAAACTGCATCAAACGAACAAGCTTGTCAATCCGAGACACTAAGGAACTACTACAGACAAAATATTCGCGATTTGGACGTCGAATTGCTCCAGTGAAACGGTTGGATTTGTAAACTGGACATTAACTTAATGACTTTAATATCATTATCCATTATTAGTTAAGTTCTTTTCAAGTGTCGTAATTTCCATGCATTGCATATTTTCTAATATTGCATATTATTATTTCACTGTATTACATGCATTTCTTGTTTTCATTTCGCATTGCTTTAGGCAAAATTTGCCAGCAATACAAAAGGTGGGAAGATGTTGCTCCCTCCTAATTGAGTTTTCCATTTCCTGCTTACTTTCATTTTAGAATTTGCGTTGCATATTATACCACCTAACAATCTGGAATCCAGTTTTGATTTAAGTAGAATATACTGGGTTTGTTTCAATGATAGAATTTTGTACGTTGCGTTATTTTCATCGCTTTGATGTACAAATAATTTGATCAATTTGTCTACTTCATTTGTAAATACTCTAAACAGTTTCTATCATCAGTATGTAAATAGTCTCATGAAATTCTTTGTCTTGTGTAGTGCAAAAATAACAGGATTCCGAGTTATAACTTTATTACACACTTGCCGCCTTTGGCGACCAGCTGGTTTGCCATGAGTAATTCGTTCTAAAATTTTCATTTAAATCACATATTCATTAGCCTTGAAGTAATTCCGGGCATATATTGGCCTGAAATAAATATTTTCTTTAAGATGATGGACGGAAAGTTCTAAAAGTACACCTTTTCCTAATAATATTCTTTAATTTTATAAATCAGTCAGTTTGAACCATCGGTTATGCTTCCAAAATATTAAAAAAAATTTTCGATGATGTTGCCAAAATATTAAATATGTTTTTTTAAAGAAAGCGAGAAAGGGAAAAAAAGTATTAAATTAATGATACAGATATTGCAAACGATTATAGAAATATGCCATTAAGTCGGGATTTCAATGCATATCCTGTCTAAATTCAATCAGGTTTACCGTAAATAAAGAAGATTTATTGAATTAATCATTTAGATATTGCAAACGATTGTAGAAGCCTTTGCTTTGCATTTATTTTTTAAAGAAAATATCACATTTTATATTTCTTTTATTTTATCCAGTCACGTGCTGAAAGTTGCATTTCTGTAGATTTATTTCGCGATGATAATTTTTTTTTATTTGAACTTCCGGCATTCTTTTATTTTATCCAGTCACGTGATAAAAACATGGTTAAAATATTTCTTTAAAAATTCGTTAAAAATAAACGCGTATGTTATAAATTAAAAACACTGATATCGTTAGAAAGCTAATTTTTTTTATCTTTAAATTGATGTAAAAATCATGTTTGTGCGATAATATTTTTGAAAGTTATAGCGGAAAAACGTCAATTTCGCTTAAATTTTAATTAATTCAAATTCTAATTAAAAATTCGAAAAAAGGGCTCCGAGGTGCACATTCCCGACCTCCAAGCTATATATGTACCAAATTTGGTAGCTGTAGGTCCAACGTTCTGGTCTGTAGAGCTCCAACACACACACACACACACACACACACACACACACACACACACACACACA
>JAPMOQ010013928.1:64112-126388 GCA_026543055.1 Argiope trifasciata
ACACACACACACACACACACACACACACACACACACACACACACACATTGAGCTTTATTATAAGTATAGATGATATACATGACATAAATGCGAATTGTATTCAGATGACATGCAAAATGCCACGTGCTAGTTTCTTTTTAAATCCAACGCCCAAGTTGGACAAATCAATCAGTAATTCAAAGTTCATTCGTATTTAAATGAAAAACGTAGATGGTAGCTGACTGCGATTCTCGCCTAAACGTACTTGATTAAATATCTGAATAGTCAGAAATATAGAAGCGTGAATTTCTGAAAGGTTGATAATTTATTCTTTTACAGATGTAACTAGATCGCCTTAAATAACAACAAAACCCGCAAATAATATATTACGAATACTTTTGGTGCTTTCTTGTGCGTGTTTATTTATGCGTCTGCTTGAGGTAAAGTATACTTCTTGCATAGAAATTAATCCAGAAGACACCTGTTAATGGTTAAAATGTCGGTTTTATGAATCTGCGCAATATGAATTCGAACAGCATGAAAAATTGATTCAAAATAGATTTTTGTAAAAATATTTTCGTATTGCAATATTTTCTTTTATACATATTCTCGTAAAGAATATTTTTTAACATTTTTCACGAGAGTTTATTGAAGAGAATATTTTTTCAATCCTATCAGAAATAAACTAGTTATTGCTTAATGGCTCAGATAATTCTTAAGCTTAAAAATAAGTTATTAGATTGAACTGTTCTTCAGCTCCTCCGTCCCTAATCTGCTTTTTTTTTTCGGGGGGAGGGGTGCAAAAAGAAGTCGGTAATGATCACCAGAAAATTCATGAACAGACATAGTTGAACTCATTTCTTATTTCCATCATTTAATGAGATGTCTACGATTCTTAGCAGATATGCAACAAATTGTCTCAAAACTTGTAATTCGAGTTGTGTTTAATGTTTCCCTGAATATAGGTGCACAATTATGTCTACTTAACATACAGATGGCGCTGCAAACTGACAATCAGGAAATACTTCATTTCTCTTCCGTTGTATTATTTGAAGTTTCCGCATATTGTGTAATGCAGAAATACAGTATGTATTGCAATAAAAAAAAAAACTATTTTCTTGAAACTTTTTAGCAAACTGCCACTAAATGGAATTTCGCAGAGTGGACAATACACTTTCTTTTACGGGGTAGGAAGCAATACATTAGGCTTGAAAACAGAGCTCTGAATCTTTATTCTATTTGACATTCTCTGAAGAATAAAGGTTTTTAGAATACAATGGAATTCATGCAAGGATACAAAAGCAATCAGCAATGAAAAAGAAAGCGAACTATGTAGGAAAAACGTCCATTAATAGAGTTCCCAAAACTGCCCCCTCAAAGTAATATTTTTAGGAAGAGGTCTTGTATTAGATATGTTTATTAAATATTAATGAGTATCATCATATTTACAAACATCTTTGTATAACTTTCATTCGTCCTTCATATTTTGAAACAATTTTCATTCAATTAGAATATTTTTGGCATTTCACAAATTCATTTTCATTCTCTAATTCCCTTTCTTTCAGATAAATCGATGCATTCTTTTCAATATCTATTTAATGAAACACGTGTGTTCCTCCCACATTTTTTTTAATTCACACTATTCAATGAAAAAATCAAATTTGAGCAATGATTGAATATTTGCATATATGATCCGAGAAAATGTGCGCCAATAGCTTGTAACAATTCCCTTTCTTTCCTGTAGTTGTTTGAATTAAATTTTAAGAATAGATTCTGCTGAAAACTGATATATATTTTTAGCTTTTCATTCATCACCTTTCTTTTGGAACTGAAGTTGGCAAAGAGCAATCAAGAAATTCACGAATAGAAACATTGAAATACAGCCTGACTTCAGTCTTTTTCAGTTTTCAATCTTTCTTCTTTTTCATTTAGATCAGAGGTTCCCAACCTTTTTTGAACTGGCGCCCCCCTTTTTAGTGAATATTTTAATATTGCCCCTCCCCCTTCACACTCCAGATAAATAAGACCGTACATAATGCTTGGTGGAAAAAAAGAATTAAAAAAAATTCTAACAGATAGAATATTGTTGGAATTGAAACGCTACTAAATTTCTTCTTTATTTAAAAAAAGAGGAATAAAAATTTTAGCTTACCTGTTATAAGGACAGGCAGGGATTTTGACGATACGAATTAATTCATAATAAACTATTGCTTTCTAAATAAATTAATTGACAGTTTTAGAGACCCATCAAAACGTACCCTTCACTACATTAAAAATTAGTTTTATTAAAATTTAAATCCATAGAATTTCTAACTTATTTAGTGAGAAGGCTGAATTTGATGCATTTTAAGGAGCATGTTAATGTCAGGCTCTACTTCACTTAAAACCAATCGCAAGTGGCCGCGTTTAGTAATATGGAGCCAAATCAAAATCAATGCTATCAAAAGTCGTTGAACAATGAACCATAATCCTGAATGCACTTGCGAAATAGACTTCTGCAGCCGAAATTCTTGATAGGCATTCTTGAATTTAATTTTTAGATCCCCATTTGTCGTCAGTTCTATTAGTTCTTCTAACTGAGGTGATCCTGCTGTGTGGATATTGGAAAAAAGATTCAAAACCCAGTCTGGTATGGTGCCGCGGTGGCCTGGTGGTAAGGTCTCGGCTTCGGAACCGGAGGATTTCAGGTTCGAGACTCGATTCCACCGAAGAGCCGTCGTGTGAGGGAGTCTCTTGCACGTTAAATCTGTCAGGCCAAACGTCCTCCCGCTGGTGTGGCGAGGTGTGGAGAGGGGGGTGCCAGTTCAGGTGTCGTCCCCGTCATCTGACCGTGGTTCAAAATTAAGAGGTCCGTCCCAAAATAGCCCTCGTGTTGCTTTAAAAAAACGGGTCGTTAATATAACTAAAATAAACTAAACTAAACCAGTCTGGTATGTCCATGTTTAGATTATCCTGGAATCGCTCCTTGAAGTTATTGTACACTATATCTGGTAATTCTTCAAACGCCCCTTCGTGCCATATCGACGCCCTAATAATTTTCTCTGGTTCTTTTACCGCCCCCCTGAAAGCTTCATACGCCCACAAGGGGGCGTTATCGCCCGCGTTGGGAACCTATGATCTAGATAATGAAATATTCGGTATTTAAGTTTTCAATAAATCGGACTTCTTACATTTAAAATTTTGGAAATATATATACACTACTGGTCAAAAGTATTGTAAGTCTGGGAAATTTCACATCCCCCCCCCAAGAGAAAGCTCCCAAAAAGTAATGTTTATTTATTTATTTTTTATTTAAATTAATATATTTCTGTTAATATGTTAAATTAGTCTAAAAGTAATATATTATTAAGTTATTTAACAAAAAAGTTATTTGATTTCAAAAAGAATAAAATACAAACAAAATGAACATTATCAGTATTGATATCCATTTTGGTTCCCCGGTATAACATAAAATAAAGAAAAAATTTCAATTTCTTTTTAATCAGGAATGATAATAAAAAGAGTTCAAATTAACTGAAAAGCATTTGATATTTGGTTGAACTGCCTCTTTCTTCGATGATAACCGACACTCTGTTAGACATGGAAATAAAATGTATTTAAAATCATTCACTTTTACTTCAACCTGATCGGAAAAAATTAATATTAAGTGTGACCGGTGGTTGGTGGGTTCTAATTAAGATAAGCCTTCTTGTGTAACAATAATTTATTATTAAAACATATAAGGTTACGTTACACACAGACACAAAACAGAGAGTGGACAAAAACACGTCAACACATAACGATAACAGAGGCTTAACTGACTGTCTCTCTAAGCACTCGCCAGAGGGCGGCGTGTAATGAGTGAATCATAGTGTAGGGGGAAAACAGAGTGCTACATAAGTATAATGGAATTACTTCTCAGGTAATGAGACATAATCTATTATTAAGTCGTAATAATGGTTCTGGGAGTTCATTTATAACTTCGGAGTCAAGATCTGGCAGTTAATCAATTAAATTAGCTTCCAATAAAACAAAAGTATTGATTACTGTCTGACCACAACAATGCCAATGATGTGGGGTTGTTTTGCGAGAGCGCCTAGACTCAGCGGCCTTTTATCTCTTTTTCAGCTAAAAGATGAGTTAGTGACAAACATTTTCTATTGAGCATGATTATTAATTTCCATTAAAGAGTCGTTGTTATTCACTATAAGTAAATACGATGAAAAAAAAAGTAAATTAAAAGAAGAAAAGAGAAAAAAAAGAGGGGGGGGGGTACTGGTGGTTTTGTATTTTCCCTGATAATTTACATTGGTAATTAGTGCCGAGTCGTGGTCGTAGATTTAAGGGACTCGTTAATTAAGCAGGGTGCGTGGCCTTCTTCTATTGCGATTGCTTTTGGGGTCGTATGAGGGGATCTTTTTTACTGCTGGGCTATTATAGTAGTTTTTTGCTAACTTTCGGAAGTACTCCTCGATTGTGGGCAGGTTTAAATCATTAATTATATTGTGGTTTCTAAAGGCCTTATCACACGGCAAAATATCTTCGGCACTTTCCATCAGCTAACGACAGCGAAAGTGACGTTACTTCAAAGTTTCACATGATTGGTTGAATTTCGCTTGCGGACAATATTTCCGAAGGCATTTTCTAGCTGGTTAGAAAAAGTTGTCGATTAGAAAACTTGCTTAACCGGTTTTTGAGGATAGAAACAGAAAAATGCTGACGAAATTTTTCCGTGTAATAAGGCCTTAATGTACCAGGACATGTTCGATGTTTGTCTGGCAGTAATATTTTGTACCACATTTAATTTTCCGATGTGTGTTTTGGCCGCTGCTCTCCAGAGTGGGGCTGCATAGCTTATGAGGGGTCGCAATATTGACTTATAAAGTAGCAGTTTGTTCCCTAAAGAGAACTTAGAGTCCCGAGTGACCACGACAAGAACACTGCAAGACAATGGTCTATGCTTGAGGTGGGTTCAGACGAGGCTCATTATTGTCCGCAAAAGTTGCCTTTCTGCTATTGTCCCGGCATTGTTCTCGTGTGAACACTTGAGACAACGTTTGTCCCGACGGGACAATTATTTGCCATCGTCTCGTTTTGGTCACGGGATTTTCTGGAAGTAGGCGTGATCTTCTATTGCGGGAAATAATAAGCCTCGTCTGAACCCATCTTTAAAGTGGGCGTTATAGAAACAGATTATTGAAGGAAGAGTTCATTTCGCAGAGGTAAAAATTCATTCAAGTTTCTTAAGCTGGCACGTTTAGCACCAAATTTTCGAAAGTTCATTTTACTGATTTAAACTTTGAAAATAAATTCAAAAAATAATTCACAAAGGTGAAAATCATTTGCTTATTCGGAATATTGAAAATGTCTGATATTCTTGTCATGTATGCAAATAAAGCAAATCAAACAGAAAAAACTGAATAATTATCTATATGTGTAACGATCGCAGAAGAAAAAAAAATTAGAAATAAAATCATGCATGACAAAAAAAATTAGTCGTCTTCATTTCATTGGTTTTAAATTTATATAAACTATTAATATCAAATTCTCTGCAGCAAACGCGCCATAGTCTGCCTAATTTAACATAAAAAAACATAATTAATCGCAATTATTTCATTTTCGTTATAAATATTTGGGCTAAACATATAGCAAATCGCAATATCACCCCCCCCCAAAAAAAAATTAATACTAGTGCCATCGAAAATTAAAGTGCTTTCTACTTTATGTATTTATCATGATCGATCAGAGCACCAGATTTTTTTTTTTTCATTTAGATCATATTTCGTTCAAAAAAAAAACCTGTTAAAAATGCAATGAGGTACTATTTCATATGTTAAGATCTCCTTTGTATGAGATCAAACAAAATGTTTCAGTTACTTAATCATTAATCGAAAACAATTTATCTTTTTCCTTATCTACCACTTTTATTCGAAAAAAAAAACTATAAAAATATTTACCACCTTAATCGCAATGTCGTTAGAAACTATTTTCCAAATATATCAAGAAAGCTTTTGAGATAAAAGCTAAGATCAAAGAGAAAGCAACTATTTGTCGGATTAAGCAAGATTTCTGCCTGTCAACGAGAACACTGCTAGGCAATGGACTTCGTGTACGGCGGGCTGTATAGAAACAGTTCATTGTAGAGGAAACGTTCATTTCACAGAAGTAGAAAATCATTACGTTAGCACCAAACTGGTGATATTTAGTGTTATTTAATTTTGAAAAAAAAAATCATTTGCGTACTCAAAATATTGAAAATATCCAATATTCCTGTCATATGTGTACAAAGAATAAAGTAAATCAAATAAAAACATTATTGTATGTCTAACGATTGCGCAAGAGATAGAAAATTAAGACATAAAATCATGCATGACAAAATGATGAATTGTCTTCATTTCATTTGTTTTAAATTTATATGTTATTGATATCAAATTCTCCGCAGCAAATGCGACGTAATAAGTCTAATTTAACATAAAAACGTTTGGGAATAATTTTTTTGACGAAGCAATCAACACATTATATATTCCTATAATCAAAATATCGTTTGTAGATTCACTTAAACAAACAGCAAAATTACTGTTTGCACTGGAAAATTTCCATTATATATAACTTACCTTGAACGCCATCGATAATAACTTTATTTTGTATGTGTGTGATCAAATCTGAATAGTATTTGACGTTTGCTGCAGACAAAATAGTTAGCATGCTGAATGACAACATGTGTAGATGACTATTACTTAATAAAACGAAAAAAAAAAAAAAAAAACGCTTTCACAAAGTATTTTTGATTTTCATTTTCCTCACATTGACTTACATCAATCATAATGACTTTATTTTGTTTGATATACTACGTGCGATTAATTCCGATGGGATGTGCTGTTTGACTTATGACAATAATCAATTTTAATATATAACCTTCGTAGACGTGAAAACCATAGGCTTTACCAAATTTCAACGCAGTCGGTTGAACAGTACAGCAGCGAACAAATTAAATTTAATTTTTATATCATAGATATAACAACTGTTCCGGGCCGCGGTAGCCTGGTTGGTAGAGCGTCAGTCTCGCAACCGAAAGGTCGCGGGTTCTGTCCTCGTCTTGTTCAAAGACCGCCGTGTTGGCTAATGGCAGTTGGGGCACGTTAAATATGTCGAGACTGCAAAGTCCTGCAAGTTCCCTTATTACTTACATATAGATAACATAACATATAAACTTACATACATAAACACATAAACTACTTATTACTTAAATATAAACTACTTCCCATAACAAAATGATATCTCTGGGGGTACTGAATCAGGGATGAGTCGGTCTCTGATTTGGATCTAAATTCCGACTTGCTGATGGATGAATAAGTGTATGAATGAATTCGACCACCCTCTAAAAAGGGTTGTGTCGTGTGTGTGAGCTAGAAGTCAGACTTCTGCCCTATGGGTGCTCAGGGGTCTTTACCCTCAGAAGCTACTGCCCCCCCTTTCTGTGCAAAACACGGACACGACAATAACAACTGTTCTTTGCATATAAACTTTAGGCAGGTGCAAGCAATGAGTTGACCAAATTGCATAGAAATGGGTAGAATAGTAGGGCAGCGCATAAAGTACGAACAAACATAAGTCCATTTATATATTAGGGATTTATTTATTCATTTAGAATTGTAATGCTTGGTGTTCTTAGAGAATTGTAAGGGAAGAAACTATTTTTCGTATGCTTCATGATTCATTTAATATTCGTTCAGAATTCTCAAGATTAATGTTAGAAAATGTGATTAAAATATTTTTTTAAATCGATGCAATTATGCCATAGTATTAAAGAAAAGTTATAATGCCATAAATAGTACAATTGATAATTTTTTAAATTTAAAATAACGCAAAAATTTTTGTACTCATATATTTCTGGAAAACACTACAAAAAAAACGTTAAAATTTAATTAAATTTTCTATTATATAGGAGTGGTTCCCTCAAAGCTGTCTCTCATACTCTCTAATAAGGTTATTGCCTCAGAGAACGACTTACATGGCATTTACGCACAATAGCTACGAAACATTAACTTCTATCTTGAATTTAGTATCTTTACTGAATCTGTTGTGTCCTTGGCCAGTTATTTTGAGAATAATCCTTGGTAAATAGATCTGAAAATATTTTTATATACTAGATAATTTTATTATGTTTATGACCGGATGAGCGGCACAGTAGCGCATAAGAGACATACAGACAAACATTTTTTTTTTCTTTATACAGATTGTAGTGGAAGATTTAGAATCCAGATAACATCCTCACGAATGAACTTTTGTCTTGTGGTCATGTTGTCTGGCTGCAAGCTGTAAGGTCCCGAGTTCGTGTTCAGCCATCGCCAATAATAAGCTACACAGATTACTTAATTTTAGAAAATCTTTATGTAGTTATCAATAATATACATACAGGAAATCGAAATAATTTTTAATATATCTGCATTCCATAAACTTTTGTGCTGATGAAAATGCAGTATCATATATAGTATTTTTAGAAATGAATTTGAGGAATAATATATATATATATGTATATTAAAATAAATATTTTATGCTTAACTTCATAACGAAAACTGCTTTCATCGCCTTTATCGAATGAGAAATGAAGAAAGATCCGTTTCTTAAAAGGATCAATTTCTTACGATTTATTTGAAAACGAAACTGAAAAAGTCGACATTCTTACAGCTTGCAAGCAGACAATTACAGATGTTTACAGATGGCGCTCTACGCCCAAAAAGTTTTAAGACATTGTCCTGAAAATGTTCACCTTTCATAAAACTTCCAATTATGTTATAGATTTCAATTCCATTTTCTTTCACACTTTTTTTCTCAATAAATTTAGAACCATGAAGCATAAACTGAGCGTTCTCTCTTATTGAAGGCTCCAAGTGAGTTACATTACGCCGTACAAAGTTTGTTGGTATACTCACAACATTGATTGGCATTTAAAATGGTTTCATTCGCAGCGCCCTCTGTCTACGGCACTTTTGGTAAAATTTTAATTGTTGTACTGCATAGAAAACGGTTGTCATTGTCGAAAATGTTCATGCAATTAACGAATTCATCAAATCAACAACTTTCTGCAATTTAGCCAAAAGTAAAAGGATAAAGGTTTATGAGATGATATTTTATAATTATTTTTCCTTGTTTTCACTTTTTATAACGATAGAAGTCAATATGTAAATCATGTTCTATTTCAAATCAATTCCCTGTTATGAAGTAATCAATCAGATAAGTATTGCCGATGTGTACAGTCTACATCAGGCACTTCAATCCTTACCCTGAACATTCGAACGAGTACGAGAGAAGCGTCTAGGGGCTGGAAAAAAATTTTGCTCCGAGGGAAATTTTGAGCGGGGAAAATATTCCGATTATTTGCTTATTACGCCTATCCTCAATGGTCGAAATGGTTGTGTATGTTATTTGGGAACTGAAAGATTGTTTTTAACGCATTTCAAATTTATTTATTAAGAAATGCAATTATAGCGTGCATATAAAAATTATCTTTCAATCATTTACGAATGTAATTATTTTATGAAATATTGTGTTAATATATTTGTAAGAATTGCAAGCTGCACAGGATACAAATATTTTGAATCCTGTATAGCTAGCTCATCATACTTTTATGTTAGTGAACCTGTTTATATCATTTAAGAAGTTATAGGATTAGATGTTAATTCTAGATATTTATTTTTTTTAAGAAAATAACTTTTCATGAAATACTCGCATGTCTTTTTTTTCCAGATGAACAAGCATGTAAGTTAAATTTAGATAGTCTTACTTTATTTAACTGAAGTATATTGCCTATATATTTTTACTAAGTGTACCCATGTTGACAATAAATCTAATACCCACAACTATTTAAATAATTTTTTTTAAAAAGCATTTCATTGGCAATTGATGTAAAGATGCACAAAAGATTATCCTCAGTTGTGTAAATAAATTGCACATCAAACGGGAGATTAAATGAATGTTTTGTATTTACCTAGATAAAAATCTTGAATTTGGTTTCTTAAGATTTTAAAATTTATATTTACTTATAAAATATTATAAAAATTATTCCAGATTTTAATTTTTCTGAAGCTTAATAAAAAGGCTTTTTATTACAGGATTTTTCCATGTAAAATTTATAGAGAAAATTAATGCTTTATATTAAGTGAGAATGTATATTTAAAATTATTTATCATTTTATTCTGTAATGACTATGACTTCATACTATGCTGAAAAGAAGTGCTCTACCAATATTTTTATGTATTCTGAAAAAAAAATATATTACACTTTGTATATTACTTTATATCTGAAAATTTTTGAGATAAATCTTACTTCATTTTTTAAAGCATTATATTTAATGATTGTTAAAGATTTTCATCACATTGTGCAGTGAAAAATTTGTGTGTGTAATAAATCCTGTTCTACTATTAAATTTTGATTTCATATGTTTGTTGTGTGTGATCCATTCAATTCAAAAACCAGCAACTCTTTTGCAATGAAATTATGTATAAAAAGAAGGTCAGTTAAACATCCCTAATATAGATTCTAGGTGAAATGAATATTGACAAATTCTGTTTTTCAATTCTTTTTATTGTTGCATTAAACTGACTGTATTATATATATACAACACCATCTCAATTCAAAAATTTTCAGAGGTTTATTATTTTATTTCAGAATTTTATATATAAGTAAGATAATGAAAAAGTGTGAAACTATTATTTAGTATCACTTTTAATGAAACTTCTGGTATGAGTAAAATAGTCAAAAATGCTGTTATTCTTTAAAATAAGCATCTTTATATCACATAAATTTTCTAAATTATTTTAGATCTTTACAGTTACTTAATTTTAGTATTTAGTAAGAGAATTGCTGTAGCCTGTAACTGTAATCTATCTACTGAATAAATTTTTTTATATATAAATTTACAAAGTGTAAGTTATAGTAACATTTGACATGCTTAGTCATAATTACTTTGATACATTAATGTAATTTATGTTTACGTTGCTTACCCTCACTTTAAAATTCTTAAATATTTTATTTTCTTTTTGAAATTTTTTATTTCTTGTAGATTTTATGCATAGGAAATTTTATTGTACATAAAAAAGGCATTTTAACAGAATTCTGTAGCTCTATCCTTTTATATTATTCTAGTCATAAATAACTTCAGTGTTGGATTTATTAAAATATTTGCTGTGGTTAAATTACATGCTGATATTTTACTTTTAGTATATATATCTATATTAGCAGTAACTGCATGGCACTGCCCATTATATAGCATCCAAGAAGAAAAATTAGTTTTAAACTTGTCTAGCCTCTACACGATATAACATGGGTATGTTTGGCTACATCAAATAAACAGAAAATATTAATAATAGCTACAAAACAAATTTTTATAGAACGAAGCTTTTTGATGTTTCATGTGTTCTGACCAGGGTTAGATTTCCTTCTTTTTGTGATAACGAGATTTGAATCACTGTTTTAAAATCAGATGTAAACAAAGAAATGTATCACATATGTATACCACAGCTCTTACTGTTTGCATATGCACAGAATAATTAAAATCTTAAATATAAAACTATTATTTTGACATGACTTTAATGTACTAAAACCTTTCCCAATAAATGCTCTATAAAATGGTATAAATATCTTCAGTATCCATTATTTCTCGAGTTTTTGGGGTTCAAATAAACAGACATTTTCAGAAGACTTCATTTTGTACTATGTATATACATATGTATTTAATATTTTGTATTATCAGCTTCATTTATAATCTGTTTTAAATATCTTTGGAATCAAAAAGTTCAACTTGCTCATAATAAATAAATAATGAAACACATAATTAGCTGACATCAAACTATAGGTATCAGCAAGTCAACATTTATTTAATTAAAAAAATTCTCGACTCATAGATTCAATCATTTATTTTAAATATTTACACAAAATCTTGTTCCAATTAAATTTTAAAATGTTTAACTTTTTTACAAATTCCTATTCTTTATAGCAAAGATGTTATAAATAATGTTATATGTTGGCCGTGAAAAAATGAACAAGGTTTATATGGAGGAAAAAAAGGTTGGAGAGGGGGTGATTCTTTTTTTTAAATGTTGGTTTATTTTAAAAATACCATATAAAAAGAACCAAAACAAACTGGTATCAATGTTTCCTACCTTGTTCGAGGCATCTTCAACTACCTTCGTTCCTCTACTGTAATAAGTTACTAGTAGTGATTAATTTCAAAATGATTCAAGATGAATATCAATAATTTGGGATCTGACAGAGAACATATTTCATATCAAGTGAATATAATCACTCGTATCTGTAAGTGCTCCAAAATAAGGAAATAATCATATTTAATCTTTAAATTCCATATTTGATGCCTTTTAATATACTATCATTATTTCATATCATGAAGACTCATTTTTATATATGTATAGTTAATCATTTTCCAATAATAAAATTCTACTTCATTTTTTTTACGTGTGATTGATTGGATTTTTAACTCAAATACCAGCTATTCAAATTTTTGAAATTATTAAAACAACAGGTTAAATATTTCTATAATAATGCAATTCCTAATGTAATATGCATGCACATGCTTACACATAAAATGTTTAAATACAATTCTACAGCTGAACTCTTTCAGAATTAACTATGCTATAAATACTAGAATTTTGACTGCCTTCAAGAATCAGGGGCAGAGTTGAATTTATTGCACTATATACTTTCTATAGTGATATTTTGAGCTATCATTTTCACTTACACTCATTTTTAAATAGTCCTTAGGAATCATTCAAAAATAATGAAATTAGTTAATAACAAATTAAAACAAAATAATTTTAGGTATCATCAAACCAACAATTATTTAATTAAAAAGATACATAACACATGAATTTAATAATTTGTTTCAAATAATTTCAAAAATAAAATCTTGCACTTATTGTATTTTAAAATAATCATTTTTTTTTTCATTACCTCCTTCCTTTTTATAATAAAGATATCAAACACCAATGTTAACTGAAAGAAAATAAATAGGGTTGAGTTTATGTGGTAGAGAAAAAAATATATATATTTTCAACAGAATGTTAATCTATTTTTAAAATGTCATTAAAAAAACACATTCAAGACAAAAGTAATATCAGTCTGCCTTTCTTGCACGGGGAATCTTATCATAATTCTTATCTCAAGAAATATGTTTTGTCTATCGGATTAATTTCAACATGATACAAGGTGAATATCAGTAATTCTAGATCTGACATAAAACATATTTCATGTAATAAGCAAGAATAATTATTCAAATTTATAAGTATCTCCAAACATGGAAATAATTTCATAAATATCTGAGAGATCTAAAATTTTAGTCTTTCAGCTTAATTGAATTTTACTTAAAAAATAAACAGAATAGCATAGATATACAATGATGGGAAAAAAAAAAATCCCAACACTGGGAAGGAGCTGTGCTAGATAAACGAAATTTGGTAGGCGTGTTTATACATCTGAAAGATGACGTCGATTCAAATTTCGAGCTACGCGCGTAAGTGTGGCGCTAGTAGTGACACTATGAACATGCAAATGAGGTTTCCTTTAAATACGCGCTGTAAGGTTCGTGATCGTTATTTACAGTTGAGATTTGACGTAGTGGGTTAATGTTAGTCAAGGATGCCTCTGAGAAGACGAAGAAGCCATTATCAACAGCTCAGAGTTTGAACGATGTCGTGTTGTAGGGCTACGAGAAGGTGGGTTTTCTTTCCGCGATATTGCTGAAAGGCTTGGAAAGAAGTGCATGGGTATTGGCGGCAGTGGTCAAGAAGACCAAGTTCCGGGCGGCCACGTGGTACTACTGAGAGGGAAGACCGTCGTATTCGGCGTATGGCTGTGGCTAATCGTACTGCGTCTGCAGCTGAAATTCGAGCTGCATTTGGCACCACAGTGACACAACGAACTGTTACAAATCGGTTACTTCAAGGACAGCTCCGAGCCAGACGCCCTGTACAATGCAATCCACTGACTCCAAACCACTGCCGTTTGCGACGTGAGTGGTGTCAAGCTAGAGCTCATTGGAGGACGGAGTGGAGATTTGTTGTGTTTTCTGATGAAAGCCGGTTCTGCCTTGGTCGCAGTGAAAGCCGTTTGTTGGTTAGATGGAGGCCAGGTGAACGCCTGCTAGTGACCTGTCTGCGGTCTAGACACACAGGGCTTACTCCTGGAGTTATGGTTTGGGGAGCAATTTCGTATGACAGCAGGAGCACTCTCGTGGTTATCTCACGCACCCTGACTGCAAATTTGTACGTAAGTCTAGTGATACAACCTGTTGTGCTGCCATTCATGAACAGCATTCAAGGGGGTGTTTTTCAACAGGATAACGCTCGCCCTTATACCGCTGTTGTAACCCAACATGCTCTATAGAGTGTCGACATGTTGCCTTGGCCTGCTAGATCACCAAATCTTTCTCCAATCGAGCACGTATGGGACATCATTGGACGACAACTCCAGCGTCATCCACAACCAGCAATAACCGTCCATGCATTGACCGCCCAAGTGCAACAGGCATGGAACTCCATCCCACAAACTGATATCCGACACCTGTACGACACAATGCATGCACGTTTGCATTCAAAATTCTGACGGTTACACCGGTTACTAATGTACCAACATTTCACATTTGAAATGGCTCTTCTCGCCAATGGCTCTACCTGTGATCTTGAAACTTTAATCAATTAAATATGTTATCTAGACAAATATATTCCTAAAATTTCATTACTGTACAATAATTTTTTCTTGGTGTTGAGATTTTTTTTTCCATCAGTGTATATAACACTTACAATAATTAAATGAAGCACAAATTTAGATTACAATGTAATTTTAACTTTTGCTCTCATTGAGACATGAACAAGACTCATTTTAAATATTTTTTTAATCAAAAATAAATAGGACCAGCAGATTACATTTAAACTAAAATACATTTTTGTAGCAGTATGAGCAATTATCTACTTTATGATCATCAGTTTAATAATAACTGATAAACTAATTTATCTGTCAAATGAAACATTAAATACTTTAATGACATGGATATAAGGCTAAATATGCATGTACTCAAAACTTCAATATGATTTTACTGTTTATTTGCAAAATAATAATATAAATAAATGTAAATGCCATTTTAGTAGTTTAATAAAATTCACTCAACTTATGAAACTGAAATGTATCCACTTTTAATATGTAAATTTATTTTTCCTTTAAATTGAAATATAAGACTCATATATAGATATTTTCATAACTACAATTTCAGATAATATATTTA
This sequence comes from Argiope trifasciata, assembly GCA_026543055.1. NCBI lineage: Eukaryota > Metazoa > Arthropoda > Arachnida > Araneae > Araneidae > Argiope > Argiope trifasciata. Next base: position 79,363 of record JAPMOQ010013928.1, read on the forward strand.
ATACAAACCTAATTATATGTGTTTGAAAATATTCATTACGAATGCATACTGGCGATGAACTATATATAACACTAAATTCCTAAAACCAAAATTTTCTCTAATAAGTACAAAAGCTTTCAATAGTTACTAACTGATAAAAAAATACTTGTATGTTGTCACAAAAATCCCATATAAACAAATTATATGACATTGTTTTTTTTATTCCGAAATACGTTTTTAAGTAAATTGAGAAACTTTCAAATTAATTAAAGTACCTAATTAAATAATAATAATAGAAACAATGAACCAATAATTTTGGTTTACGTGGGTTAGAAATATATAATGTATCCTTTATTTGAACAATTTTTTTTTGTGTGTGTGTGCAGTATTTTAAAGACCATTGTTATAGTTAGTTCAATAACACTAATCTAAAATCCAAGGCATCTATATTTCAAAAATTCCAAACACACATTTCAAATCATTTTTGTACTAACAGAATTAGCAATTTAGCTCAGGAATCTGACGGAGAAATCACGTGGCACAGATAAGGAAATCCTTCCTCTCAGTCACGTGAGCTGAAAAAGCTGCCTTTATTTTCCCTAAACATCAGTAAATCCTTTCATTTTCCCCAAAGAGCAGAATTCAGTTGCTGTCCCTAGAGGTCCGAAGAGGTTCGTTGTCCCTAGAGGTTTTTTATCAATAAATTTCGAATCACAAACTGAGAGTTCTCTCTAACCGAAGGCTCTAAGTGGGTTATATTACGTCGTACGAAGTTTGTTGGTGTACTCATAGCATTTATAGGCATTTAAAACGGTTTCATTCGCAGCGCCCTCTATCTAAGGCAAGTTTGGTAAAATTTTAATTGTTGTACCGCATAGAAAACGGTTGTCATAGTCGAAAATGATGATGCAATTAACGAATTCATCACACCATCAAATTATTATAATTTAGCCAACAGTAAAAGGATAAAGGTATATGAGATGATATTTTTATAATAATTTTTTTTTAATTATTTTTTGTAACGATAGAAGTCAATAAATCTTCATAATTGAAAAAGAAGCATTGAAAGTCTTAAAACTTGTAGCTGAAAAAAAGCTATCCGATTCCAAAGAATTTCAGAGCAATCATTAATCTTAATTGGAATATTGCTTTTTCAACTTATCTATGCAGTATCCTATCTCTAATATTTTTTGTACAGAATTTCGCAAACAATAAAAGATAAGCAACGAAAACTTTCTTTTAAGTACATTAGAAATGAAAATAATATATTTTATAAATTTTCAAGATGGAAAGACATTTCCTAGCATCCATATCGCCAATTCGATTTCTTTTTACATTAATCGAATATCGTAAAATCGCTATTTAAAATGGTATGCCATCATATTGAAGGCAGCAAATACAGGCAGATTAGAAGTTTAGTTATAAATTGTCATTCTAATTCATTATTAAGTAACTTAAAAAGTATACATATATTTATAATAATACCGTTTCTAAGATAGCCAACTGAGCCCCTCACCATTGCTCTCAATTAGGTCGCCTGATATTTGTGAAGTGTTTTAGAGCTCATTACAGCTCCACCATCTGTAAATACAGTAACGTAGCACTTAAGTGAAATTGGAACTGACTTTATTTGTTCAATGTGAGCATCGAGAAATAATTTAAATCAAATAAAGAGACTAACTGATACTGAGCAAAATGAGAGGGGTTAAAAAGGGGGGGGCAAAAGTAAAAAGTAATTATATAAATAAAAATGTAAATAAAAATAATAATAGCAAATTTGAGAGCAAGTGTACAACGAGGTCTGGGTTTATTTGTATTTTCATAATGATTATAGTTTGGGAGATTTTGCCACCGAATGACCTTAAGATATAAATGGATGCTCAACAGCGCCATCTCGGAAAAAAAAGAAACTTGGTCTTTGAAATTGTTCGTTTCATAAGGATACGAAATAACTGCAAAATATCTTTCCGATCGAAAAAATTATACAAACATGACATATAATAATATGTTGATGCCTCAAATTCATTCCATTTATGAAATTTAAGCCGGATAGATTAATTTTATGAAATTAAAGTCGGACTAGAAATTCTGGAAGAACAAAAAACTAAGAATAATGAATATGAAATTTAAAAATGGCCTTTGCCTTTCCAAAAAATTAGGACTTTTGTTATACATCAATTATAAACAGAAATAATTTCGACAAGAAAGTTTAGAAAATAGATGGTTGCAGCTCTAAAAAGCAATTATTGAGAAAGCCAGAAGAAATTCCCATTTTACATTTCTTATATCTTAAAAATGACTAATTATGTGCCGGAAAGTAAAAACAGTTCTTTGCCACAAATTCACTCTTCGGCAAATTTTAAAGTAGCATAATTCTTTGCACCTTTTCACATCACCAGAACGAAATAGTATTCGAGAGAAGAAATTCATGGTAGGTAGTCATGAAATTTATGAATGCTAAATAAATTTTAAATTAGTGAATGGCCTTAAATGCATTACAAGCAATATAACAATAGAAAAAAAATATAAGAAGAAGAAGCCTAAATTTTGTATGCTGAACTTGGAATTTTTAGTGATTCATGCAAAAACTGAGGTGCAATGATGTTTAAAAATTTTTAAACTCTTCTTTTGTAATTTTTTATTCCATTTTAATAGCCACACTTTAGTAAATATTAGTGCAAAACATATAGCAAATCGGAATATCGATCCCCTCCCCACCCCAAAAAAAAGAGTAAAACCTATGCCTCTGAAATTAAAGTGCTTTTTCTACTTCCTATATTTATCATGACTGATCAGATGCTTTTTTTAAAAATTTAAATCATATTTCTTTTAATAAACCTGTTTAAAATGTAATGAGGTGCGATCTTATATGTTAAGATCTCCATTGTATGAGATCAAACGAAATGTTTCAGATACTTAATCATTAATCGATAACAATTTCTCTTTTTCTTTACTTACCACTTTCATTAAATAAAACGACTTTATAAAAAATTTATCACAAGATTCTTTTTTTGCGTATCTATCGTAATCTGCTCTCTACAATCTCAAGAAAGCTTTTGAATTAAAAGCTATAATCGAAATAAAACCAAAGGTTTGATAGATGCGCCTGTCCATGTCTAGAACGTCTTTTTTGACGACTGAAAAACTGCTTTGAGCTTATTTTTCGATTAATTTTGAATGTGATTGTTGTTTGCGTCGGGAATATTTTGAATGTAATTTCGATTATTTATATTTTCGATTAAGGAAAACCATCTGCGCATGCGCAGTAGATGACACCATAGGGAGATCTTCCACAGTCACGAAGGGTTTCTACGATGACAAGCCCATATTGTCTAGCCCTGTTTCTCTGTGGTTGACTGAGCATCGACTGACGTCTTTATTAGACGTAGATAGCAATGATTTCTATAAAAACACGGGAAAAGTTCATTCAAGAATAAGGAAATCCTCTTCTGACACGTTAAGACACGCCCGACGCCTAGAAGTAAAGGCTGAAGCTGAGTTCAAATAGATTTGTAAATCCTCATCTATCTACATGTATATATATATATATCATTTAATTTTTTTTTTATGTGTGCATCTGTAAATGTTTGTTTTTATCAAGTTTTTCAAACAAAAAGTAAAACGACGGTAAATTAAGCAATCATGTCCTAGCAATACACACTTTAGAAAAAATTACAATAGTGACTAAATTTATGTTCGACTGTTGATAAAATAACTCCAAATTAATATAATTAAGGGAACAACATGATTTCAATTATTTTTTCAAATAATTGTACTTGCGATTCTATTTTTAACGTATAATAATCTTCCACTTCGTGGAACCAACGAAATAATAGGAAAGTTTAATAATGGAACTTTTTTTAAGTGTTATTGTATTGCTAAGTAAATACGACTTATGGGTCATAAAAAAAGAATTAAAAAATCTACTACTAAATTCTCAATCATTCAGTTTATACATTACAATATCAAATTATTCCTAACTTTGGAAATGAAATTCTTAACAAAATCAAAGATAATGTATTTACAGCTTGATCAGCAAATAAGCACTGATTTCAAAATTAAATATCTGTACAAAAAAGATCCATAGAATTATGAGGTAAACTAAACGTTTATCAGCAAAACTGTAAAAATAGTGTTCAAAAGTTAGAAAACTTAGCTACAAAAATCGTTAACAAATGGCGCTCTGAGCTGAAAACTCTTTCACTGAAAGGAGTCTTTAAAAAAACCCAATAAAGTGATGCGGTCATTGCAATCAAAATACAATTTTTTCCACATTGTCACCGTTCAAAACAATGAGGTGGTGTAATCGAACAATGGAATTTGACATCACGTCTTGCAATGTCTCAACGGAAATGGAATCACCTGCAACACCAATCAACGATTCAAGCTCATCTAGATTGGCGGGATTGTTTCTATAGACAGTGCCTTTCAATGCTCCCCACAGAAAGAAGTCCCAAGGAGTCAGATCGGGAGTCATTTTTCATTTTTGACGTCACACTGAAAGCGTCTATGAGCATTGTGATTAGAGCGCTATCTGTAAACGATTTTAGTAATTAAATTTTCTAAACTTTTGTACAGCATTTTTACAGTTTTGCTAATAAACGTACAGTTTACCGCATAATTCTATCGATCTTTGTCGTAGAGATATTTAATTAAAAGTAAAGTTTATGGTACGGCGCAAAATTTGAATTTTTTTCTTTATGAATTTTTAAAACATGGTAACCCCTGCTTGACCTGTGGCTATCCTATGGCAACCCTGAAGTGGTCTATTAAGGAAGGGTCAGGGGTCTCTCTTTTCTTCTTTGCACTCTTTACATTAGTGAGACGTTTTTTGTTACTGTTCCCTTCGGTTGACCTCGTGCCTATATACACGCCGTAAATGTGCGATTTGCCTGGCGAGGAATGACTAGGTAAATTATTTCGTTCATTTCTTGCCCATTTTTATGTATTCTTTTTGCGCTTTAAATATGTGTAATATTTGTTAATCGGGGGTTGGGGGGGCTGCCCCCCATTCGAATTATTATCCTGTGTTCCATTAAGTTATCCCGTGTTCTAATTCAAATTCTTTATCCTGTATTCCATTAAGTTATCCCATGTTCCAATATAAATATTTTATCCTGTGTTCTAATTCAAATTATTTAACTAATATTTGCTAATCGGGGGGTTTGAAGGGCTTCCCCCCCATTAGAACTATTATTCTGTGTTCTATTAAGTTATCCCGTGTTCTAATATAAATCCTTTATCCTGTGTTCTAATTCAAATTATATAAGTAAAAATAGCTTTTTAATGATATGTTATTATTGTTATGACTGAAGACTTTCTGACTTATAAAAAACACTTTTTATTTAACATCAGGAAAACGGAACTATCAGCTACATAAATATGGATGGAATGCTTAATCACCATTTTTCTTGGTTGCCAGTTCCTTTAACTCAATAACAATTTAATTAATTAGAAAGGCAACAGGAAGTGGGAAATACAAGATGAGTGGCAACATTCTCCCACCTTTTGTATTGCATGCAAACACTTTAAAGCAATACAAAACACAAGCAAAATTATAACACATTTAGATAAAAAAAATAAATAAACAATCGTATACATGAGATTATAAAAGTAAAGATTAGACCAGTTCACAAATTCAGTCTTTTTACAGGAATTAATGGACGGCCATATCGAGATTTCTTTCCTTCTTCGAGAACATCAACTGCAGTAGGACCCGGGTTTTGTGCAGAAAATTCAGTTCCTTGGTGGTCCTTGCTGATATGATCACTAGCACTAAGCTCCAGAGGATAAATTCGTTGAAGCGGTCGTATGATTTCACCACTGGCTAGGCGCAACTTGGCCACACGTTCCACACCGTCCTTCCCAGGAAACAATTCGATCACTTGAGCCAAAGGCCAATTCATTCGGTTTGGGTTCTTTGATTCAACTATGACAATTTCTCCCGGAGAAATCATCTTTCTTCTTGAAGTTACTTTAGGACTTCTTACTAACTCTCCTAGGTATTCTTTGTAGAAACGTTTGCGTAAATTTGATCGTAGGGTATGAAGGTAACGCACCCTTTTCAATATATGCTGAGAATCAATCAGATCCAAATCAAATGTTTCTCTTTCTTTTATATCTTGGATGAAATGAGCTGGTGTAAGTGGTTTAAGCTCTTTGGGATCGTCTGACACATATGTTAGTGGTCGCCCATTTATTGTAGCCTCACAATCGTAGAGTAAAGTCAACATTTCTTCATATGTTACGCAAGCTTTGCCCAAACATTTCCGGAGAAGTTCTTTAACACTGCGGACCATCCTTTCCCAAAATCCACCATACCATGGGGCGGAAGGGGGGCTAAACATCCATTTTATTTTCATTAAAGAACACTCAGTTTGAATGAAGTCCCAATCCAAAGATTTCAAGGCATTTGCTGCTCCCACAAAGTTCGTACCATTATCTGTGTATAACGTTGAACCTCTTCCTCTTCTAGCCCAGAATCTTCTCAAAGCTTGCATAAACGATTCGGTAGAAAGAGATGAAACTAGTTCCAGATGGACTGCTCGATATACCGCACACGTGAATAGAACTATCCACGCTTTGCTTCCACCACGTAAGGAAAGCGGACCGGCCAGATCCGCGCCAGTTATTTGAAAGGCTGCAACTCTGTGTATTCTGTCCGGAGGTAAAGGAGCTGGATCTGGATTAACTTTCCCAGCTGTTAGCCTTTTGCATTTTATGCACTGTCGTAAAATTGCTCTTATAACTCTCCGACCCTTGGGAATCCAGAATTTATCTCTTAAATGAGCTAAGGTCGTTAATACCCCAGCATGCATTAAGGATCTATGAATATGCAAAACCAGTCTTTCCAGAAGAGGGTGGTCTGGTAGAACTGTTGGATGCGTAAAGTCCTCTGGATCTTGACTGAGAATTAGTCTTGTTTGAACTTTCAGTATGCCATTTTCTTCGAAAAACTGTATAGTATCCCTATACTTTTCACGTATTTCAGAGGGCCATTCTGACTGCATGATTTTTATCAGAGTCTCTTCTGCCTTTTCAATCTCTTCACATGAAAGGGAATTGACTAACTTAGGAGAGTTTTTCTTAATATTGTTGCAGAATCTGAGAACATAAGCTGTCATTCTTAGAACCTTTGTATAGCTTGAAAAGTACAGGAATCTATCTCCAAATCTCTCTTCGTTTCCTGTGATTAAATTTGTCACAACTGTCTTACGCCGCTCTAGAAAGGCTTCGTCCAGAATCTCTGGTACCTCAGAACATGGCCAAGATTCTTCTACTTTATACAGCCAACTTGGACCCTCCCACCATTGGCTTTGCATTAGGTCCGACCAATCGCAGCATCGTGTAGCCAGATCAGCAGGGTTCATCTCTCCAGGTACATGTCTCCAGTCATCTAAATTGGTTAAATCCCTGATCTCCTTTACTCTATTTCCCACGAATGTGTTCCACGGCTCTTTTTTCTTAATCCAACTTAAAACTACCATTGAATCGGTCCAAAAGTAGGTTTTAGAAACTGTTGGTAGGATAGAATGTACAGTTTCTGCTAATCGAGCACCTAACGCTGCTCCCAACAATTCAAGTCGTGGGATTGTGGATTTTTTCATTGGAGCAAGTCGAGCTTTAGCTGCTATGAGCTTGACTGTAACTTGACCTTGTAATTCACTTCGTACAAAAGCGCATGTGGCGTAAGCGTAGGCAGAAGCATCTGTGAATATGTGCAGTGAGAAATCATCATATTTTTCAGGAAACAATCTTCGAGGTATTGTACATTTAGGTATCAGATGCATGGTTTTCTCCCATTGTCTGTATTTATGCTCAAGTTCTGAGGTTAACACTTCGTCCCAGCCTACTTTTCCTCTCCAAGCTTCTTGCATAAGCAACTTTGGTAACAATAAAGCCGGAGTAGTAAAGCCAATCGGGTCGTAAATGCTGTTGATTACAGATAGAAGTACCCTTTTTGTAACTGGTTTATCTTGGGTACAATCTAAATTTGATGGTAACTTGCAAGAAAGTTCGTCTCTGATCACATCCCAATTCAGACCAAGTACCATTTGTGCATTTTGATCTTCCTTAGAGTCAGTAGAAGCCCAACAGCGCAATTCAAAAGCACATTCTTTCATTATTTCTATGGATTGAGATTTCAGTTGTTCCAATTCTTTAGCGTCGTTAACACTCGTCACCAAATTGTCCACGTAGAATCCTTCCCGTAAATGACCAATTGTCTTCCTGAGGCTCTCGGTCTGGAATTTTTCTCATTCTAGGTGGTAACTTATAGTGGCATTTAGCAGAAAAGGGCTAGAGGAAACACCGAAGACTACTCGACAATGACGATAAATTCTTATTTTTGAGCATTCAGCGTTCTCCCACCATAAAAATCTTAGGGCATCTCTGTCTACAGGTCTCAAACGTATTTGTAGAAATGCTTGTTTTATATCTGCAATTACACCTATGGCACCAGAACGAAATCTCAACAGTAGAGGCGGTATTTTTTGTATAAGACTTGGTCCCACACTTAAACACTCATTCAAGGAGGCAAATCCCGGTTTCTTGAACGAAGCGTCGAATACTGGGCGAACCTTTGTGGTATTGCTTGAGGGCTTAATGACGGGTCTATGAGGAAGGTAATGGGCTTCCTTGGCTATTTCATCCATTGGAACAGCTTCTATAATGCCTTCTGATTCCCACTGTTTGAATACGTTATCGTAGGCTTCAAAGTAATTTTCGTTTATCAAACGCTTAGTTGCTGTACGAAGTCTGGATTCTGCTGCATCGCATTTATTATATAGAGCAGGATGTCCGGCTAACCATGGTAAAGCTACTTCATATCTTTGATCTTCACAGATCCTAATTGTTTCCTTAAAATGAGTCAATGTTTCTTCTTCAAGGAGGCTTTCATTTTTCTTCTCTATTGGATCTGTGATACCCAAAACTTCTAAGTCCCACATTTTAGGCATCTCCATATTTTGAAAGCTTAATGTGACTAGGTTAACAATTTGCTTTTTCTTTCCCAGTCCTAGAATTGTCCAACCCAACAAGGTCTCAACTGCAGATACACCTGAAGATAATACCTCTATTCTCCCAGTCAAAATGCTTCCGAGTATATCAGCTCCCAGCAGAACTCGTATGGGTGGTGAATCTCTTCCGACATCTGTTAGTTTTATTCCTCGGGAAGCAAGCTCAGAAAGCAATTTACTATCATGGATTCTTGGCAAGGCTGAGCATATCCTTGGTTGCTCGAGAAGAGACAATGGAGTTGAATATTTACGATTTAAGCTTTCTACGTTTACGATGTATCTTTTATGCTCAGAAGCAGGAGAAATTACTCCTCCAAACAATCCTTGAGAAAATATTTCTCTTCCAGAGGGAGAAAGGTTTAGTTCTGCAGCTAAATTCTTTTCGATATAAGATCGTTGTGATCCATCGTCCAACAATGCTCGAACAGATAATTCCTTATCTTTATTTCGTAGTTTGATCATGATGGTTTTAAGATATATTTCGTGTTCAGAGGGAAGATTTGTTAGCAATGTTTCTGTAGATTTCTTCTCATCATCGGTCGTACTGTTCTTAGACGAAACATTTTCTTTTCCCTTGTGTAGTTCTGGACATAGTAATACATAATGTCTCCATTGGCAAATTAAACATCTCACATTACTGTGACACTTTCTTGCAATGTGTCCAGGCTTGAGGCAAACGAGACAGCATCTTTTCCTTATAACGTGTGATTTTCTGTCTTCGTAACTCATATCTGATAATTTTTGACAGTCTTTACTGAGATGAGGGCGGTTGCAGAAAATACAACTAAGTTTTGCTTCAGATGTGCTTGAAATTAACGAAGCCGCGGTGGGTTCATCTTTGTGTACCGATTTCTGACAATCTTTTCGTATACCACCATTTCCCTTATCTTTGCTGAATCCATCACGAGCTAAGCGGATCATTTCTTCTGATTCGACTTCATGGCGTAAAAAGCACATAAGTTTTTCCAGGGATCTCTGACTAGTAGCGTCATCTGTATTTTCTGAAATTCTACTCCTTTCCCATGCTCGCAAAACATTTTCTGGCAAACATGACTCAACCAATGGCTCTAGAAAGTCAGCAAATTTTTCTTTTGTGCGCCCTAAGCTTTCCAATGCTCTTAATTTTGTCTCTAGTAAATCGTAGAGGGTGGCTAAATCAGGGGCATTCTTACCGGCCGTAGCATTTTTCAGAACCAGTGAAAGGAGATCGCGAACATATATTTGCACTAGGAGATCGTCCCGGCCAAATCTTAATTTTAGCTGTTGGACGGCTTTCGGATAATTTTCAGCGGTTATTGGGAAACTGGATATTAATCTAGCAGCTCTTGAATCAGGCACCATAGACTGGTATAAATACTGGAATTTGTCTATGGCAGTCAGTTCTTCTGAGTCATGTATTTTTGAAAAAATGCTCCAAAATGTTAAATATTCTTTAGGATCACCCGAAAACATTTTTAATTCAAATTTAGGTAAATTTAATTTTACTGAATCACGCTCGACAGAACTTGACAAAGATCCAGAATCTTTATTTAATAGCGTTTCTATCTTTGATTTAATCTCAAGAAAAGTATCTCTATATTCCTCTGCCGCTTCAAAATCGGCTTCGTATTCATTAACAGTCTCGGTATTTTCTAAAAGTAATGACGAAATATTATTTTGAATCTCATCTAAACGTAAAAATTTATCTTGTAACTGAGCATTCAACACGTACAGCTTATCGCCATCCTTGGCGTCTACTTTCGTCGCCAAACATTGCTTCAACTTATTCACGGTAGCCGTAAACGAAGCTCTTAACGATTTTCGTTTTGTTTTCAAAGCATCCATATTTATAAATGCACTAAAATAGTAACTTAAAATGATTCGTAATAGATTCTTAATTTCTGTTTATACTGAAGCAATGAAAGTGATTATATTTTCTTAAACTTAAATCACTTTGATCATCATAAACAGCATATCGTATACTTAAGCAGAAATTAAAATCATTCGTACCTGTACATCTTTTTAATCTCAAGTTCTCCGAATGCAGAGTACAAACTCTATCCTGTCGCGGACGCCACTTTGTTATGACTGAAGACTTTCTGACTTATAAAAAACACTTTTTTATTTAACATCAGGAAAACGGAACTATCAGCTACATAAATATGGATGGAATGCTTAATCACCATTTTTCTTGGTTGCCAGTTCCTTTAACTCAATAACAATTTAATTAATTAGAAAGGCAACAGGAAGTGGGAAATACAAGATGAGTGGCAACAATTATACTGTTTTCTAATACAAATTATTCTTTAAATCTTCTGGAAAATTCGTTGAATTTCATGGAATTTTGTCTCATTTTGCATTAAAATATATTAATTTCTACCCTTTTTAAATCCATCAGTTTTTTTAAATCAGTTTTAAAGACTATTTTTTTCCTTAATTTTATTAATTAAATTTTTTTTGGACCACATGGGTTTAATAGCGCCATTTTTGACCAATCCAAGATGGAAGACAATTGGCAAATTTTGTAGAATTTGGCGATATTTTGGCGCAGTTTGGCGATGGTCCTTACCATAAACTTTACTTTTACCATACTATGGATTGTAGTGTACAGGCATACGACAAGGCTAGAAACACGAAAGGTAAATATAAAAGTGTAAAATATAGAAAAATTTCTTTATTGCTCTCATGCAATCTATGTATAACTGCAATGTTAGTATTGCTTATTTTCTGCATCTTCAAAAACATAGGAAAAATCTACAAAAGCATTTAAACATTACTTTCAAACCATTATGCTACAATCGTTGGGAAGTCATAATAGATACGATTAGACAATATATATATATATATTCTACTTCCTATATTTATCATGACCGATCAGATGCTTTTTTAAAAATTTAAATCATATTTCGTTTAATAAACCTGTTATAAATGTAGTGAGGTGCGATCTCATATGTTAAGATCTCCTTTGTATGATATCAAACGAAATGTTTAAGATACTGAATCATTAATCGATAACAATTTCTCTTTTTCTTTACCTACCACTTTTATTAAATAAAAAAACTTTTAAAAAATTTATTTCTTAGCACCTCGAAAACTACTATTAAAAATTCTTCAAATATATCAAGCAAGCTTTTGAATTAAAAGCTATAATCGAAAAAAGAGCAAAGGTATGTGGGTTGCGCCTGTCCATGTCTAGAACATTGCAAGACATTCGTCTACTATAAAGGTGGCAGATTTTTGTAGGTATTGCTCATTACATGGAGGTAGAAATTCATTCTAGCTTCTTGCAATGGCACGTTTCACACTAAATTGGCGATATTTAGCAATATTACATTTATCGTTAAAAACAAATTCGAAAAATAATTCAAGATGAAAATCATTTGCCTACTCAAAATATCTGATATTTTTGTCATATGTGTGCAAAGATTAAAGCAAATCAAACAGAAAAATTATTGTATGTCTAAACGATTGGCCAAGAGAAAAAATATTAGGACGTAAGGACCAAATATTAATCGTTTTCATTTCGTCTTAAATTTCTTATAAGTAATTAATATCGAATTATCTGCATCAAAAGCGACGTAATCCGCATATTTTAACATAAAAACAATAACATAATTAATCGCAATTATTTCATAATTGTTATTAAAAGTTTTTTTACTGTTATAAAGTAAAATATTCATAATTAAATATGTTTGAAGCCTTTCCAGATTTATATTTATTTTCTTGATATGTATACTATTTCCCGAAACACAAAATTAACGATTACTAATAATTTGTAAAAATCAAACATTAATTTGCAGCAACTTATTTTCAACATGCACAAGCTTTCTACGGTATAATTAATTTTTCAAAGTGTATGTGTAAAAGTATTCTGAATTTGCAGATAATTCAAGTGTTCATTAATGAACGTGCCATATGTCCCGAACTTAACGGAGCCCAACTAAATAAACCCAACATCGATTTACTATGGAAAACGTAGTAAAAGTTTGTTTTCGTATTCTAGATTACCATTTATTTGTTTCACCTGGATGGAAATAAATATATAATTATTTCAAAGAAAACTTTTTTTTCCCAAGAACTGTTAATTGAAATAATAGTGGTAAATGAGCTTCTCTTTTCAATGTATAGTACCAGAAATTCAGTAATCATGAAATCGAAGCAATAAAGGATCCTCCAATTCGTCCATGCATTTTATCATTTGGGGGTTGAATATTCTTCATTTCTAAAGTCTTCCACATTGCTATTCAAAGCCCATCAATTTCGTTTGAGAATACTTAGCTATTACCTTTTTATTATCACAATCAGTGCAACTGAGTAGAAGAAATCTCGTTAAAAATACTCTAATCCTTCTAACTTACAGTAACATACATAAATTTAGCTATTGAAACAACATGAAGGTGAGAAAACAAGTCTCAATACTAAATATTTTATTATTATTTTTTTTTTTGATTGAAAAAAAAACTACCAGTAATATAATACTTACTTCATACAATTATATCATTGAATAAAATTTTGCATAATTACTTCTTAACAATTGCATATACTCATTCAATAACAGAAAATAAATTAAATCATCCTAATCTCTTAACATTTTTAGATAGCATAATAGAATGGCTATTTTTAATTTTAAAGCAATTCTTTTTTCGTTTAAAACTATAAACACAATTTCTCATAATAATTATTTTTCCCCTACCTTGCTTTTTCATCTTGACAATGATAGTTATAGAAGATAGCTGAATTATACCTGTAGATTTATGGAAATTATTCAATACTTTCGATGAAAATAAAGTACTGAATTGTAAAATATACTTCTTTGAAAAATAATGAAATTCAAAGTTCGCCGCAAAATTTTTTTTGGAACAAATTTTCAATACACTTTTTAAATAAAGAATTCAAAAAATTAATTTTAATAAATAAATTGCATTTAATTTTACATAAATAAATTTATTTTATTTATGTAAAGAGCTGAATATAATTTGCTTTAAAAGTTCCATTTGTTTATTGCTTTAAAAATATGATCTTGAAATGGATTTCTATATTTTCCAGTTCCATACATCGATCAGTCCAAAAGACGATCTTATTTATGTTAGAGAGTTATATTTTAATTTATGACAATGATTTTATTAAATTTCAATTTATAACATTAAATAAAAGCTTTCGATTCAGATATAAAAATATAGATTTTCTATATAGAAAACTATAGATATTTCGATTGAGATATAAATATATATATATTTTTTTTTTAAAGAATTGGTCCAGTTTTTGTTGAAAATCGTATGATAAATACCTTTATACTTATATTTTGCGTCACTTTATGCAAATCATTAAAAATTCGTTACAAAATAGAAAAACAAGACAGAATTTCTTGAATGTTAATGATAAATTATTAAATAAGCAATAATCATACTTTAGAAATCGATTATCTTGTAACATTTTGATTTAATTGTTTATTATTATCTATCACATTTAAAATATTATATTGAGCTTTAATTAAAAATAGATTTTGCTGCAACTTCTTCGGAGCAAATATCTACAACATTATGGACTGTTTTACGCCCTTGTAATTTTATTATCTCCTTTCTTGAATCGAAAAGAATTTTAAGTGTCAGAATGTAAAAGACAAAAATACGATTAAATAATGCAATGCAGTTAATATAAACCAAAGTAAAAATTAATAAAACATAAAAAAAGTAAGCTAAGCGAATATAAAGACACGTACAACTGCGACTAAAACAAGAAGATTGAGGCTAAGAAAAAGAGCCCCCCCCCCCCCCAGATTTCCGCCCGATTCCACCCATTCAAAATGGATCTTTCTTACCGAAACCCGTTTCTATAACGCCTGCCGTAAACACAGAATATTGTTTAGCAGTTTCTTGTCGTGGACAGACAATATTTTCTTACGAAGTATAGAAACTGTTCCATTCCTAAAATTATATTTAAAAAGCGAAAGGTCGAAGACTTGGCAACAGATAATTTTTTGTTTTGTCTTTTTTTTTAAATATTTTTTATTGTTATCCATGGTTTCAGAATAGGGTATGACAGAGCCATTCTCGTATTGCCAATTTCGGGTTTGAAATCGGTCAAGACAAATTGCCGTTACGTCGGTCAACACTCAGTTTTCCAAGCACATCAAACCTAACGCTATTAAGAAGAGATTTAAAAGGATTTATAAGTATTTAAAAATTAATTTTTTTCTTATAGTGGTAAACTAATCAATTTTTGAAACAAAATATTTCACACTATTGTTATGATTCATATATTTGATAATTCTTCCTTTAGTTCAATGCAGTCATTTACTAGACGTCAATCCAGAATCCATTTTGTCTTTTTTTTTCAATCTCACAAAGCTTCACAGCAAGATAAATAGTGAAAAAGTATAGAGATAATAAATAACTCGATAGGGGGAAAAAATGAGTAAAAGATGTGTAATATTTGCCTATACAAACACGAAGTATCTTATATAAATGTTTTTCATTTTCATTAGAAATTTGTGATTTTTTAAAGTAAAAAGATAAGGAATATGAATGCTAAAATAATTTAAAATTTGAATTAAGTAAACAATTGTCCCAAAAGTATATAAAATTTGACTGATTACTTCAAAGAGTAAAATTTACTTCCAGATATTAAATCTATTTAATGTATGTAAGTCCTCGTCTGAAATTCCAATTCATCTATCCGTAATGTTTCTTATCTAAGAACGTTCTAAGAGCGATCGCAGCGTCCCCTATTTGGACAGATACGCTATCCCTATACCAGGACGCCGGCAGTAAATAATTAATCATCAGAGGAAACGAAACTAAGATCAAATTTTATTTTAAGTATTAGAAAATTGCGCATTTCGAAAATGTTTATGGGTTAATTCCCAATATACGGTACGCTCCTTGTCCGCCATCTTGTTTTTGGCGACTATTGGCGAAACACGACTCCGCGAAGCATACGCCAAGTACCTAAGCCTAACACGCAGACCGTTAACGGTGGACACCGACCGTTTGCCATCGCAACATCGGAAAACGTGACGCCGACGATGTACCGATGGCGAGCGGTCAATGTATCTTCGTGTTAGACCTAGAAACTGAGCGTGAATTCTATGGAGTCGTGCTCCGAAAATAGTCACCCAAAACAAGAAAATATCACAAAACAACAATTAATTACAAAAATTTTAGAAAGACAAAAAGCACTTTCATTAAATCAACAAAGGCATAAACACTTACTTTTTAATTCTCTCCTTTTGCAGCCTTTTAATTCTCTCCTTTTGCAGAAATTACAAAAATTTAAATACTATAAAATTAAACAAATAAAAATTTCGAAATAAATACGATTGAAGATACGCAGAACTGTACCACACCACAGACTGAAACAGTTTGAAATGTAGATGAAAGTTTTGAAATTCAAACTTACTTCCTACAACTTTGAATATAATTGGATGAAACAAGAATTACATCATCATGACATCACATCGCAAATTACGAGGTTACCATATTTTAACGGGAGAGAAAGGGTGAAGTTGCCAAGGAGGAAATAATTACCGCCCGAGAAGTGGCGCCAAAAAAATCGCCAAAACAGACCGCACCGTTCACTGGGATAGAGCCATACAGGGATTGTTACCCCCTTACCCCCTGCATTCTCGTATTCTTCTGCAGTACTGTCTTATCGATTATTATACTGAAATTATATTATTTAATTATACTATATATAATTAAAATTTTTATACTGAATCACGACCTTCGTGTAATACAGGATAAAAATTTTCAGCAATCAGATGGTAATGTAGAAAGCGAAGATTAGAAAGGTGAGAAAAAAAACAATATTTAGAGTTACAGTTATTTGTTGAAGCAATAAACCAGCAATGCCGGTTGAGAAGGATTTAAATTTTTTGAAAATCGAACCGCGTTTGGATACGAGTGATATTACATTAAAATCGGAAATGGTATGATTTATCTTTAAATTGTTTCTAAATTTTAAAGATTCAATTAAGCAAAAATTCTTTTCTTATATAAGATTTGTATAAAAGTTTTGAAATGAATTGCAATGCATTAAAAATATACTATACCCGATTTTACTTTTTCCAGGTTAATCTTTACCTTTCAAAGTATTTTTCTTTTAATCACACAATATTAAATCCCTAACTTTTTTTTTTTTAAAGCGAGAAGCAAAACGAAAGACCAGGTTTTCGGAGAAAATGCGAATATGAAGTTAAAAAATTGAAAGGAATTGGAATTTCTTTTACAAAGTATCGTGATGCAATTATGCCTCGGCCGATAGTTTTATTTTTTACGTTAAAGCAATTAGTTTAAAGTAAACTAGAATTTAATCTTATATGCCTATGAAAGTAGTGAACCTATGCGAGGAATTCCTGACCAATTTGACGAATTTGCGAAGATTTGGGGTAAAATTCGCAAACACCCACACAAAATTATACAAAATGAAGTTTTATTATGATAAGAAATAAATTAATTCCAATTATGCTACAGTATTTTTTGAACCGCCAAGCACGTGTCAATATATGAATTTTTCTCAAGTGCTAAGAAAGATAATATATCATTTTGATGCTATAATGGTTAATATCGAGGAAACGCACATAACGACGATTCAGTAGACGAAACAATAAAGAAATTATGAAGTACAAATAAAAATATTAAAGATATTTTTAAAAATTTATTACAATAAGTGTACAGATTTGTGAAGTGAAAGCAGTTATTTATAAATGTACAGCAGTTATTCTTTATGTAAATTTATAAAATATAACTGCTGTACATTTTTATTTATATTACTAATAGCTTTGTGTGTGTGTGTGTGTGTGTGTGTGTGTGTGTGTGTGTGTGTGTGTGTGTGTGTGTGTGTGTGTGTGTCATTAGAAAGCAGCAATTTACAAGGGAAATTAATGAATTTCTTTTGGAATTTTAAAAAGTGCCCAAATGGAATTTCTGCAGTGATATGACCAAGAATTCCTGAAGGAATATATTAAAATCTGATTGTTTTTCAATTAAA
This sequence comes from Argiope trifasciata, assembly GCA_026543055.1. NCBI lineage: Eukaryota > Metazoa > Arthropoda > Arachnida > Araneae > Araneidae > Argiope > Argiope trifasciata. The sequence continues at coordinate 97,326 of JAPMOQ010013928.1, forward strand.
AATATCTGTTGATTTTGAAAATTGTCATTTACTAACCTAGGAGTGGCATGCCAAATCAAGTGGTTGTAAATCCAACCGCCTTCCCAGTAAAACGTCTTAGTACTTTTATTAATATTATGCATGATACTAATGTTGCATTTAATTAAAATATAAAACCTATTGAATCAAACAAAACAATTCTATTGCTTTGAAATCAAAAGTTCATTTTTTGAAACCCTCGCAATGTAGAAGCACACAAACAATATAAATAGAAGCACTTATTCTGTATTTTATTTCAGTTTAAGCATTTGGTTAGTTTCTCATTTCGAACATTCCAGCAAATAACAGTACGACAATACAAACGATGTAACAAAACCATTTAGCAGAAGACTCCGGTAGATAGCAACAAACCTTTATAACCTTGATTGATTTCAGTTAGAACTTTAGGTCAATTTTCTGGATCCGACATTCCAATTAATAATGGTACAGCATAAAAAAACATAAAATTTTCATTAAGAATAAAAATATTAAAAATGGTCAAATTACGAAAAAAAAAAAAAAAAGGACAAAATTGCTCTAGCGTTCGAATTATTATTTCGCACATCTCACAGCTTACATAGAGTACAGGAACGATAAGCCGTATTTAAAAAGAGATGCCAGAGAAGAGTATATAATGAAGGATTGCTCCAAATTATTGACTGCCGCGGTGGCCTGGTGGTAAGGTCTCGATTTCGGAACCGGAGAGTTACAGGTTCGAGACTCGATTCCACTGAAGAAACGTCGTTCAAGGGGTTCTCTTGCACGTTAAATCAGTCAGACCAATCGTCCTCTGGCTAGTGTGGTGTGGAGAGGGGGGTTCCAGCTCAAGTGTGATCCTCGTCGTCTAACCGTGGTTCAAAATGGCGAGGTCCGACCCAAAATAGCCCTAGTATTGCTTTACAACGGGACGTTAAAATAACTAAACTAAACCCCAAATTATTGCTCCCATTTGAAAAGTTTCACAGGAAAATATAAACAGTAGATGAATCTCTTTTTTTCGTGATTCGAATACTAATTAGACGAAAAATTGTAGACTGTATACACAATTATGTAGACTACAAATTAAAACGAGGAAAATGTGATTTTCGACACGTTTTTAAAAAGAAACATAATGTTATGGAACAATTATAAAATGTGATATTTTCTACATAATTCCATGACAGCTGATTGCGAATCAAAGAGGATATATAGTGCAATGAACAAATAATCGTAAGGCTCCTATAATAATCTATCGAAGTTTAATTATATTTAGCTAAGAAGTTATAAAGAGACAAGACACATAAGTATTTAATTGAAAATTTTGAAGCGCATTATTTCTGGTGAACCAGCTGGCTAGTTTATAAAAATCTTTAAATCATTTCAATTATTTTCAAACACCTTATTCCAAATGAAATTAGAATCAAAGCATAGACCAGTATATTTGCAAATATATTTATACAGTCAGTTAAAAATTCATATACAAAAGAAAATGCTTTTATAGTTAGGTTAATAAAAATTAGCATTATTCAAATACTAGTTGTTAATCACGAATAAACTAGATTTTCAATATTAAAATATGTCCAATACTTATACCCTTTTTGAAAATTTGAATAAATAGTTAATGAGTTATAAATGATGGAAACATTTGATTTCATAATTTTAGAATTTTATATTATTTAATATCATATATATCCTAAATGCGCCTTTATTATTTTTTAATTACTAATAATCGTGGAAATTAAAAATTATATTCAAGATTTTATCTTACAATATTGTGTTCTTTTGAAAACATAGATTTTTAAAATAACATTAACATTTCTGAGAATAAGATTATTAAATTTAACGGAAATGGAAATTTAAATAAAGTACCTATTAACTGGGTGATTTTTTGCTGCTAAGAATTTAAACAACCTTTAAATATTTTACTTGCATATTTTCGGCTAATTTTATACGGTTTTCCTAGGGTTTTATATCAAAGATTTTTTTATTAAGTAAAAAAAGCGTTTAAAAAATGACTTTTGCAAAAAGGTTTGTTGGTTATATAAACATGATTATTTAGATGGCTAATTACGCAAAATCCAATTTAAATCTTTTTGAAAAACATACTTGGCACACCTACTTTTTTTTTCTTCTGAGGGTAATATGAAGCGACAAGATGTTTCTTTTATGAATTTCATAGTATTTCCAAACAAAAGCAAATGTTTCTCATACGAAACTCAAAATTTTAATGCCGTAATGAAGTAACACTTTTTGAACATCATGGTCGATAACAAATATTCTCTTTGTTTTAATTGACTCATGTGAGCTATCTCATTACATGTTTATAAGGAGTATTTCTTTAGTGCGCAATATACAGTGGGTAAAAAAAGTTTCCGTACGGTCACTAAATTTAAGAATAAATGAGCATAATTTGTAAAGTATTGCATTTTTTCTTCAAATACTGTTTATATGTGTTTGGTATAAGTCTATATAAAGAGATTTTTGTAAATTTTCATTTTTAAAAAACGAGAAAAGCATATTATTTGCAATATCTAAGGTAAATTGAAAATTGCCGTGCAAAAAAAGTTTCCGTACGCTTTATGCGAATTCTTTCTGAAGTGTTTAAAACAGGCCCGCAGTAAATCTTTGAAGTCAGAAAGTTAATCACTGATAAGAAAACAACATTTTGACAGTTGTTGAGTTTAAATTTGTTCTTGATCGTCTCAAAATGGAAGTTCCCAGAGCTATTCGGGAATTAGTGATTAAATTGCGAAATGATGGATTATCCATGAAAAGGATTAGTGAAAGGATTAAAAAATCGAAGTCTACTGTGCAATGTATCATTGAAAGATATCGTAAACTTCATTCACTTGAGGATAGAGATCGATCCGGGAGGCCGTCAAAATTAAATCGCGTGCATAAAAGAAACATCTTACGCCAAGTTCAAGAAAATCCACGAATTAGTGCACCGAAGTTGGCAGCTGATTTAATGGTTGGTTACAACATTAAAGCCTCAACTCAAACCGTGAGAAATGTCATTAAAAAAAGTGGTTATCATGGACGTGCTGCCCGGAAGAAACCCTATATAAGTTTGTACAACAGGAAAAAGCGCCTCGAGTTTGCAAAGAAGCATGTAAGCAAGCCATTATCTTTTGGGGAATCCAGTCTTTTTAGCGATGAATCAAAATTTAACATTCATGGGTCAGATGGCCGAGTTATGGTGCGGAGAAAACCAAATGAACAAATGCTAACTAAGAATTTATGCGGAACTGTGAAGCACGGTGGTGGCGATGTTATGTTGTGGGGGTGTATGAGTGCTTCTGGAGTAGGAAATTGCAGCTCATCGAGGGAAATGTGGATTGATATGGATATCTGGATATTCTTAAACAAAATGTGTTATCCAGTGCAGAGAAACTATCTCTTGGAACTGGATTAACTTTTCAGCAGGACAACGATCCTAAACACACCTCTAAGATTTGCAAAGAGTGGTGCCTTTACCATGTTAAACAACAACTTCATAGCCCTCCCCAGTCACCCGATTTAAACCCCATTGAACATTTGTGGGAAGAAATTGGCCGACAATTTAAAAAATATGACATAAAAGACAAAGTTGAGCTCAAAAGTGCCATTAGTAGTATTTGATGTAATATTTCTCCAGAAACAACAAGAAAAACTTGTAGGGGTAATGCCTCAACGTCTAAAAGAGGTGATAAAGGCCAAAAGAGGGCCCACTGATCATTAAATGTATATTTGTTAAATGTATTTTGCATTTTTGTAAACTTTTTTCGTGTGCTAGGGCACCGTACGGAGACTTTTTTGTTCCATGTTTACGGCATATTTTGAGTTTTTAAAATTTATTATTTAATTTTGTCAGTATTATCAACCTTTTAATGTGAATAAATATTAAATAATATTAGTTTTAACTCATTTTTAAGTTTTCATTTTTATCATTATGAATTTTGTGTGACAAATTAAACTTTGATTTGCATTCGTATCTGCGTACGGAAACTTTTTTTACCCACTGTATATACATATATCAATCGAAATTGTAGGAAATATTAGAACAAAATTGTGTTTTGGATTAATTCCTTTTGCTTAGTATCGTTTTAACTTCACAGAAAAAAAAATTCGGTTTCTTTATTGCCCGATTCAGGATATTCCCTTGGAATAACTTTTTTCATGATGTATATCCTAGAATTATAATCACCATGGCAAATAATTAAGCGTCTGTTTTTAAAACTGGATGAATAAATATTTCTAAAATACATTCGTAATGCCAAACAACACCGCCTTTCTACCAAATATTTAACGAAAACGAAACGAAAAAGGCATGCAAGACTGTGAAATTACATATTTCATTTTTGAAATATCTGTATTCCATTATCAATGATACACATACATGGAAATCGAAATAATTTTGAAAATATCTTCATTCCATAAATTTGTGTGCTGTCGAAATGGAGGATCAGATGTAATTTTAGCTATGAGTATGAGGAGTAATTATATTAAATTAAATTATGTACGCATGGCTTCATAATGTACATTTATTTCATAATCTTTGTTGAATGAGCAATTGTAATTACAGGTTCGAAAGAAGATACGAAAGATAAATTTCTTAAAATTTAATGAAACGAAAAGATAAGCATCGTCAAATTTATAGCTTGCAATCAAACATTAACATGCGTTGACAGATGGCGCTCTACACTGAAAAAAAAAAGCTTTCATAGGCATTGCTCTGCTTATATAAATCTTTCAATTAAGTTATTAATTTCAATTTCGTTTTCTTAACATCTTTCATAATTTTTGTATCAATAAACTTAGGATCATGAACTGAGGATTCTCTCTGGTTGAATGATATAAGTGGGTTGCAGTACGTCGTACAAAGTTTGTTGTAATATTCATATTTAACAACTGCACATCTTTTAACTGAAACTGATTGTTAGAATATTTATAAATCCAATATAATAACGATTGCATTGCCTAGCATTTATAGGAATGAAATACATTTAAAGTTGTTACTTTCGCAGCGCCCTCTGGTTAAGTGGCGTGTAGTAAAGTTCTAATAAATAAGCCATACAGAAGATGCTTGTTACAATCGAAAATGTCAACGTGATTAAAGAATTAATCAATCAATCAAACTACGGCAATTTTGCGAAAAGCGAAAGGATGAAGGCTTGTGAACTGATAGATTAATTTTTTTTTAATGTTTTTCCATTGTTTTCATTTAGGGTCGCTACTGAACGTGAAGTATTTTAAATCAATTGCCAGTTACGCGGAAGCTAACCGGTCTAAGAACCATTGCCGTTAGGTACGGTCTATACTCAGTTCATCAGGCGCTTCAATCCCAACGCTGCTTATATTTGTAAAGTGTTTTACAGCTCATTGGCGCCGCAGGCCCCACCATCTGTAAATCTTGTGATATAGGACTTAAGTGAAAATGGAACTGACCTTATTTGTTTAATGTGTGCATCATAAAATGATTTGAATCATGAAAAGAAATTAAATGGTACTGAGTAAATTGAGAAAAAAAAATAAGAAAGAAAGAAAAAAAAAAAGTGTGATGGAGAGTACTTAGGGGGAATTAAAGGGCGAGTGAACAGCGTGGTCTGCGTTTATTTGAATTTTCGTAGTGATCATAAATTGGGAGATTTTGCAAGGTGGAATTGTCAATATGAATAATATTACCATAGAAGTTTTGTGCAAGTTTGATCATGAATTGTTTTATAGGTGGGATGCTGAGGGCTTTGAGAATATCTTCATTTCTATGGAACCATCTAGCTTTTGCAATCATACGAACAGTTTTGTTCTCAAGGGAGATGATTCTTTGGAGATTGGTTTTAGCAGTTGCAGCCCAAACAGGGCAGGCATATGTGAGGATTGGTCTTAGGTATGCCAGGTAAATCAGAACTTTACCCTCTAGAGAGAGACCCGAGTTTCTACAGATGAGGGGGTATTGTGATTTGAATGCATTGTTAAATTTCTCTCTGGTATGATTTATGTGTGATTTGTAGTTGAGGTGTTTGTCAAGAATTATACCAAGGTACTTGACTTCATTTTTCCAGTTGATTTCAGTGTTGTAGAGCTTAATTTTTGGCCAGTTATTTTTGTTTTTAAAGAATATAACTGCTTCAGTTTTGTCGACATTGAGTTTTATTTTCCAGCGAACAAGCCATTTTTCTAGGTTGAGGATGTAGTTTTGAAGAGGAATTATTGCTTGTTGGGGATTTTTCCCTTGTGAGAGAATGGCTGTGTCATCGGCATAGAGACTGATCATAATGTCTTTTTGTTGAGGAATATCATTTAGGTAAAGCAGGAAAATGACAGGTGCGAGGATACCACCTTGTGGGACACCAGCTCTTAGCTTTCTTTTTGTTGAGTCTGTTTTATTGGCAATAACAGTAAAGTGCCTATCTGAGAGGTATGATTTAATAATCTGAACGATGTTGGGGGGGAAATTGTATGCAATGAGCTTATAAATGAGGCCTGGGATCCAGACCTTGTCAAAGGCTTTGGCAATGTCAAGAAAGATTGCAGCAGTGGGTTTCTTGGATTTTCTACCTTCATGAAGGTATTCAATCATTCTTAAGAGCTGGTGAGAGGTTGATAATTTTTCAGTGAAACCGAATTGCTGGGGTATTGAAAAGCCTGCTTTCTTGGCGAAGTTTAGGTATCTTGTAAGAATTAGTTTTTCAGTAAGTTTGCTTAGTGTGGGAAGAAGAGAGATGGGTCTATAGTTTGTCGGAATTGTGGGGTCTTTGCCAGGTTTGAGAATCGGGATTATTCTGGCAATTTTCCAGCATTTGGGAAAGTAGCGAAGATCAAAGATTTTGTTGAGAAGATCAGTAATTTTAATAATAATTTTGGCGGGGAGTTTCTTAAGCATTTTATTCGTAATTGAATCAGGGCCAGGTGTTTTGTTTATTTTAGTGTTTTTAATGAATTCAATGATTTCTGAGGGTTTAATTTCAGAAAAGATTATATTTGATTTGTGATGATTAAAAGTTGAAATAGAACTTTCAACCATCTTTTCAGTGCAAACGTCTGGGAGGTTGTTGGGTTTGAATTGCTCTTCAAATTGATCAGCAATCAGTTCAGCCTTCTCAGCATCAGTATGTGCAATCGTATGAGTATTGAGGTCATAGAGTTGTGGTATGATTGTTCTTTTTCTTTTGAGTTTTTTGGTGGATCTCCAAAGAGAGTTATCTTGAGCATTAAGAAGTTCATTTTGCTTAATGAAAGTGCTGCGGTTGAAATCAACGCTGCTTAGCAATCATGAATGATACTTTTATATAATTTCATAAATATATGTATTAATGATAGTGGTAAGTTCTTCCAAGTAAAAATATTTCATATTTCTCATATTTTTTTATAGGTCTTCATTTCATTGACCACATGACATTTGTCTGACGTCATTAAAATATTTCACGCATGATGAATTTGTCCACAGAGGAAGAGATCATCTCTGTGAACTTGTTTTATTGTCTTATTCAGAAGTTCACCCATTTTTGTCGAATTGCAGAGACAATACCGCCAGCGTGCTCGTTTTATGTCTATAAGCTTTATCCTTCAATAAATGTACGTCGAAACAGAGATGTACAAAAATAAGAAAATAAGGAACATTTTATTAAAGCTTTATATACATATCATAAATTTGAATTGCATTCACATGACATACCAAATGTATGTGGAACCAATTTCTTATTAGAATTCACACAGTATTCAACAGTTGGCCAAATCAAAAGATAATTAATCCATTCCTGTTCATTCCAGTTTAAATGAAAAACATAGTTGGCAACTGATTACGATGATCACCAAAATGTTCAGCTTAAATAATGTTTAATTAATTTTCTGAATTATCAGGAATATAGAAGCCAGAATTCAAAAGTAGATGATCAATTCTTTTACAGATCAACATTGCTTAAAATGGTTACAAAAATTGCGCTAAAATTTTAAAAATAATATTGGTACCTTCCCGTGTGTTTTTATTTATACGTCTGCTTGTCTGCTAGAGGCAGAATATGCTAAAATAATATAATTAGTTCAGAAGATTCATATGAATGATTAAAATACCGTGCTTTGATGAATCCGCGCTATACGAAATCGGGCAGTATGGCAAATTGATATCGAAGACTTGCAAGGTTATTTTCGTAATTCAATATTTTCTGTTACGCATATTCGCGCAAAGTATATTTTTTAACATATTTTATAAAAGTTTATTGAAGAGTTTTTTTGTTGTTGTTTGTTCCTACCAATAGTAAAACAGATATAGCTAAATGCCTTAGATAGTTTTAATGGTTGAAAGTAAAAGAATAAACTGGACTGTTCTCCAGCTATTTTTCTCGGCGGGGGAGGGGGGGAAGGGAGGGTGTTAACAGAAGTTGACAATGATCACCCGGAACTTCATGAACATTTTGAATTGCAATTTTTTAACGCGATATCTATCATCCTTAGAACATATATAACAAATGCTTCAATGCTTAAATTTTTACATGACTACAATTTTTTCATTTTAAATTTTTTGTGAAAATAAAAATAAAAATCATATTTAAAACACAAGGTCTTGGATTAAAAAAATATTTATCTTGAATGGAATTTAAAAAATATTATAACCACATTCTACATAAAATTTCATCTAACTCAAAAAAAAAATCATAGGATACTTGCAATTGATTTGAAAAGCTTGAATGCGCCATCTGGCTCGTCAGTTTTTTTCAGAATTTTGAGTAGTACAAAAGCACCACTAAAGTTAATACATGTTAATTGCCTTCCCCTATTCAGCAAAGATAAAGCTATATAGCAAAATATCAACTTTGAAGCCATTAGTAAACATACTAAAAGCGAAAGGTTGAAGACTTGTTGACTGATAAGTTTATTATATTCTTTTTTTTATATTTTTTCGTGTTATTTTGCCTCAAAATCCATACAGCTGTTGTAAAGGAAAGTTGCCAGTTTCGAATTTGAACCGGTCAAAGAAAATTGCCGTTTGTATCGGTCTACACTCAGTTCTGCAAGTACTTCAATCTTTCCGCTATTGTAAGAAAAGTGAGAGCAGTATTAAATGCATAAAATTCTAAGAAATAATTTTTAGTGGTAGCTTAAATAAAATTATATTAAGGATACCAAAGCAAAGCTATTTCTTTCATATATTTAAATCCTTTTTTCCTTTATTTATACAGCAAATTTTAAGATAGAAATCATAGTTTCTCACAAATTTAGAAATCCCAAGTAAAGGAATGGAAGGATAGGGAAATGACTAAGATTTTTCCCCATATCAGGTTTGAGCGCCATCTGTCATATAGACAAATATAATTTCCCTCTAATCCCTATAGCATTTCATTCGAATTACGCTTTAATACATAAAATGAAATGTAGGAAATGATGCATAATTACTTTGCCCTTCATTACCTCACCCTCCCTTTTTTTTAAAAAAAAAGGGGGGGGGGCTTTCATTCATTTTGCCTTTTAGTAAATATTATTGTTCTTGTGAGAGGACAATATTTCAAATATCTGGGCAGCAATCAAATTTTAGAGAAAAGCATTTCAATTTCAAAGAAAAAAATAATTAGTAGGAATATTTTACAGAATTTTGATTCAATATTATGTAAAACACACTCGATTCCATCTTTTAACAAAAGTTTGTGTTGATTTAATACAAGTGAAATATGGTATTTTCTAAAAATTGATGGTTAATTAGTGAGTTCATTCCTTGATTTCTCTTCTTTGTTGAAAAATAAATTAAAAAACTTTAAAAAAATATTTACATAGAGAGATAAGAGTTTCACTAATTATTCGTAGATATAGTTGAACAGTAGTTTAAGGAACCGGTTGTAGAATTAAATATAACAATAGCACTGTACCCTGCGATGTTAGAATATGTATTAACACGAGTGCAAAATGTATATGCCATGAAATTGTAAAATTTCTAGAATTAGATGTGTGAAGAGCCTTAGTGCATGTGCTCTGCTACTCAGTTTGAGGTTACCAGTAGCATAGCGAAAAACAGAAGTAATTTTACATTGGCGCGTCAGTTTAATAGAAAAAAGGATTGCTTATATGCAAAGTGTAAATTGAAACAGTTCTCTAAACGCAATTTAAATTTGGGAAAAAACTGCAGAAATTTAAGAGGCAAATTCTATTTTGTAATGGAGTAAAGACAGGTTCATTTTCCATTGCTGAGAGTATAGTTAATTTGTTCTTGGTGGGATTTCCGTCAGTTTTCAGCTGATTATAAACATGTTTCTGGAAAGTTCATCGGTGAAATCATCGAGCTTTGGAGCTTGAAGATCTCTGGATACAATACCATTCCAGATAAACCAGGGAGCATTGGTAATGATAAGAAGTATTTCATTTTGCAAATTTTGTTTCAGTTGGTCCCCAAATATATGCAACATAAGTAAGGATAGACCTTAATTTATTTTTTTATAATAACATTTTATTCTTTAGCAAAAGAGGGCGGACGTGTCTCCAATGAGACGAATTATAAAGTGAACTTTAGCCCAGATCTTCTTTTTACTATTGTTCATGTGGCTTTTACACGGGAGTTTGTTATTTTGAATCAGTTCAAAGTATTCCCAAGACAGATAATTATAAAAGAATATGAGTGTACCTAAACAGTTTCATTAGCTGAACATGGCAACCTGGATATTTTCCATATTAATGGAAACACGCTATTTCATGAACCAGATTTCTATATTCAAAAGTCATTTTTGAAGTGTTCTCGTGGCAAAATTCGGGGTATTTCCCTGCATAATGTTAGCAGTGTCATTAGCTAAGAAGCAGTTTGTGATATAATTATTCTTGGGGAAGTCAGCTGTAAAGATCGTATAAAGTAGACTAAGAACATTTCTTTGAATCGACCCATCATTCATTACACCCTCTGAAGAAAGAGTATAATTTAATTTACTTTGAAATATTCCTTTGTCCAAGAAATTTATAGTTATGACGATGAGGCAGAAGGATAATTTCAAACCTTTAAACTTGTAGACAAGACGATTAAGTCTCATTCTATCAAATGCTTTTCTTACATAAAAAAAAGTCCCACTGATTTATAATTTGTTTTTAAAGTGATGCGTAATGATATTTTTATCCCTCAAAAGTTGTGGAATACATCCATAATTGCACCTAAAGCCATCTTATTCATTAGGTATGATAATGCTCTTGTCATTTTTCTTTGATAAGTATGATGTTCTCGTAGATTTTCCCCAGGTTTCTCAGAAGGTTAAATGGTCTGTAATTTTTAGGAAATTTATTTCCCGACTTTGGGAGCATTAACATATGTTCCGTTTTCCATCCAGTGGGGGGGAAGGGGGATAGTATCGAAATTGCATGCCTCTTCTAATTATTTTCGAAATGAGAGTGATTACGTTGAGAGGAAGGAATTTCAGAGCTCTGTTTAGAATGTTATCTGGACCTGTAGTCTTTTGGGAATTTATTTTCTTAAAGACTGCTATAACTTATTGAGGAATAGGTAATTAAGGTTCCCAAGATATTTTTCAACTGTAAAATTATTTTTAGTGATTTGTTAACTGTCAAAACGTATTGGATAAGTCTAAAAGGAATTTTTTACAACTTATTTAACAGCACCGGCGTTGCCCAAAGGAGGGTACTAACCTTCAGTGCTCTGAATGGGTTGAATTTGAATAAACTTTTTGTAAATTTCCGGTTTACTTCGTAGGTAGAATCGTCCTCTGGACAAATTCAAAAGCAAATCTGACTAAGAATCTTGATCGGAATTGTTGTTTTCTCTTTTCATTTCTTTGATAATATGAAATCCTTTCGGTTTCAACTTAGAATAAAAAATAATGCCATCTTTCCCTATACTTGCTTCTACTTTTTTGCAGGATCTTTGGAGGAAGTTACCAGTAGGGTTCATTTAAAAATTTAGATTTGGTGGCTAGATTTCTGGTTGTTAAAATAGAGCTGCAGAGTTTTGCAATATTTCATCAATTTAACAATGATGTCGATTATTTGATTTGCTGGAATCAAATATCTGATAATTTCACTTAATTTAATCCAATTGGTTGTTTTCAGAATCTTACTTATTGCTAATATATTAGCATTAATATATTCTTGTAACGGTTTACTTTTTAATAAATGACATTTTATTTTTAAATCTTTGTTTTACAACGTGTCACCATAACTAAAATGGCTAAATAAATTTAATAATTTCTTTGGACTCAAATAAAATTCCGAAAGCACCGAAATCAAGCATCGAATGAAAATTTTTAAATGTAAAACCTTTTCTCCCCTTTGATATAATTGAGTGCATAAAGATGTAGTCAAATGTAAGCCATAATCAACACATCTATATAAGATTTTTGAAATAATAAAAATTTGAAATGCAAAAATGTTTTAATAAAGAATAATGAAACAAATAAAGAAACAAATGAAATTGTCAGCAACTATTAAACCCAGTGAACAAAATGATAGCTGAAATGGATATTGTCGATACTGCTACTTTCAGTGGGGGCGGGGTGGCCGGCTGTATACAAGAAGCTGAAACGGATAATTATATGTAAAAAGGGGGGGAGGAGAGGAAAAACACGGTACAACATCAGCCATTTTAATCAAGAAAAATAATTTCTTTAGACTCAAATAAAATTCCGAAAGCACCGAAATCAAGCACCGAATGAAAAATTTTAAATGTAAACCTTCCCCCCCCCCCTTGATATAATTGAATGTATTATGATGTAAACAAATGTAAACTATAATCAACACATCAGTGTAGGATTTTTAAAATAATAAAAATTATATATCTATCAAAATTTGAAATGTAAAAATGTTTTAATAAAGAAACAAATGAAATTGTCAGCAACCATTAAACCCAGCGAACCAAATGATAGCTGAAACGGATATTGTCGATACTATTACATTCAGTGGTGGCGGGGTGATCGGCTATATACAAGAAGAAGCTGAAATGGATAATCATATGTAAAAAAACGGGCGGGGGAGGAAAAAACACGGCACAACATCATCCATTTTAATCAAGCCAAATTAGTTTTTGAAATATTTATAATTATTTTTTATATTTAAAATCATGTGTTCAGAAAATTATCTTCGTTAGAAATAAATTAAACTGGTTGAATTTACTGGAAACGAAAGTGAAAGTGTCCATCCCTCGTTTTATTCTTAATTATCCGAAACTTTAAAGGTGTTTTGATAGAATATTATCATCCTTCCCACTCCCTAATCTATCTATGCGAGTATTAAAGAGAAATGAGTGTGAGTGCAAGACAGAAAGTGTGTTTGTGAGTTAGCGCCTATAGGCCAGATCGTTTAGCCTAGGCCAACTGAGTTTGAAAAGTGCATTTGAAGTCGTGAATTTGCATTCGGAGCAGTTTTTTAAAATTAGTTTAATAATAATTTAAAATTATAAAAGCAAAACTGAATCTTGGAATTTTTCCACGGTCACCTTCGGAAATATTATTGCATAAAAATTAAATTATACCAGCACAAAATTTTAAAAATTATCTTTTCAATGATAAATTAATAATAGTGCAAAATTTTGCAATTTCCAACAATAGATTACATTATTGCTTTGAAGATCAGAACGTTTTCATTGTTTCATAAGTATCTGAAATCAAGTTGCCTGATTTTTTTCTATCGTTGAAAAGTAAAAATTAAGGATTTTGTTTAATATCTATGTAATTTATGAGATGTATGTATAAAAGAAATGAAGTTACAACGGCGCGAAATTTGAAAGTTAGATGAAGTATATATTTAATAGTGCCTGATGTCGGAGAGTTTCATGTACGGAAGAAATAGAATTTAAGTAAAGCAATTTAGATGTTAATTTTGGAAAATATAGTAGAATCGTAGATATTATATTTAAGTGATTTATCTTAAATCCAATATAACAAAAAACTTCATATTTAATACCAAATCAAATATATAATTTGGAAACTAATACTACTAATAATGAAGGTGAATGTGTGGGTTGTTTACGTGCTGTATGCAAGACCGTGTGACCAACATAACCCAAACTTTTCACATACAGAGGCTTAAAAAATTAAGAGTACAAATTATTTTTATTTTTACTAGATAAATCTGAGCTTCAATAAAAATAACACTTTACCGGGAAGTAGAAACGGGTTCTTATCTTTACAGATAGCAAATGGTTTAATTTAGAATTTTAAACAAAAAATGAAAAACCTCTAAATTTAAAAGTTTCAGAAGCATTTGAAATAAGCATTCTCAGAATTTTGCATCAAAAAATTGGGAGTACATCAATGAAATTTTTGCAGTATCTCGCATACAAAGTGTCATTCTTAAATTGCATATCTTTTGGCTCTTATAATGGGCCTATAAACGGCAGTACAAATTCGACCAATTTTTGGTGATTCTGAAGACGTTTTATTCCATTTTAATTGCAATACTTGTTTTAAAAGGGTTTTATTTCTTGCATTGATAGAGTGGTACTTTGTGTAACTACTGTTATCAATAAAAAAGACACCATATTTTGACGTTACGTACATTTTGTTTGAGGTCGTTGTCCAGCTAAAAAATGAATTATTCATCTAAAGCCAAATTTTAACCGCTTCCAATTAGATTACTGCGACCATATGGTTCATCCAATTTATTGCAGAAACTTTTCAGATCTTAGGCAGAAGTTAAAGCGCTGAAACTATGCGAAATGCGTACTGTGCGTTAGACAAGCTTATAGATGACATTGTTAGAGATAAACCGCTAACCAGCTTGCAAATTCAGGAAAAGCACTCTAAGTTGCAAAAACTCATTAACTGAAGACCAATAATTTTGGAAAGAAAGTGATGAAAGAAAACTCAACATATATAGCAGTGAAAAATATAATACTGTATGGAGAAAATATCATACTGCTTTGGATCCACACACACACACAAAAAAAACATTTTACATGGTGGCATGATTAGAGCCACCGGTATAATTTGAGGCTGCATGGCTTCATCCGTGGTAGAAAATTTATTTCTTATAGAGAGCATTATAAACCATATGGTTTACATGGATATACTTCGAAGAATCTAAAACGAAAGGGATAAGAATTTGGATTTAGATGGAAATTTCATTTTCCAACAGGACAACGACCCCAAACAGAATGCACATAACATCAAAATACGATGCTATTTTCATTGTGGTGTGGCTATCGAAAATACATGAGCATTGAAAATAAACATACATCACTCACCTAGCCTCCGATCGCTCTTTTCGCGCCGAAATGAAGTCGAATGTGTATAAAATTGACATTAAAACGAGTTGCTATTAAAATTGATCATTCAGTCATCAACATTGAAGAGAGCCAATCTGAAAAATACTAAACTTTTTAATTTGTGGTAATTATTTGCAGAATTATATAAAGGATTTTCAGCATGCAATGGAGTTAATACACTTCACATCACAAAGTTCGCCGAAAAGGTTTCAGTTTCGTTTCAAGAATCGTAGGAGTTTAGTTGTCTAAGTAGCAGTGGAAGTGCTTTCCGTGGCACATGAGGCATACTCGAAAAAGGGAGTCCAAAACACAAAATAAAAAACAAAATTCATTTAAAACAAGTATTGCGGGAAAAATTTGGTAAAACATCTTCAAAGCCACCAAAAATTTGTAGAATCTGTTCCTGACGTTTGGAGGCCATTATAAGAGCAAAAAGACATGCAATTTAACAGTGGCACTTCGTTTCTATGCGAGATATTGCAAAAATTTCATTGGTGTACTTTCAAATTTTTGAGACAAATTTTTGAGTATGTTTAATTAAAATGCTTCTGAAACTTTTCAGTTTAGAAGTTTTCCGTTGCTTTATCTTTATTTTTATTCTAAATTAAACCATTTATGAGAAAAAATAAAAACATGTTTGTATCTCTTGGTAATGTATCAATGATATAGAAAGTAGGATTTATCAAGGAAAAGTAAGTTGTACTCTCCATTTTTTGAGCCACTGTAAATATTTTGGAGGGGAAACATTTCACTTTTGAGATTTTTTTAAAAATTTTAATCAATTAATTCTATTGATTTAAACTCTGAAAATGACTATGCTGTCCTAAACTACTCTTAAACGTTTGCAGTGAAAAATTATATTTATATAATAGTTTTCTTTTAAATGTAATTGTATATATTTTAAAGCATTTACATCTTTGAAGAATTTCTATATGGTTAACCTGTGACGCCACATTCAGATGAAGCTGACATGTTTACAGATTCTTTTAAATAATTAATGTCACGCCTCAGGAACCATGAAACCAATATTAATTTTTTGAATCCTTTCTGTTTTAAATTCGTGTGAATCCAATACAAACGTTATATTTCTTCTTTAAAATTTTTTTTTTTTTCATATTTTTTAAGGTGTGGTTTTTAGCTCAATTTGGGTGGACATCATTGTCAAAGTTAATTATTTATTACTTAAATATAAAACATATCTCAAGCAAAAAACAATATCTGAAGCTAATCAGTGTTTTCAATTTTTAATTTTTATTGTGAGACAAATAATTGATTTTAAAAATGTACTAAAATCTAATTTATCATATATGAAAGTAAACTGATTTTTCAAGCAAAATATTCAAAAATGTTCATAATTTACTTCAAAATAATTCTTACCAAGAAAATATTACTTTTTTAATGACTTGGGCATTTCTAAATTCAAGTGCATAGTGATAGATCACATAAAAAATGCTTAATGCCCATAAGGAATTTGTTACTGCACATTCTGCATCTCATGACTATAATCACACACGATTTGCCAGAGAGAGCTGTGTGGAGATTAGCTGTAGTTAGATTTGGTAATACTAAAGGTAAACAAATTGGTGACACCCTGACCGTCCTTAGTACATGAAATATTCCTACTCAGTTACAAATAGTGTATTGTGAAATGAAACACAATATACTGAGAAAGTCATACTTATTTATAGCTACATATTTTACTAGGATTTGATAAACAATTTTAAATATGTAACATCTTTTCTTGTGGAAATTTGAAATTTCTATTTTATGAAGCGTTTTCTCACTTATAAGTATTTATTTGTAAGATTATGGTATTTATTCCTATATATTTTATAAATTTCTCAATACAAATTGAACAAACAACTTTATTTATGTTCATTTTTATAAATAAAATAAAGGAAGTAACTTTAATAGGCAAATTATCTGTTATCTTATTCGAGTTAAAGCAGTTTCATCTGTTTTAATTAGCAAAAGTTTATTTAATTGTAGATGGTTTTCTGAGTATTCAAATTATTAATTATCAGTTAGCAATCCCCTTTAATGATTATTTAATTCTCTATAATTATGCAAAACTATGGACCTACTCCTTGAAATTTGTTATTTTCAGTATTCAATAATTATTGCAGCTATTCTTTATGTAATAACTAGAAAAATAATGGGAACGATGGAATATATCCTACATTTTATCTGCAGAAAATTTTTCAAGGATTTTTTTTTTGTACAATGTAAAATTGTATTCATAGATGCAAATTTAGAAGACAATTTTCAGCAGCAATGATATAAACTCTAAATATTTGCTTACTTAGCAATAAGAGCAATATTTTAATCTTCAAGAACAAGCACAGTGTTAATTTTATTTTCTTCGTATAATAATATAATAATTTCTTCATAATAATAATATAAAATCCAGCACAGCTTCAAAAATATTTAAATACAAGTTGCTTTTTTAAGTTTTGATTTATATGAATACTTGTTGATAAGGTCGCTTTGTATTTAGATTTTGATATATTTTTTTCAAAAAATTGCCTGCTAACATTTAAAGACTGTGTGTGATATAGTGAAATGAAATATTGCATATTTTATAAATTCTTAAAATTATTGTTAAAAATCGCTGGTCTCTTGTTTAAATAAATATTGGGGAAACTTATTTTAGCTAATGTAATAAGGTGAGTTGAAAATGAAAATTTTGCCTACATCTGCACTTTTACATTATATTGAGTTGTTAAATAAGTTCTTTCTGTTTTCCAAGAAACGGCATTACCGAAACTGATTGCATTTGTTCATAATAGAGACACATTTATTTACACATACTGTAAGTAAGTTTGAAATTCAGTGTATGTTATATCACAAAAGTGCAAACAACTTTATTTCCATAGTGTTAAATATGATCAATAATCAGCTGGATTTAGTCAACCCTTTAGCCACCAGCAACTGACCACTCAAATCAGATATTTCACATTTAAAATAATATTGTACTATGATATTTCTGTCTAAAGTTCAAATCAGATCACTTTTATTTGTTTTTAGCAATATTCATTGCCTACGAGTGCTAAGAAAATGTGCACGTAACTTTGAGTGATTGTAAAAAAGTATGAAATCCTTACTCAATAAAGAAAAGGCTTAAATCTCCTTACTGAATTTTGGTTAGTCAGATGGCATTTCTTTCCGATTCTTCATGCGAATGTAAATTTTTAAAAGCTTAAAATTTTTTAGAGATTTAAAAAACATTACAATAAAAATATTTGCTAAACCATGGTATATATTTCCTATCAGAAGAATTCTTCGGTTCTTATTGAATAATCTTTTTAATAATATATAACTTATAATCTCACAAGGGAGAAAAAAGAATGCAATTAAAAGTTGAATTGTATATATAATGAATCTGAAAGCAGTTCTGCAATTTCAGTTTTTATTCATTTTGAAATATATAAATTCTCCAATGTTTGGAAACTTAAATTTGCTGATTATATGCAATGCTTATAAATTACTTCAATAGAAAAATATTATTACTGTAACAATAACTGAAATTCCAACTCCAAATTAAATGCAAAATTTTATTAAAATAAAAATATTTTGGATTAAACAAAACACATTTACAATAAGATTTTAAATTTTTAATAACAATAACAAATTAATATTTGGAAGACTGATATTTCCATTGGCAATTCATATTATTTATTTCATGACTGGCATGCTCGTAGCTGCTTTAGAATCAGTAGCATCTTGTTCTCTCCATAACTGGGTTATCGTCTTCAGCTGGGTGTAGAAATTGACACCCTGAAAAATTAAAGAGCATTTACTGCATTATTTAATTCTATATAATGTTTTAAAATGAATATAAGGCTCTTGCACATTAGTTAGATATCAGAAATCATTAATCCTTCTACCAACATTGAAGTTTTCTAAATTGCTCTTCAGATCAAATATTTCAACACAGATCCAAAACTTTTCAAATAAAATGTATTTTTAAAGCAAAAGCTTCAAGCAGATGAAGGTTTTTTTCTTCATATTCATGAAACATTTTCAGACATATTTGAAAAAATAATAAAACTATTTAATTGCTATAAATTTATTTTGAATGAAAAATCTTGACAATCTCAGCTTTGTAGATAAAGTTTTAATAACAATTCACACTGAATTTAAGAATTTTTTTATAAATGTACCTACAATATAGAAAAAGATGAGAAATAATTAGCATGTAAATTGATAAATGGGCATTATGCTTGTATAACAGCATGCATATGTTTAGCAGATACTTCTCCTTATACGCTTAAGAATTTTTTTTAAAGTGGAGACTTGAGTTTTGTTATGGTCATCAGACTCTCCATTCTATGGATAATTAGCAATTTCTTTGCCTGGGAAAATAGTTTGGAAGAGTAGTGTGATGGCACAATGGCAACTTGATTAGTTCCTCTGAGTGAGGTCAATTCTTTTCCGAGATCAGTTCCAAATGCTTAAGCAGGACAAGGAAGGATACATATTACTTATATATTTATGTAGTAATGAATGTGTTAAATAAAAAACAATCATTTTTTTTTTTAAATTAAAACTGACTAGATTAAGACTCTTAATACCATTATTTTAAATAAGATTAGAATATTTCAAACTTTGTCTGAAAAACCGATCTGCTAAATGAGCACACTCTATTTAAGGCAGCTGTTAACTGGCTAAAAATAATAAAATTAATTTTAGTTTCATAATTCTGCAAGTTTAGCTACAGAGGAGCAAAGCATTTATTGAAACTGTCCTTTTTTCAAAAATATTTAATGAAATATAACTAATTAGATCTGGATGACCGAATAAATATTTAGGTTTCATAATATTTTCAGTAGTATATTGTTTGCTTCACTTAGATAATTTTTCCATGTTACTCAAACCAATTTCTAGTAATTTAGAAATTGGGCACAGAATCCAGTACAATTTACTTAAATAATTATAACAGCTACACAGCAATGAAAACCATATATTTCAGAAGTGATCTCTATTTTACCATAAAAAAAGAGGTCTAAACACAAGAACAGTAATAACAAAATTCATTAAACAGTATTTAAAAAATTAAAGCATTCTTAAAAAAATTATTATATTACAGTCAAATGTAAAATACAAAAAAAATATATAAGCCTAATAAATATCTAATAGTGGATGCTACTTAATGTGATAGGGGAGCAGTATCATTTCACTTATGCAAATTCTGAATATTAAAGTTATGAAATATATAATTCCTTTCCAAAACTTAATTGCAAGGCAAGCTAAAACAATAATTCAACAAATAAAAATTTTCTTTGTTAAAAGATACCCATTTTTATGAGCAGAAAGAAAACATTATTTTGCATCAAATCTGTATTAGAAAAATTAATTTTTAAAACTTACAGCTTTTCCATAGAAATTAGCATCACCCAAGAAAGATCCTCTGGAACCAGTAAATGAGAACATAGGAAGGGGAACAGGAATTGGAACATTTACACCAACCTGCAAAAAGTCAATAGTTTGTCTACGTATGTATATATTTTTAAAATTAAATGTTAGCAAAATAAATAATAAGTAAGGGGAAAACATAATTTTTTTCAACATGAATTCCATTTTTTTCACAATAATCAGTTAATAAATTCTCACATATAATAATAAAATCAAAGAAAGCCCCACCCCCTGCCTCAATTACTAACCTGATTTTGCTACATTTTATTTCCTATGATACTTCATAAAAATCAGATATATCATTAATGGTCACCTGCCCTACTATGCCCTTCAGCTTTTAGAGATATTGAACCAAAATTATGTAAGTCCCACTCAACAAAAGCCTTTATGAAATATTATTGAAAAAAGTGTTCTTAAATGGATGAAAGGAGATTAACAAGAAGAAACTGCTGTTTATTACAGCAGATATAACAATTTGTGACAAAAGGTTGATAGATACATACTATATAAAATTATACATTTTCACTACATTGAATTGAAAAAAAAATTAAATATATTGAGCAACAAGAGATAATAGATGTAATTATTTTGACACTAAAATAATTTTGTAACACTGCAATAAAGAAATGTATAGCATCATCTGAGGAACAAAATAATAATAAACTTTTTCACATGAAAAAGTGGTATGTGAGTATGCATTATAAGAAACATTAAGTATATCATAAAAGTTAATAAATTGTGTGCAAATTAGTGACCATTTATAAAAATTTCGTTTCACCCAGTTTTTTCCTCATCTGATAAAACTTGGATTGCATTAGTTGCAATATCTGTGACTCCACCATAACAGAACTCTCCCGACCTCAAAAATTAAATCAATTTCCCACTTACAGAGCATTCTGATTAATTAAATTTGTATGTAAAGTTTGAAAGCATAGTTTAAAATATTTTCTTTTGTTATAATAAGATACAGTTCATCAAAATTGGTTGGTATGACCATATTAATACTATTAATATAATAGGGAAAAAATTACCACAGACAACTAGCCTATAAATTTACAACAAAAATATTAAGAAGGAGATAAAAATTCAAAATTTTTTTAACCAATTTAAAGACTTTTTGATAATACACTCTAAAGTGATGCTAATTCACTGTTAATTTCCATTTATCATATATAAAAGAAAAAATTCGAAATTAACTTTATGTTTTGGATTTATGTGAATGTTTTGCAGCATTAATAAAAAAAATAAAGATATTAAATATAATTGCTTAATTGCATAGTTTTCTATATCCATTTAAAAATAATAAGAAAATACTTCTAAAAAGAAAATGATAGGACAATTTTAGTTAAAATATTTATTCAATTTTCATTCAAAATATAAATTATTAAGGCCAAGAATTTGAAGTACTTTTAAGAAAGGAAGTATAATCACATAAAATAATTTTCTACAAATTTTAATAATATAAACACATTAATTTACAAAACAGAATGAAAGATTTGAAGGAAAAGTAATCTATCATCAAGAATTAACATACATTCCAAAAAATAACAATATAATGAAATAAATTTTCTTACTTGACCAACATCAATTTCTGCTATAAATTTCCTTGCTGTAGCTCCATTTGTAGTAAACACTGCTGTTCCATTTCCATATGGATTACAGTTAATAAGATTAATAGCATCATCAATGGTATCTGCAGAGAGTGTTAATAAAACAGGACCAAAAATTTCTTCACGGTAGCATTCCATACTTGGCTGTATAAAGGAAATCATTTAAGATATGTTACAGATCACAATGTTATGAAATCAAATTATGCTTGCTTCCAGCATACATTATGATAAGAAAGTAAAATGCAATTTAAAATAATAAAGCAGTAAGAAAAATTTCCACAAAACACAGCATCACAAACTATTAGGTATTTTATGTTAACATATTTATTATATTCAATTTTATAAATATTGCTGGTATAATAAATCACACTCAGTCTAGTATAAAGAAATAAATCCACATGTCAAGGATATCTGATAAAAAGAAAGCATTAAAACTTCTATTGATCAAGGTAGCAATGAAACATATATCCAGCAGATCTGACTTTAACTTACACCCATTTATTGGAAATAAAGAATTTTCAATTCTTTTAACATAAAACTATTGATGGGATTGTATTCTCTTATTTAACTAACTTGTATAGACTTGCAAAATCAAATAATTGTATCCAAAAAAATCTGAGATTTAAAAAACAAACAAACAAATATTTAGTTAAAATAAAAAAAGAAATATTTTTCTAATTAAAAAAGTTTTTTAAACTCATTACATGCAAATAAATCATTAAACATATTTATTGTAAATATTATATGTGATATTTTTTCAAATTTTTTTTATTCCATTTATTTTTTTAAAACTATTTCACTACTTTTAAACTAAAAAGGAGAAACAGCAAAAAAAAAAAAAAAAAAAAAAAAAAAAAAAAATTCAATTTAAACATAACTAAATATTTGAAGTAGTGAATTAATATATTTTAGTGAAGTATAATTTTTCAACTTGGGAGAAATACAGGAAAAATTAGATTGCAATATTGGGTTAATAATAATTTCACATTAAACAGCATTTTAAAAATTATTAAATAATGAAGCATAATATGGTAATTTGTTTCTTAATTCAAGAATTGATGTACAAAACTTAATATAGATCTTAAAACTTGCATAGTCTGTTTTTCATAATGTGCAAGTTTACTTAAAGGCAAATTTAAAATCACTTCAAAGCATCAATTTGATGTATGAAACACAAATCATTTTAATTTAGTAGATATGCAACAAAAAATTTTAAGTTAAATCATACATGTGTAAAATATTCACTTCTTAAAAAAATTGATAAATATGGAAATCAAATAAGAACTTTCCAGTACCTTCACATCAGAAAGAATAGTTGGACCAACAAAGTTTCCTTTTTCAAAACCTGGAACAACAATACCTCTTCCATCCAACAGCAATTTGGCACCCTCCTTTACTCCTGATTCAATTAAATTGCAAATCCTATTTTTGGCTTCAGGTGATATGACAGGTCCAAGATCAGTATTTGGAATATGCCCTACAGTAATACAAGCATACATACAAGAGATGTTACTCATTTTAAAATATACATTTTACTATAAATGCAAAAAAGGGTAGTGCAATTACAAATAGTGCTAATGATATTACTATTCCCCCCTTGGAATACAATTTACATTAACACATTTAAATGAATGACAATTAAATCCAAATAACTTGCAATTATTGAAAACTTAATACTTATCAATCACAGCTGATGATTAAGCATTAAAAAAATTAAATTTAGTTTTAATTTTAAAAAATCTAATGTCTTAATTAGCTTTCTGTCAAACAGTTTTAAATGTATATATGCAAGCATTAGACAATCTATTGGAAAGACATAATGATGATGGCTAGTTATTGAATATAGCACTTTGAAAATTAATAATGCTTTATAAATAAGTCTTCAATTACTTAGATTGACATTGGCACTCTATAATTAGCACCTGAGGTTGCACTATTGATTCTAAACTAGCATACCACACCAAAAAAAAAAAAAAAAGTGGATTTGACACCACTATGTCCATAGAGTCAAACATTGAATGAGCAATCCTTAGATTCTGATGCTAAGATTTGTCATCAGACTACAATGGATATCTTATAATGTGTATGGCTCATATGGGGTGATAGGATTACAAATCAAAATAAAAAGATTAAGTAATTAAAGTGATTGCTATATTTATGTGATTCTTATACTGGATATAATTCTATAAAATCACAAGAGGGTATTTACAGCATCATATATTGTAAAGCAAACAGCTTCTTATACTGTTGAGCAAAAATAATTACGCTTAATAACTTATAAATAAACCTATTAAAATATATTTAAGCAAACAATGTAAAAACATGAGACAATTTTGCACATTTTTGATATCCATTTATTTTTTTCTTTTTAACAATTTTACTAGAATTCCATATTTCTTTTTCTCTCCCCCCACATTTTTTAAATTTTAAGTAAGATGAAAGTTTACATTGTAGGGCAAATCCCAAATGTACCAAATGGTTTTATGAATTGTTTAAAGTGGTTGAATGGTGACAAAAAGGGAAATTCGTATTACACTTAAAAAGTTTGTTCTAATCTGCATACATTTGTAGACACACAATTTGCACACTTCAGACAGTTTAAATGTAAAACAAATGTTTCTTATTGATAATAAATGCATTAAATCTGAATAGCAACAGGCAGCTAAACAATTTTTGACAAGTTGGAACCTTTAAATTCCATCCAATTTCAAAATCCTGTTGAGGTATTAGTTATGTTACAATAGTGAAAACAAAACATTTGAAAAGTATATTTTCCCAATAAAAGTTTAATGTTCTTGCAATCAGCATTACAACATATTTAAATTTTAAAAGCTTTCAGAATGATACATTTTCTAAAGGCATTTAAATAAGATGGGGGAAAAAATGTATGTAAAACATAACACATTTTAAAAAGAATTCAAACCTTACCAGCATTAACTTTCAACTTCTTTGCCCTCTCTACAAGTTCTGGAATCCATTTTTGTGACTCCCCAACAAAAACAGCTGTTGATAAGGCCATGCAACGCTGACCTGCTGCTCCGAATGCTGCACCCACAAGCTGAAAAAATATTTTTTATGCTTCAATAAGCAATTAAATACTACTTAGAATCAATGAAACATATAGTTATTTATTTTATTAACATAAATTATACATGCCGATGTTAGTAGTTGCAATTTAAAAAATTATTTTTAATAAGCAATTTTAAATCAAGTAGATTTTTTAATAGGAATTCTGACTATTGAAATGATTCTCAAGGCTCAAGGAAAAATTCAGCAAATCCTCAATAATGGTTCACAAAATCCCAAACCAAAAATTTATATAAAGCTTTGACATGTTAGCTTTTTTCACAAAAATAACTCAAGCAATTTTCATCAGCTTTGAATGGACAAAAACTATAAAGTAAGGTGGATGGAAAACTTAGGTAGGTTCAAAGATGAATTATGCATTTCAAAGAGTATGGAAATTATGAGTGTATGGGATTGAAATGTTTAATAGCTCATAACATTTATTGTTGAAGATAAAGAGATAATTCAAATCAGACAATTGTTCTTTCAGTATAAAGAGCTAAATAATAGCAATAGCTATGAAATTGATGGATGAAAAACAACCAGCATCCTCATTATTTTCTTCTGATACTGGAAGGAGGGAAAAAACATGACATAAGTATTGATTATATTTTTATGTAAATGATATTTTCCCTTTCCTGTTGGTTTGACAACAGGAAATCTTGTTAATCGAGGAAGTGAATTAAAAAGTTAAACAGAAAATTATAAATTTCTGGAACAATATGTGGTTAATAGAATCAAAATATAAAATAAAAAAAGTTGATGCATTTATATTGGAAGGTTTTGAAAAATACAAATCATACATAATTAATAAAAAAAAAGTTGACTAACAAAAATAGTTTCATTATTTTGCATCTCATACAAAACACAACCCTTATATTTGTATGATTATATAAATTACATAACTTATAGAATATATCAACTGTACAAAATCATAATGAATAATAATTTATTATTAGTAATTGACTGAGATACTAAAATTAGAAAAGGACTATGGTCACAAGCTATACAATTTTGAACAATGATCCAATGATAAGAGTAATGCTAATTGAACAAAGTTTCTTTCACAAATGTTACAAATTATTTTTGAAAAATTATAATACAAAAAAATATACTAATCATCAGATAGTAATTTTTCAAAATGTAAAAAAAAGTTAAATGTTTTGTACCTGATTTAGAGTGTGCTCTTTGTTAGCATCAGGCATTATAACTCCATGATTTTTAGCACCCTGCAAAAGCAATAATGAATAATTATGCAAGAATAAAAATATATCCTACAGTGAAAAAGAAAATTAATTAAAAAAATAATTACCATATTGCACTGCACTCTTTTGCCATTCTTGGAGCCTCGTTCATAAATATATTTACCCTGAGGAAAATCATTTTATTAGAATATAGTTTAACAATACATTATACATATTGTATAAAAAGAATTGCTTTATTATAATTTATCTAAATTACAATATGATATAAATTTGTTTAGAAATTAAAATCTGAATTTCACTAAAAGTTATCTGCACTAATTGCAGATTTTAATTTTAAAAATTCTACTTTAAGAAATCCTCACTGAAAAGATGTTTGAAACATTGGCAACTGAATAACATTTTTTTATTAATCTTTACAAATGAATACAAAGCAAAAATTTAATAATAATAATTTCTTTCATTTATATAAAAAAAAGTTTGCATAATAGACTTAGAATAAGACAATATTTAAAAAAATGTTTAAGTGATATTTATTAAATTGCATTAATTCAACATAATGATATTACAACACACATGTAAAATCGGACTTTCAAGTCAAGTCCTATTGAAATAGTATCTCGCACAGCCAAGGAAGTAACATGTATCTATAGTAACTCATTATGCTGAATTCATTGATAGGTTATAATGCTTCTATTTTTGAAATACAACCTACAAAAACTCAAAGAAATCAACCACATAGTAATTAGAAAGATGTACTTTATACAATAGTAAAAACAGAAAATAAATTTTCATGGAATTACCTATAATACTGATAAAGATATTTAAAATTAAAATTATGAGCTTGTGATTTTAAAAAGGGTTTCCCAGTATTATCAAATAGTTTTTTCGAGCTATGCGACAGCAAAATGAAATTTTAATTTCAAAGAAATAAAAAAAAAAATTATTATTAATTAAATTAAATGCACTTGTGTTAGGGAAACAGGAATTTATGTATATGTTTTTAAATTTTAGGGTAAATCTTTAGCCAGTCAAGTAAAACTCATAATTTAAATTGCAAATACTTCAACAAATTAACAGATAACTCTACAATCACTTTTTTTCAATGTTTTTATTATGGTGTATTATATATAGTACTAACTGAACTAAATATCTGATATCTTATTTTCCTTCCAGGAGCACTATGATTTGGCTCAATAAATTCAGCATCATCACTTTATGCACATTACTTTCTTTGTTGTATGAGATGTTGTTTTTAATCTAATACCTTTATCAATCACTGAGTGTGTGTGTTGGCACAGAATTTTGCAGATGCATAGTAAAAAGGAGAAACTTTTGGAATAAACTTCATTTCACAATGGAAGTCATCGTTTATACAATGGATCAAAAGACGTGAAGACATTAGTTTGTACCAAGAGCAAAGTGACAAAAATTGTTCCTTTTTAATGATTTTTTTCTAAATATTTACAATAGAGTTTCTATTGGCATTTCTTTCATCTGTGTTGACTTAGGAAAAAGAATTTTAAGTATCTGTTAAAAGAATGGGAAGAATTAAGAACTTTTATCTTTTCACTCAGAGCATGGGAAATAAAAGAGACAGCAATTTTATAAAGTGCATGTTAAAAATAATTAAAGTATAAGAATTTGATCAGAAAATAGAAATATTTTGATGAAACTAACATAGGCCAATTTGAGATAAAAATTAG
The DNA here is from genome assembly GCA_026543055.1 of Argiope trifasciata. NCBI lineage: Eukaryota > Metazoa > Arthropoda > Arachnida > Araneae > Araneidae > Argiope > Argiope trifasciata. The sequence continues at coordinate 125,482 of JAPMOQ010013928.1, forward strand.
GAACAAATATAAAATAATTTTTCATGTTTGATAAAATAATTCCAGGGCATACAAGAAAAATACATAGAAGCATTCATATGGTTAAAGTCTAAGAAAATAACAAAAATAGTCATGAAACACATACCGCTCGGTCAGATCCCACAAACGATATAGCTCTAATAGTTGGATTGTCACATATGAAAGTAACAGCTAAAAAGAAGATTAAAAGTTAAAGCATGTCCAATAATGCAATAGAAAACAATCACATATAAATATGAATGTATGCTAATTTTGTAATGACACATATTGATTGGAAAAATTAATCCAAAATATATACAACTTCTTTTTATCTGATTATGTAATTTTTTGTTCCTTTTTATTGTACTACATTTAACAAATAACATTTTCATGAATAGCTCATCAACTAATAAACAACAACAAAAAATGATGTAAAAGAAAATACTCGATAGACATTGCAACTTATACAGTTATTAATAGATATTAAATCAAAATGTTTGTATTTATTGTTATATTTTTACAATCTTATGCATTAAATAATCTGGTTTTAAAATTTATTTAATTGTTTTCAGTTGATACAAGTGCGGGTTTAAAAATATATTCAAAATTATGCTCATTTTTCTATCTGAGGTAAATTTATCTTTATATAAATATTTGATTTCTAGCAAGAGGGAAAACATATAAAAGCAGACAATGACACAAGTATTTAAATATATTTACAAAGCAGTAAAATAACTTATTAAAAATCAGTCAAAAGCATGCAGTGTAATAGACAAAGAGAAGGCCAGTAAAAAGAAAGCAGGTTACTGGAAGAGTAAATTGATAAATAATTATGTTAGGAATACACTTCTGAAGCACTGAATAAAACCATATTATATATATATATATATATATATATATATATATATAT
>JAPMOQ010013928.1:131388-144283 GCA_026543055.1 Argiope trifasciata
ACATAATATTATATATATATATATATATATATATATATATATATATATATATATATATCAATTAAAAAATTGATTTTGTGTACGATATTGTTTTTGTGTTTTGTACAGAATATTCAACAACAACAAAAATCAGTATTTTCAAAAATCAGATCACAAAACAGTTTTTTTTTTGTCAATAAAGGCAAAAATGTATTAATTAATTTGTATGATTATTCATTCAAGATTGGTACTAAAGAAAAGAATGCAAAAATCCTCTAAACACAAATTTAAAATGAGTATTTCTATATTTAATGAAGACTGCATACTTTCCAACATTGATTACCCAGTCATCAGTAGCACATATAACATAGTACCAACAAATAAGTGAAGAATAGAAGTTTTTTAAGAATTTTAATTTTAAAACAATTACTAAAAATTATTTAATAGGCTTTTGTTATTGACTAAATATAGAAGTGAAACAATAAAAAAAACTCACAATACTATTTCATTTACCTAATAAATTTACAACATTTATTAAATATTTACAACTTTGTTTCAATGATTAAAAATCAATTTTCCTTTTTTAAATCATCACTATACCACTTCACACAATAAACAACTCCTAATTCATATATCCAAATTTGCATCAGGCAAATTTGCTCATAGTTTTTACTTTCAGAAAATCCATCTCAAAGCAGATCTCATAGCACAAAGAAGAATCAGAGCTATACAGTAATTAAGCAATTAAACATTTTTTTTTATTTTGAAAAGCAGTTCTTTGGATAATTCTTTAATACTTCATAAATAGGAGGAAATATTTGATGAAAATGAAAGATTGTTACCTATGAATAACTACAGTGTCATAGTTTTATTATTGCATCAATATTATTAATTACTGATTTACAAAGCTAGATTAAGTTCTTCCTAGAAATTATGCAAATTTCATAATCCTCTCTTCTATCATATTAAATTTTAAAATAAGATTTTTTTGTGTGAATCTTAATTATATTTTTATATAAATAGTTCTTAAGCAAGAAACATTATGATTGAAATTTAAAAAAAACACCAAAACATTTAAATACTAGTTTTCTTTAAGAAAAATGTTCTCAGTATACAAAACAAATATAAAAATACAAAATAAAAAGTAATTTTAAACAAAATGGTTTTAAAAAATGTAAAAATTTTCTAATACAATTTATAACTTTTGTCAAGTTTGCTGAAATGGGGAACGATTTGACCTGGATAAACAAGTTGAACTAAGTTAATAATCTGCAAGAAGTTTTTAAATCAAAGAAAACAATGCAAAGTTTTGTATTTTGAAACATAATTATAGTTGGTATTAATTTTAATATGTTTTTCATTATTTTGTAAATTTATATAAAGTTATCTGGATAATTTTATAACTAAATTACTCAGATAAAAAAACATATGTTTAGAAAAAAAAAAAAAAAAAAAACTCTTGCAGTTGTTTAAAGTTGTGGGGTTCCTAGATAGTTGCATACCTTCTCTATTTGATAATCTGATCCTACTTGTGTTTTTTATAACAAAAATTATCATAAAATTTATGCTTTATCAATAAGAAATTCACAAAAAAATAAACTTGTAATCATGAACTTTTGAAGACTTTGTTTAGCCACTACCCATTATATTTACAAACAAATTAATTTTTATATAATATTTTAGCAAATGATATCTAGATATATAAATTAGTTTCCTTACTTACAGGATTGTGCAAATCAATCCAATCTGAAGTCTTGGATTCGACAAATTTCCCATCAATAAACAGTTTAGTCGTTGGCTGTAAATTAAAAATATTTTAATTCATATAAAGACATTTCCAATAAAAAATATTTATAAATCATAATAATATATCTTTTAATAAATTTAATTTCAATACTTACAACTGAGGCCATATGTCTTGAGAGAAATCCATATTTCTGCAAAAATTATTTATTTTAGTAACTAAATCATATATTGTGTGAAATAACCAAATGATATAAAGAAAAATTAATAAGATAAAATTAATCTTTTAAGTGTTTTTTCTATGTTTGCAGAAACACATTATATGTGTACATGATTTTGGAAAAAGTGTCATTTTTTTTTTCTTCTCTCCAGCTTTTAATTCTTTCTAATTCTATTCTATATTCTGAAATACTTAATTATTATATCAGCATTTTATTGACTAAATTTTCATATTTGTGCAAAATATATGAACCAAATTTCAAAGCAGTATTGTTTGCCCTTATTCTTTCATATTCAGATACAGCGTGCAGGAAACATTCAACATAATCATATTTATGCTTTTTATGATACTTCATATGGTTCAAAGAAATATATAAAAATTTCCAGATTTTTCAAATGTCAGTCACTGAAAAAGGTCCACATTCTGTTAAAAAAAATCTGAAGCTTTATATGCAAATAACCTAGCAAAATATTGAAAAATATTTTGCTGAAGTTTCAAGCAATATACTTGAAAATTGTAGTTTAGTCCATCTTTTACAGGTCTTAATCGGTTGTAGTGCAAAGCACATGAAACTATAATTTGTACGGATATATGAAATAAGAATCTTTGGATTTTATATAATTATCAAGAACATAATCCTAATTCTATCAAAATTTTTAAAACTTTCTCTCAGTATTAGTACAACTAATATTTTTTGCTCATCTGTTTATTATCATCTGTTATTGTTATCTGTTTTATAATCTAAATCAACTTAAAGAAATTCCATATAAAAAATGATAAATAATTTAACCTATAAATATATTACCTTTGTAATACATGATTTTAAAAAATGTAGTTTTAAATAATTTGGAAAAAAAAATGCATTTAATTTCTACTGGAAAATTTTTCTCTCATTCTTTTAAAACCTTTATTTAAATATACAAAATGAAGCATCAATATATAAAAACAAAATATCTGCTTATAATTAAAATTTTAGAAAGATTTTGACTCAAAACTTCAATTTTATAATACTGATCTGAAGTACTTCTGATTTTACACAACATATAGTTAAATATTTAAATCAATATACAGAGAAATAAATTAACCTTCAATGATTTATTCAAATTTTTCATTTGATTAAATTCAAATCCAAATTATATTTTGATACAGTCAGGAAAAAGAATTTCACAGCGAACATTAGTAACAGACACCAGGACATTTTAGTTAAATGTTAGTGATATTTTTGAAATAATTTATCCTTCTGGAAAAACAGAGGCGCATTGAATAAAATAGATCCAGAATAAATACCAAAATACTACCTTCTTAAAAATATGAAAAAGCTGCAATTCTTATAAGGCCCCATTAAAAAAATGAAATATTTCCGATTTTTTCCCTTTTATTACAACTTTATGCTAGAGAGTACTAATATTAATATCTAAATAATATTCCATTCCTTTTGGACTCAATATGATTTATATTAGCTGTACTAGCTTTAATATCATTGTTTTTGGTATTCTGAAATCAATAACTGCTACAAACAATCAGAAATTAAATAGAAAAATACAAAAAAAAAAAACCCCTACAATTTAAAGAAAATTGTTAATACTTGAACTAAATTTTGATGCATGAGTAAAACAGAAAAATGTCCTGTACATTTTGCAGCTAATTAAGCTAAAGATTTAGGTTTTTACATTTAGCCGTAAATAAAAGTTAAATAAATGATTTTTAAAAATATTAGAGAGTTAAAATTATTAATTATTTGGTTTAAGCATTAAAGCAATTTAAATTACAAAAATTTCACATTGCATATTTAACTATCAAATAAATATTTATGCTATAATGCAGTAGAATAATAAATTAACTCCAATTGATGTTTTCAAGGTGAAACTAAGCATAACTATCATTTTACTAGATACACAAATATATCTCAAAAATAAAAAAGGATAAATAGCATCCAACTCAAGCATGACTCCAAAATATGAATAATCATATGCACTTTAACACACACATGAAAAAAATAATATTCATAAAATATAAAATAACTAAAAATATTAAATTCTTGATGAAAAATATATCTGATTTGTATGAAAAATTTTAAGTACTAAAATGACATATTATTAAAATTATTATCAAAATAATTGCATTAATTTGATAACTAAAAATTATCTATTTAATCTAGCTTTAATGTATTAGAGAGTAACAAATTTATAGCTACAGAATAGTTTTAAAATACGAGTCATTGCAAGTATTTTAAGAAATGTATTGATAAATATATATATTTTTACCACTTAAAAATTTTCAAATAATGCACTTAATGAATGTCACATAACAAATCTAACATAGAAATAAAATTGATAATTAAAATTAAATAGGCAGAAAAGAAGCTAACATTCATAATACTAAAAAATCCCTTATTCCATTTTCATAGCAAAACTAAATTTACATTCTCAAGTATAACAGTTATCTCATTATCTTTATCACTGTTAGAAAAACAAATATTTTGGAAATTTGATAAATGATGTTTGTTTTAAATTTCAATGATGGAAATTGCTATTTAAAATCATGTTTAAAAATCTATTGAAATTACAGAAAAATTACACAGTTTTTTAGATTGATAATTTCTTACACTAAATGTTTATCATCAAACCGATAATTTTTGGAATCTAAAATGGAATAAAAGTCTGGAATTTGTATAATAATATCATTATAAATTATCCTTCCCCCCCAAAAAAACTGTTTGAAGACCTTTTAATGAATTAAAATTCTATTTAAAAGCTCAAGATGATCATTTAAGTGTACAAAATATATTTGTGTGAAGTTTAATAATTTTACTCTAAATGGTCTAGCCTGTAAAGCATCAGTAGACAAACGGACAAAAAATACAACACTCTTTTTTTACATTAAAAGATAAAACTCTATAAAAGACATTAAATGTGAATGATTCTTTGATTTAAAAAGCAATATATCAACATAAATGTTTTTTTTTAATAATATTTCTTTGAATACATTTTTTAAATTTGCTCAGCAAATCTGATACAATTTAAACAATTTTAAAGAGAAATTTAAACAGTTGTTCATGTAAAAGCTTTGTATGTTAAAAAAATTTAAAACTAATATGCATTTCATTGACTTGTCATTAAAAAATTTTAATCAAATATGCATAATGCAGTAAAAAATTCCTTGTATTTAAGAATAATGATAAATAAATCATATAGAATTACTTTCTTTATTGTCATACATATCATTCTTAGAATAGTTAAGAACTTCAGCTTTTCATTAATACAATTTTAGTAAATAAATCTCAGCTTGAAATTCTTATTTTTTAAAATTTTTCAAAGAGAAAATTAGCCACACCCTTAGACTGTCAAGAGGACTTGAATTTTTATATTCAACTCCACTGGACTAGAACCATTTTAATTTTTAAAACTCTAAAAAATAAAGAGCATAAATAATATTTTTTATATTTTTGAAATATTTTATATTTTTTATTTTAAACACAACAGAATGATTCTTCAATCAAATTGTTTTGTAAAGACATTCATACACAATAATGATGTTCAGGATACATGTGCTGCCTCCCCAACCCCTTAGTTATACCACTGCATAAGACACTTAAAAAATACTTAATTTGATGAACTTATTCATTCTGTCCAGAAACATAAGAAATACTGCCTGACAGCATTATAATTTCTAATTAGTAGAATTCATGCAGTATCAAATTCAAAAGAAGGTCACAATGTTTTCAGCTATAATAACTAATTCATGCATTCCATCTATTGATATTTGTAATCTTTCAGCTTTTACTTGCACCTAAAAATTTACCCAAACTTGCTATGTAGCAGGCATATAATGAAAAAAATCAAAGCCAAATAAGCTAAACTTAATTTATTATATTTATTCCAAATCTTTAAAATATACACTACATTTTTTTTTAAATAAACAGAATAGGAAATTAGTAAATTATTTAGGAAAATTATTAGTTAATTCAAGATTAATGATGTGCTCGTAGGACATTTTGTATATTTTCAAGTTAAAAGATTTTCTCTCCTTTCCAATTAGTTAAGTTATAAAAACTACTTTCATTTTTGATGTCACGAAGACTAGAAGAAATTTTCTAGATGACTCATCTCCAGGTCATATAGAACCAGGTCATTGCATCATATAGAACTACTGAATAAAAATTTGTCCAATCTATTTTTTTTATTCCAAAGAATAGCTGGAATCTGTGCAATGTTGAAAATGTTCATGCTGGAAAATGAATTGAGCTCAATCATTGTAAATTTTTGTTATTAAACCAAAAAACAGACAATAGATAAATTTATACTTGTTTTCAACTTAATATATTATTAAAATTTCTATTAAATTAATATATAAATTTTTTCAATGTTCAATACCATGGCCATGCAAAATAACTTCAATATTTAGGAATTATTCTGTCAACCTGCCAATGCTAGCAAACATATGCAAATCCTTTGGCATTATCATAACGAAAAGCAAATTGCAGTTATTGGCACAAAACCACCTTTTGGCGTTATTTGGTTAGGCGAAAATGGTCGATAGAACAATGTGGTTTCTCTTAAACTTCATAATAATTTAATTTTAAAAGTATTTAAATGCAAAGAATTTTCATCATAGAATTTTAATTTTCAATTGCTTTTTTAAAAATGTAACATTTTAAATTTATTGATATAAATATGTTCAAGCTTATCAAATAGGAGATTTACACACTATGTTATATATGCATATAATAATTTAAAGAGATAAAACTATCTTCAGTAATAAGTAATTAAGTTCATTCTCTTTTGTGATTGTTATAATATAGGTAGCTGATAAAAATATAGGAAATATATGAATAAAAAAATGAGAAGTATTAAATTGTAGTAATATATTTTAAGCTTACAATACAGAGAGACGAATATCTCCAATGATTTCAGGGAAAAAAAATTATGGGATATAATGAATTAATTTTTACATTTAGAACATGAAAGATGTTTATTTTTTTTTCCTGTTTTTCAGAGAAATATATCTAGAGAAAATATAAGGAAATAGATCACCAGAAAGTTAAAGGAAGATCAAAATTAAGGAAATCCATAAAAATAATATTACACAAGAAAATTGTTCATTTGATACTAAAACATTATAAAGTGTTTGTTAGGAAAATTCATTAACAAAACTTATTTGATTATTAATAACTAAATGCAAATTCCTTTTTCTTTTTGCATAATTGAGGAGAATGAAACAAAAGTGCAACAATTTAAATCAATCGCAATCTTATAAAATATAAAATGACAACTAAATATCAAATCAGGGAAAGAAAATTTTACAAAGACAGTAAAAAAGTTACATGAATGCAGTGTTGCTATGAGTACATATTTGAGACAGCAAATACTATAAAATATATTTAATGGATGGATGAAAATAGCTTAATCATGAAATATATAAAACAGAACTAATATATTCGAACGTAACTAACGATCAAATGAAGCCGTTTTGACAATAACAAAGTTTTCAGGTATCGCCCCATATTTTTATTGCTAACTGCACCAGTACACGAAATGCCTATTTCCTAATTCTCACTTATCATTCGATGCTGAAACCTTGAAGCCCTAGACATTTGTAAACAAACCCAGGCGGTTAAATCTCTTTTCTGTTCTGCGCAGATAGATTGCGCATAATGTGCACAGTATTTATTTACTTATTTCACGATTAGTTCCTTCAGAAACAAATTGAGATAATTTCTATTATAGTTTACAGCAGTGTTTCTCAACCTTTAAGTATTCACGCCCCAATTTTCAATCATAATTTTCATCGCGCCCCCCCCCTCCCCACCGCATACAATAAAATGTATAAAATAAAAATGTATTTTGAGTGTTTTGGCGCTAAACCTACACTACAACCTTAATTTCAAACTTGTTAAAATTAATGCTATGTATATTTTCGTGTAAATGCAATTCACCGTATCAAATATTCATGGCAGCAGACTTATGCAGAATCATGGATAAATTTCTAAGCGGGTGTAAGCGAGCATTAGTCGATAGACAAGCATCAACAAGTACACAGCAGAGCAGGGTTTCGAAAATAAAATCAAGAAAATTTTCTCAAGAATACTTAAATTTTGGGTTCACTAGTACTGAAGTAAATGAAGAAGAAAGGCCCGTGTGTATCATTTGCTCAAATATGTTGGTGGCAGACAGCATGAAACCTAATAAACTTAAGCGACATTTGGAAACGCTTCAGAGTGAGTACGTAAACAAACCCAGGGAATTCTTCGAATTAAAATTAAAATCATATGAAAAGCAAAAATCATTGTATAAAAAAATTGTCTCTGAATTAAAAAGCTATAATTGCCTCTTACAAAGTTTAATATAAAATAGCTAGATGTAAAAAGCCTCACACCATTGGTGAAGAGCTTATTTTGCCAGCCACAATTGAGATTGTAGAAATTGTGTTTGGAAATAATTTTGCAAAAAAAAAAAAAAAATGCAATCTATACCTCTTTCAAATGATACTGTTGCCCGTTTAATTGCTGATAAAGCTGAAGGTGTAGAGTGTCAGCTTTTGTCGAAGTTACGCGACAAATTGTTTTCAATACAATTCGATGAGGCAACAGATAGTAATAAAGATGCTCATTTTATTGCCTATGTTAGATTTTGTGATGATATGTCAGTAATAGAAGAATTACTTTTCTGCAAACCAATAGGACTCAAAGCAACAGCACTCGCATTATTTGCTATCTTAAATGATTTTATGAACGATGCAAACATAGAATGGAAAAATTGCTTCGGAATATGCACCGATTTTGCTTGTTCTATGTCCGGAAGATTCCAAAGTATTCAAGCACTTGTGAAACAAAAATTGCCACAGTGCGTCTGGACACATTGCATAATCCACAGAGAAGCTTTGGCTTCCAAAGAAATGAGTCCTGGTTTGAATGTTATGTTAACTACGGTTGTAACCGTAGTAAATTTTATAAAAATGAGACCAGTGAAATCAAGAATCCTATTCACACTTTGTAAAGACATGGGTGCAGTATATTCAGCGTTTCTATTTTATTGCTAGGCAAGATGGTTATCACGAGGGAAATTTTTGCAACGCGTTTATGAATTAATAGAAGAAATCGCCGTTTTCCTAGAAGAGGTAAACAGGCCGGAAGGTGAGAATTTTCACGATAGTTTATTTGTGATGAAATTGAGCTACATGTTCGACATTTTCGAGAAATTAAATAACGTGAATCTTCAACTGCAAGGAACAAATACACATATATTGCATACTAGTGATATAGTTAATGATTTTTGTAGAAAATTGGAATTCTGGAGCAGAAATTTAAAGCAAGAAAACTTAACAATGTTTGCAAATTTGAATGATTGTATGAAAACTTACAAGGCTGAAGAACAACGTGTAAAGTTGTTTTTGTAACCATTGAAAATCATTTAACAATGCTAGCAAAGAATTTTAAGAAGTACTTTCTTGTTGACGACAAACTGACATCAAGTTACAAGTGGGTGAGGGATCCATTTCAAAATACACCCGAAGGACTCTCAATGAAGCCTTCAAAGACTTCACGGCAAGCGACGAAACCAAAAGACAATTTAGTAATAAATCACTCTTTGGATTTTGGGCAGGAGTGGATGATGAGTTTTCTGCACTAAAAAAAAAGGGGGCATTTCCCCTTCTACTACCAATTTCAACATCTTACCTTTGTGAAACTGGATTTTCAGAGGTGGCTTCTTTGATGACAAAATATAGAGCTAAGCTAAATATAGAAAAAGAACTGAGAGTGTCTATTTCTAATATTAAACCCTCCTTCGAAAAACTTTGCTCTGCAAGACAGGCCCAAAGAAGTCACTAATAATGATTAAATCTGTTTTTAATTTAGTAAATTGTTTTAATTTAATAAGTTAATTATTAAACATGTTGAAATGTATTTTGTTTTGTATGTGTTCTTTCCTTTCAGTCACTTAATCAATTTTTTAAAATAACATTTTCTCTTGGATATGCTCGCGCCCCCCCATTAGTGTGGGACGAGGAAAATGGGAGGAAAGGTGTACCCCATCTCCTCAGGAATGTGTACCAAAATTCACTTTTTCTTATTGACCAATCCCGGCTCGCGGATGTACCCCGCTACGTGTATCTATCCCTATGACCGATGCAATCGTACATGTGATTGGCTATCATGCAAACGTAATGGATTGTGTTTGTTTACATTTCGGATATAAGCAATGAACATATATCAGAACTACTCTGATTAATCTTTAAATTATTGTCATACCACGTTTAAAATAATGGTTTGAATTTACACAAAAATATAAAAGAATTTCGTAGCAAGTGTTGATATATGTAGGATAGTAATCATAAAAATATAGTTCTTTTTATCACGTAGATAATGTTAATCTATTTACAATTACTTACAAATTTTAGTAACATGTGGGATGATTATGATTTAAAGTACATTTGTACCAATAGGTATTAAATTTTGATAAAGGATTTTTTAAATTTATTTAAAATATTTTATTTTTTTAGTGATTTTTTTCATGTGAAACATGCAAAGAATGCTTTTTATTAATATCATGTTTTCACAAGTATTGAGTGATCATTTTTGATAATGATCTTCATATTTAACTATCAGAACTTTATTGCTGAAAATATCCATATTTCCTCGATTTTACTTTCATCTCTTTACCCTTTTTTTGACCCTTGTTTCAATAACACTTAATTCCCTTAAGTCTAACTAATTGTTGACATTCTTGTTAAATACTAATTTTACCTAATTGCAGCATGACAAGACTTAATAAGCATTACCCGTTTTTTCAAAATTATTTATTTATTTTGAATTCAAATGAAATATGTAGGGGAAAAAATACTCATATATTGAACACATTCAAAGCGAAAACATTGATTTTAAAAATAAAAAATCAAGACTTTTTTTTTACTTTTTAAAATCAACTACATAGACTCAGACATTGATTTCTATTATACAGCAATTGCAGCAGAATTAGTCAAGCAAATGTCTTTCCCAAACTTTAATGGCAAGACAATTTCTGCAATTCTTAATAGCAATTCTTTCAGTATAAATTATCAAGATCAAGCAACTCATATACATGTGAATTTACATTGAAATATTTCAATACCATCTGCTTTTACTTTATTTAATATTAAAATTTTAAAATATTTCCAAATTTCAGTAAAAGGCATATTTCAAATAACATGTCTTTATTTTATTCAATATTTTGCATTATATATATAATGCAATTTTAAATAGTCATTTTATATTTCTTCAAAAGCAAAATTTTTCAACATATTTTTCTTTTTTTCTCCCATTTGGTTTGAATTAGTGATTTCAATAATTTGTGTATCCAATACAAAAAATTTCATTTTCCATGAAGGTAAAATATGCCAATAAATAGAATACTTTTTTTCTTGTGAACATGAATATTTTGAAATCCTTTTATAGAGAGCTTTATACAGATGTATGAGGCCTCATATAATGCACTTTGAAATTTAATACAATGATTTAATCGTTAAAGATGCATAAATTATCATTGTAAAGTATTAAAATGCATACATGTAACATTTTTTTTAAAGGATTGAGAATTATGTATATTTAAAGTAAACTATACTATAGTTTCATACAAGCATATCAAATAGTACTCTGTTCCTAGTTATTTGTTTTAAATATAAGTAATTAAATACAGCATTCAACAACTGTTTTTGTTGATTATTATTTCCATATCAAATGAACGTTTTAAAATTTTAGTTCTTAAAATATCTCTAGTTTTATCTAAATCTTGTCCTAGTTTTATATTAATCTTCAGTTTCTAAATCTTTACATTGCATTGTAATTTCATCTCTATACATACTACAGTGAAGCAAAAAAGAGTAATATTTGATTTTCAATTTACTTAGGGTGCATAGCGTCATGGAAAGAGCTTAAATTTGAAAAGCACCATTTTAAGCACCTTAAAAGTGCTTAATTTTGAGAAAAGGTCCTTAAAAAGGGCTTAGTTTTCTCGCGAAAACGAAGAAAGCATCCCCTCCCCCTGCAAACTGAATATGAAAAACTTTTGTTTGCTTGAATGTAATTTTTAAAAATAATTTTTGAGAAATTAGTTTTACATACCAAAAAAATATATAAGAAAGATTTTTTATTATAATTTAATTCAAAATGATATCGTTCTCCGTTTCGGTCGTTCCGAATTTCGTTATTCTCCGAATCATAGAATCACACTGTTCTGCAGCTGTTAAAATTGTAATAAGAGAAAGGGGGAATGCTTCCTTTGCTTTTATTTATACTTTAACAAAATTTTAGACTGTTTATGGAATGAAATTCTTCATTTGATAAGTTTCGTTAAATTTTAATACAATGCCATATTTGTCTCGCTCTGGCGCTTTTTTTTAAATGCTTCAATAGGCATTTTTACTTTCTCAACAGAAAATGTAGAGAAATTATTATAAGCGTCAAAATAATTCGAAATTGAGAATTTATGAATCTCTACGTTTCATACCTCTTTGAGTTTGAAAACAAATTTTCGAAAAATGTCTGTCAGCGATAAAGATGAAAGAAAATTGATAAATAAATAAAAATAAAAACCCCGCTTTGAGCTAGATAGATGAAATTTGGTAAACGGTCTTCACATCAAACCTGTATATTTCCATCACATTTTCAGCAACATCCGTTTAGAGGGCATCTGTTTGTTTTTCTGACTCTTAGAATATAAATTAACAGAATAAGTACAAACCGAAGAGAGCAAGATAGTTAAAGTTTAGTGCACAGATTCAGTATCTATTGCAGAAACATCTGTCAAATTTTGAGTCAAATTCAACAAGGCATTCGACACATATCCATCTTTACTTTCTGAAATATGTTAATGCAATAACTCATAAATATAGCAAATTTGGTATGTAATATAATGATTATAAATGTTGTTTTGAGTCAAATTTTTTCTTAAATCAATTGGGAAGGACGCGCCTAAAATC
>JAPMOQ010013928.1:179283-198085 GCA_026543055.1 Argiope trifasciata
CTGTTTGGCAAGGGATTGTAAAACCCTCCGCGTTTTTGTGCAAGCATTAGGATAGGTTTAATTCCACAAAATAGGGGTGAGAGGAAAGATGAAAGGAGGAGATGTTTACATTTAACAATGAAGACTCGCAGTTTATGAGATACAGACATTACAGGTATTTAGTAACACAGAAGAAAAAGGTATTAATGCACAGTAAAATATTTCAGAGCAGTTTTTATTTAATGTAAGGAGAATAAACATTAAATTATGAAGAATAAATAAAAAAATACCTGTTCTTAAAATTTAGTAATTACTTTTTTACAAAATAATAACAATACTTTTTTATATTAAAATGATTCATTTTTTAAATGTTTTTAACTTTTTCGGCAAATATTTTCATTCTCTGTTTTCTGCTTCTTGGTCACAATATTTAATGATAATATGCAAAAAAAATTTCGTACCATTTCTGAAAGTTTTTTTTAAAAAAAACTTTTGGCTACATATATCAATACAAAATTTTCAGTTAAAATAAAATGCTGCCAGAAATAACACAACACTCACATACACGTGAAAAAAAAAAAAGTTGAAATAAAAAGTATGCAATGGAAGAAATCCAAGGTTAAGGTGAAAAATCAAAAATGACCTTATTCTGTGTCTCATTCCTTATGAGATGGAATTGTCGAAATGTGGTTGTCTCAGAATCTGATGACGAATAGTACTTGGAAAAACAGACAAATAATGGAAATAGATATCGTTCAAAATTTACTTGAAATCCAAAAATTAAGAAATTCCAGTTCATAGCATTTTTTCTAGTTCCCGTGTTCACAGATAGACATAATACTGAAAATGTGTTACTTGGATGTTTGGCGTAATTGTGCCAATGTGTAGGTTGAATTCCGCCAAGGATCGACAATGCGATGTTTGGGTTTGAAGTCCAATAACTTATCCACTTTACAAAAGTGACCACCGATGTTTAGTGTTAGTAACTGGCTTATTAAGATGTCATTACATATGTTTTAATTAAGAAGATAGGTCAAAATCCCGGGTTCAAGTTTTTTGGCACTGACAATTCTTTCTCTTGAAATACTATGTATAAGGAAACATGATAAAGAATTTCATTGGCATTAATTATTTTTGTAAATTAATATCGTTGAACACGAAGTAAAATGATCAACAAACAGAAGAACATAGTTTGATTAGTGTTGTCAAAGATAATGGAATTGACAAGAATGTTGTTGCACATGCTTCAAGGATCTTCCTAAGTGTTGCCAATCACGTTTGAAAATGAAGAATCAGGTTTTCTTAAATGCGTTAATTTATTATTCTGCCACAAAAAATGTAACTAACTTCTTGGAGAATTTATAAAAAGATAAAATAAAATTTTTCAGAAACCAAAAGAAATCAGGCCTGCTTTTTTAGTTTTTTTCTTTTACTCAGTGTTGCCAATGAAGATTTCACCAAACATGCACTGAAAGTGAAAATATCCATGAAATGATTGGTCAGCACGACCCCTGATTTAAATGTCTTTGAACATGTGTTAGATGCTCTGGGGCAATGTTTTTTGGCATGATCATGTCTTCCAGAGAGCAACAGAAAACTGATATAGATGCTCTTGCTTCAACAATTGGAGGTAATATTTATTAGACTATAAACACACAATGCTATGCAACCATTGCAATTAATAGAGATTATATCCCTTATTTAAAAATATCTGTTAGTTATCCTTCTGGTCCAGACTCAGTTTTGTACCACTACAAATTTGTCAGTTTAGCCTTCTTCTACTTTCATACCTAATGTAAGCAACCTAATTCTTTTTTTTTTCCCTTACTAATGTTTTTTTTTAATCCTGTATCTATGTTGTGTCTCTGTAGGAAGCAATGTTGGAATGTAATAATGCATTCATACTTAACTTTTGCAGGATTACAGCAAAACCAGAAACGTTTTTTAAGTTTTATATATAGCTATATAAATACCATTAGCATTCTTGTGCAAGAATAAAATACATTTTTGAATTGCTTGTTTTATAAGATTAACCACATTTTTTTCTTGATATATATTTATAATTAGTTGTGTACAAAGCACTAAAATAGTTTCCAAAACCTTAAGAGACATTCAATATGTGCGATTAATCTATAAAAGAATTAACAATATGATTGAAAGCCATGAAATAATTTGTATTCATTTGGCCAGGTTGGTTAAAACTTCAAGTGGCCATACACAATTTCAGAATAGAATTTTGGAATTTAATCATGTTATGTTATAACCTATTTAAATAGAAAAAACTGTTTTCAGAGAAGGAAAAAAAAAAAAAAAGAAAGAAAGAAAATATTTCTTTTGATGAATTATGATGACATAACTTTAGATGATTCATGTGTTTAAATATATAATAAGTAATAAAAACTACTATCACCAAAATAAAGTTTACATTGTCTCATATCTCATTAATAAATAATTCCATAATTTTGAAATTAAAAAAAAAATTCAGTGAAAATCCTCACCCTTTTTATGCAAATCTATTTATGCCAAAAGCTTGAATTACTTTTTTTTAAAGTATATCAAAGAATTGTCGAGATATATCCACCACTATAAAATGACAAAGGCATACATTGGTGAGGTTTCATTAAGATATAAAATTTTCAGTTTTCAGTGCAAAAAATATTCTAAATTAATTATCTAGGAAAGGAAACTAATCAAAGGAGACACAGATTTTGAAAATTACTAATGCACATTCATTACAAAATTAATAGCATAGTTAAGTAGTCATTTATATATAATCTGGATCTATTCTGGTTATTAAATATGCTAATGCAGAATAAATGCCTAAATATGCAGATTTTATACTGCTATATAATCAACTAGTAAAATAATAAATAGGTTAGAAAAATATCTGCAAAACAACAATGTAGTTTCTCTTTTTAAAATTTTTTTGTTTTTAGGATCCGTAATTAGAAACATATGCAAAATAGAATTGAATCATACACTTATCTTTATTAACATAATGTAAATACCATTGATTAATTTGCATTACGCTGAATTCTGTGCATTATCCTTCTGTTTTTCTTTATATATGGACTTTTATAACTCAATAGATACAATAAAGAATCAAATTTGAATAATTTTTAGTTGCCATAACTCAAACATATCATTTGGGCATTATCTAATTAGGTTCCCTATTCTTGCTATTTCTTAAACGGAGAAAAGGAATCCAATTAGAAAGTAAGAAATATAGGTGATTTTTGTATTAAATATTATAAGCTACAAGAAATGCTTAAATTAGAAGCATTAAGATTTAGTCAAACATTATATATATATATATAATGATACACACTTTTAAAATACATTTTTAACACTTCTCAGAAGATCTGAGAATATACTTACGCTTATATCAAAATTTCAGTCAAATAATTTAAAACGTGGAAATTACAAAGGAAGCAGTTATATGAAATTAAATAAAAAGTGGAAAAAGAAGTATATCTAGATTTCCATGGCAACTGTTATTAAAAAACATCAAGGATAACGATCAGCTACAATTACTGACATTTTGTTTGCGAAAAGAGTGAAAGTGTATAGTATTGTTTCCAGTTTGGCTACTTTTAGCTTTTTTTATATTCACACTGACAATTCATTACAGTTGCTGCGGTAATCAAGTTAGTCAATATATAGTATTTATCTACAATAATAATTGCATTTGATATAATTTCTTAAATGCATGAATATTTTATTCAAAATATGAAATTTGAATAATTTATTAACAGCTGGATCAAAAGGGAACATCAGTATGATGAATAAAATCAAAAGAAATTAATGTATTAGACAGTATGTTACCTTTATGAATTCCAACAAAATTTTCTTTAATAATACTGAAGGTTTTCAGAATAGTGAATCATATTTTCGCTCTGTACTGAAGACAAATGATAATCATAGGCCTCCGTTTCTCTATAAAGAAAATTTTAATAACATAATGTTGAAAAATCCTTTTATAAACTGTATTATTTTGATAAAAAACAGTAGGGATATTTAATATTATTGAATATGAAGTATTCATATTCAAAGGAACATAACTAATGGAGAAAAATATAATTAGAAACATAGTAAAAGAATGGGAACAATTTTTTTATTGTATCTAACAAGTAATTCACAACGTTTTAAGAATGTTTAATTAATGAATTTATACTAAAAGAGAAATTTGAAGAGTCATTTTATAATATTTAAAAATTTTATATTACAAAAGATAAACAGAACTTAACACAGAAGGATATTTCACATATATTTGCTTAACCATTTGATAAAATGTAATTTAGAAATAGAATGATTCATTCTAATTTTCTTGTAATGCTTCAAAACATAAAGATTTTATTTTACATAAATTAAAATATGGGGGGTACTTACTTTGATCTGGATGGTCGCCAAGGGTTATCGCCAAATAGTAAACAAAGGGAGCGATAGCTCGCAGACGTCGGTTACCTATCCGTTTCTGGTTCAGAGTGATATGAATCGCCAATGTGTTGGGTGTTAAGCGGTTCTTTGACATCCGCTTTGGCAAATAGATCCTAATTTATTTTTTATATGCACGCTATAATTGCATCTATTAATAAATAAATTTGAAATGCGTTAAAAACAATCTTTCAGCTCCCAAAAAACATACACAACCATTTCGACCATTGAGGATAGGCGTAATGAGCATATAATCGGAATATTTTCCCCGCTCAAAATTTCCCCTCTTTTTCCCTCGGAGCAAAATTTTTTTCCAGCCCCTAGACGCTTCTATCATTTACGCGGTAAAAACACAGTTATCCATCGCCTAATCGGATTTGATAATTGACGACAGCTTTGACTAAGCATTACTAAATTCCAGATTCTTCATTTAGCCAGATATATAATATAATAATTTCGGTATAGTATAAATTATAGAAAATGTTTTCTGTTGTATATATCAACGAATGAGATATCGTTCACAGTGTTGTTCAATGGCATACCGAGATTCCCTGGAAACACGATTGGGCGTGCTTTAACTTACCACAAAAGGAATTTTCTTTGGAGTTCGTTATCATTTTATTTGATGTCAGTTAATATATTTCTTTTAACATTACATTTCCTTGATTAATTTTAATCATAACTATTAGCATCGTAATAATATAAATAAGTTGCGATTTAAATTATATTAATTCTTTATTTTTGACTTTCTTCCAAGTCCATTTAAAATATTTAATTAATTCCAAGGAAGGAGCAGAGGAATATTTTTATTGAAATTTCATAGAATGTAACTTTGATTTTTCTGCATTGTTGTCAATAAAACAGCATTTTTTAAAACTAAAATTTAATCTGGATTGAAATTTGCCTTTGAAGAATGTTAATGTTCTGTCTATTTAAGTTCTCAGAAATTAATTCTTATTGCCAGCAATATGAATAGCAAGAGATGTAATTTAATTATAACTTGAAATGCTTCTGTGTGCTCTTTTCCACCCCTTCTAAATAATTTAAAATTTCTGCCTTTTCATGACACTTGCTTTCCTATAGTTTGATGATACCCAAAAAAAACTTAATAAAGTGAAAAATTAATGAAAAAGACAATTCGGTTAACTGGTAGTTTTCTCTTACTGTTTCCGCATGAATGTCCTTCATTGCTTTTCAGTTATTATTTGGGGGAGAAGGGCATTTAAAAGATATTTCTTTTATGACATATGATTCATTATATTTGAGTTTGCCTATTGCAAATCCTTGGGGAGTTTTGTTGATTTTCATTTTCCTTTATGTTAAAATATTAGACAGTTTAAAATTTTTATATTTACTACACAATAAAAAATATTTCTCATTTATGCAATTTCTATAAACAATATTTTGCAATGAAATTGTATATTAATATTAAAGTTACTTTTAATTATTTTATTTCTAAAAAGTAGTCAGATTTAAAAAATAAAATCTGATTTTTCATTTTTACCTAAAACTTATCTTTTTCCTTGATGTGTATTATTATACGAGCTTTTCATAATTTGTTTTCTTTCCGCTTTCAGTTTTGAATGAACTAAAGTTGCAATATATAAATTTAATGTTTTATTAACTTATTCTAATTTCAAAATAAAGTTTATTTGACTTGAAATAAAATATGTGTAACAATTTTTTTTTAAAGGAAGTTAAAAAAATTTCTGGTTATGTATAAAATGCTAGTTAAAAGACGATACAGCTCAGTACATCTTGCCTCGGCTGAAAAACTTTGTATGCTTTCGTTTTTAAGAACTTTTTTATATACATATTCTACTAAGATACAATTTTTATTTAAAGGTGTAACAGTTTGTTTTGTCATGATAATTTTGTTTGTAGAATTATAAGTTCTGCAAGGAGACATAATCAGAAAATTGTACTAATTGTTTTCAAATAACTTTACGAACAAAAAAAATGATTCTTAATTTTTTTTATAAAAATTAATTCTACATCATTGAAATGTTACCAATTTTTTTACAGAAAAATCCTGCCTGCTGAAAAAATGAGCAGTTACACTAAAAATCAATCTACATTAGCATTTGATTTACTTGGAAAAATAAAAAGTCAAATTAATAATTTAGATTTTCATCAATTTGATTGCAGAATTAATCTGTTTAAAGATAGCTTATTTTCAAATTGATATTATTTAAACTAAGCTATTTGTTATCTCTTAAGCTTTTAATGATATAAGCTTTTTCTGGTGTATATGAACTCCTTGTAAGACTGGTATTTACAATAAGCCCTCATCTTTTTTAAAAAAATATCTTGCACTTGTATACCTGATATAGGTATTCCATTTGTGTGTCAGTGAATATAAATTTCTTTATTGTTTGAGTACTTACCATTCACTGTATCCTTACTAATAGAATTCTTTTTTCTACTTATATTAGTAATTAAAATTTAATTTCCACACTTAAATCTGAGAAAAACAGGTAACATTAATATTTTTCCTGTAATTTAAAGCACCATTGATTTCATCTTTCCAAAAACATCAATTCTAAAACTGTAATGACAATCTGAATAATTAAAAAAATTTTTAAGGTTTTTGTAATGGTTTTATTGATGTAGAATTTTTGTTTCTACACATAACTGTAATGAACTAATTTATTCATGTGTGTTTATGGGGTTTTTTTTTCTATTCATAAAATCATATAAAATTGTTTTATATAGTGTAAATGCTTATATAAAAGTATGCATTTATGTTAATGCACGATCTTTAAAACTGCTACTGAACTATAATTTTTCAATGAAATAAAAATAATCCTACCTTAAAAGAAGAAAATATAATGTTTTCTTTGAAGAAACATATTTAGATAGATATATATCTCATCACGTTTTACTACACACAAAAATTCATTTTCTAGTTATTAATTCTTGCAAATAGGTGCTAAGATTATCTTTTGCAAATTTATTCCAAGACTGTTCAAAATTTCAAATACCTTAGTAAATAGCATATTTTTTCTACAATTATCTTACTTTTCCTTTGACAAATGTTTTTTTTTTACTTTATTTCTAATACATTATTAATTACAGCCAATGTATATTTATAACATTCTTTATTCTATTTTTAAAAAAAATCTGGATTTTAAATATATTTCTTTATAGAAATAATGATCATACATTTAATTTCTATCTCCTTTGAAATTCATGATAAATTAATGAAGTTACTAATTATTAAATTGAATTAATATAAATTTACTTTAAAATACTTAAATATTAATCTAATATCCTAAACCTAACTATTCAAAAATTATTGCATGAATTGATTAACAGATTTAGTATTAAATGAACAATAATTTCAAATACAGCTTGTGAAACATGTAATTTTAAAAGAAAAAATTATTGCTTCACATCTAATAAATCATATACTGAAAAAACAAGCATTATGAGGTAAAATGATCTTCAAAGTGGTGCAAATTCTGATAGAAAAGTATTTAAGAAATTTTCTTTAGATTTTAAATTAATATTTCAAATACTTTTTGCAGAAATAAAGTTATGCAGTTACATTCAGTTGTTACATCCATCGTTTCAGAACCAAAATTAGCTGAATTAAACAGTGATTTGCAAGATCTTGCTTAAATTTTCTTTTGAAACTGTAAAAGTTAAATCATGAAATTCTTAGGAATCTTTATATTTAGAGTTTAAGCATTCAGACTTCACACTGTTCACTACACCCTTAAAAATAGTTTATAATTTTAGTAAAAACACTTCAATTCAAACATGTAAAAGAAATTCCAAGACATTAAAATACAAACCACATCATTCGATAGAAGAGTATTTAATAAATGAATTTTAGTACACCATAATATAACCTCTACATAAATTCTGTGTACATGATCCAATTTTTAAAAAAATTGCATGCCGACCATATTATGATTCTCAGATAACTTAGCATTCCTTTGAGGAAGTTTCCGCCGATGTTAAGCAATCGCCGAGGTTATTGTCTTCTAACCACTTTTCAAATTGTTCGATATAAAATCGTTTCGCGAGTTTGACAGGCACAATTTTTTCCTTTAGTTGTGGAATATTTACAGTAAGTAAAAAATCGGGACTCCACGATGCCTTTATTGCATCTTTATCTGCATAAGCAGGTAGTTGGTAACATTTCTTGAACTCTCTATACACAAGACCGTATTTGTTAGCTGGTCCTTCGCATTTCCCTTGGATGACAACAGAATTGTCAACTACTTTGATTTCCAGGTCGTCTGGACTAAAATGCTTGACGTCTATCTTAATCTTCAAATTTTTTCTTTTCTTGCTATCAGACTTTGTATTAGAAACTTTTTCAGAACAACGGCATTCCCTCATTTCTTTGCGACGGTTTGACATCAACTGCTCGGCATATTGACAAAAACCAGGCTTTGAATAATACCGATCAAATGCATGGACCGTAATTTCATTGAACATATATTCAGAAGACATTTTCACGATCTCGAGCGTATTCTCAAATAGGCCTTAGAAAAAGAAGAAAGCACGTGGAAGAGCTGTAAGGTACGTCGTAAACTGAGGTGAGAAATAGTTTTAAAATGAATTGATCGTCCCAAGCTGTAGATTGGTCGGGGAGTAGGGTTGCCAACTCATCTTATATAAATAAAAATGAATGTTCGTCTGTATGTCCACGAGTTTTTGAATAGCAAATAATTTTGCTATTGTTATTTTTAAATATTTGTTCCAAATAGCTGTTATTTTAAACACATTTTTAATTAAAATTTACTAATTAGAATGAATAATATTTTTTAATTATAATTAATATTTCATTTATTAATTTAAGTAATGTAGGGTTGACAATTTATCTATTTGCGATAAAGTTTTAAGTGCTTGATTTTTCTCACAACCATTTAATTATTTCATTTATTGGATTAAAGTATTTTCTGAAAAAAGTTGAGGTTAAAAAGTATCATTTCTTTAAAATTTTTACTTTAGTTCTATGTCTGCAAACGGATGGCGACTGCAAAATGAATACCAATAGAAGGTCACTATCTCTAGTTGTTTCTAAAATTATCTCTAGTTGTTTCTGGGAGAAGGAACTCACGGATTGTGACCAGTAAGTCCTAAAAGAAGAATGGGAGGAGGGGGTCTTTTCCTGGAACGTGCATCTGCGTTTAAGACTTCCCCAATACAAGATTGTGCAAACAGATGGTGACTGCAAAATGAATACTAATAGAAGGTCACTGTCTGGTTGTTTCTAAAATTATCTCTAATTGTTTATGCGCTCATCCAATTCCGACGAAACTTTGATTACTTATTACTTGCACTTACTGAATGGTCATAGGCATAATTAAATTATCTAATATATAAATTTTTTTTGGTTCTTTTTACCGCATCTATTAACCACGGATTATTGTCAAATTAATTCGCCAAGGAGACAACAGATTCAGTAAAGATGCTAAATTCAAATTCAAGGTAGACGTTGATATTTCGTAGCTGTTGTACTCAAATGCTATATAAGTCTTTCTCTGAGGTAACAGCATTATTAGAGAGTGTGCGAGAAAGTTTGGGAGTACCAATCCTATAGGTTTGAAATTTTAACTAAACATTTAATAAAGTTTTATCGTGTTTTTGCAGTAACTTACGAAAATATTATAGAACAAATAATTTTACTCAACCTTAGTTTTCAAAAAATTATCTTTTCAACTATATTAATGATTTTAGGTATAAATATATTTTCTATGTTTAATCAATTTTAAAAGAAAATATGTTAGTCACATTTTCTAACATTAAACTTGAGAATTCTGAACGAATATTGAGCGAATCAAAGAGATGCAATAAATAGTTTCTTTTATTACCAATCTGAAAGAACATCAAGCTTTACAATTTCTAAAACAATACACAAATCTAATATATGAAAATGAATATTTGTTTGTAGAATTGAATAATTACTATTTATGCCTCTCCTTTATATATTCTCCAATTTCGATGAATGTATTCATTGCCGGCAAGAAATAGGCATTCTTCCTATCATTCTTAATTAAACAAGATAACCATTTTAAATTCCAAACGATGTTTCCAAGATTATTTCTTCTGCGGCAGCAACGCGCCGGGTAATAGCTAGTACACAATAAAAGGGGTCAAATTTCGTCAACACCTTTCCGTTTCTACCCTCAAAAACAAGTCAAGCAAGTTTAATAATCGACAACTTTTTCTAACCAGCTAGAAAATGCCGTCGGAAATATTGCCCGCAAACGAAATTCAGCCAATCATGTGAAACTTTGAAATGACGTTACTTTCGTTGTCTTTTGCTGAGGGAAAGTGCCGACGATATTTTGCCGTGTGATAAGGCCTTAACTATTGCGCGCAATCGTTGTTCCTGTATTATCCTCATATGAACAGTTGAGACAACGTTGTTGGGACAATGGCCAACGGTTGTCCCGACGAGACAACCATTTGCCATTGTCTTATTGTGGTCACGTGATTTTCTATTGTGCGCCATAGTTGGTCGTGTTTGAACCCACCTTAAGGCCTTATCACACGGTAAAATATCGTCGGCACTTTCAGACAGCAAACGACAACGAAAGTGACGTCACTTCAAAGTTTCACATGATTGGTTGAATTTTGTTTGCGGACAATATTTCCGACGGCATTTTCTAGCTGGTTAGAAAAAGTTGTCGATTATGAAACTTGCTTGACCGATTTTTGTGGGTAGAAACGGAAAAGTGTTGACGAAATTTCACCGTGTGATAAGGCCTGTAAGTGAAAAGGTTGCCGATTTTGGAATAACGAATGGGAATAGGGAACGAATAATCGCCAAGATGGAATGGAGTGCGGCATAAATGATGAAATACTTTTCAGCAACGGATTGCAAAACCCTTCGCGCTTCTGCGCATGCGTTTGAATGGGTTTAATTAGTCAAAATGGGCGTGAAAGATGGAAATGTTTACATTAACTACTTTACATCTAGCGGTTGTCTGAGAATCCGTCGACGAACAGTAGTAAAAATGGGGAGTGGGGAGTAAAACCTTTTTCACTTTAATAGTTCCTGATTGATGCTACAATTCTTTCATGTGTGATAAACTGAAACTTATAATAGCATTATGAAACAATAATATATATCTGCATAATTTAACTCAAAGCCAACAAGAACATTTGTTGAGTATAATATAATAGTATTAAATATATCTAATTCTGTGAAAAAGAGATTGAATGATTGCAAAGATCACGAAATTTTATTTTAAACAATTTTTTACTTTCTTGTATTCGAAGTATAGAAAATTATTTTAAAGAAAGAAGAAAAGAAAAAAAATTGAACTTTTGAATTTGACGGATTATCATGTCCGAGTTGAAAAATCACATTTTTGGAAACATCTGTTTGTTGGAGGAAAAAATAGTTTTTAAAAAAAAAGCCTTTAACTAGATAGAGGAAATTTGGTAGATTGTTTATACCAAATGTGTGTATTTCCATTAAATTTTTAGTAAAATCTGTATGCAGAAAGTCTTTCCGGCTGTTTTTTGAATATAAGTTAACACGATAATTTCAAACCCTCAATGGTTTAGGTGATCCTGCAAATCGGAACATAATATTATATATATATTTAATTCAAGGTTCAACGACTAATTTCTAAAACTTTAATAACAGAAATGCGTCTATAAAAAGGGTCTAAATGACGTATATAACTACATAGTATGTAATATGAGTCTATAAATGCTTTAAAAAATGAATAATATTTAGCTTTTAAATAAAGAGAGGTTAAGTTCAATCAACTGTCTCTAAAACTGACTGATTTATGAATATTTGAACCATTTATGAATTTAAAGCGCTTCATCGATTATTTCAAAGATGATACCCCAATCAACGTCCAGGATTTCTCAAAAGTGACTGGCTTAAGAATGAAAATGTTGAATGTTCCAAACATTTCTATTTAAAACTTCATAAGTTGATCAAATTCGATAGTAGAAGACAGATACCATTTATTTATTTAAAAGTTGAAGTTTCAAGAATATTTCGTAGAATATGATTCCTTAGAACTAAAAGATGTATAAAATTTAGACTTAATAATTGTTTTTAATTTTGTTTATAGACCAAAATAACATAAAATATTATTATTTGCATCATTTTAAATCTTTTTGAGAGTAAAACTAAAACCTGAATTTTTTGATGAATTTAAGTAATTTTATTTGAATAATTCTTGAAATATTACATAAATTATTGTAATTATTCAATAGTACACATATGGATTCTCTTTTACTTATATTTTAAAAAATGCTTCGTTTCGGTAAAAAAAGGTTCTTATATCAATTTGCATTTTAATATTTTCATTTTAATTTGAAGTTGAAATTTTGTGAAAACTGACAGATAATTAGACATATAGTACATTACAGATATAAAGCCTTTATAACTGAATGAGTGAATTATATGATTATCAAAATTTGAACCTTAAAAATATTTTGATGAAGAAGCTATTAAAAGACGTTACATAAAGTATTTAATTGACAATGACAAGTCACATAAAGTATTTAAGTGATAATTTTAAACTGCAGTCAGATTGGAAAACCAGCTGGTTGCCAAATGCAGGTAGTATTTACAATAAAGCTCTATATGTGCGTGTGTTGGCGCACTACAGGCCAGACCTCTGGACATACAGCTACCAAATTTAATTATTAAAAAACAAGTCACATAACGTATTTAATTGACAATAACGTTACATAAATCATGAACTGATAATTTTACACAGCAGTAAGACTGGCGAACCGGTTGGTCGCCAAAGGTGGCTAGTTTATTAATAAAATGAAAGGTTGATTCAATAATAATTCTGCATACCGCCACATGTTAATAGACATAAGGTTTTTGAAAATAGCGTTTCATAACATTAACGTTTTGTTAATGTTATGAAACTTTATTTTAAGATAATGATTCTCTAAAGTATAATTTTATACATGTTTTAATATTTTTTCTTGTTACAAATTAATTTTATATGTTTAAAAATGATCATTTCAATCTGTTTTAAAATTTAACAAAATTAAATGTTAATTAATCTTTCACTCAATGTTCTATAGTTTTAACTTCAATTATTAAATGAACTGTATAACCAAATAGTAAATAGGTCTAAAGGAATACCAAATAGGTCTATAGAATAATACTAAATAGGTCTAAATGAATTAAATAATTACATAGTATGTAACATGAGTCAAAAATGCTTTAAATGAAGAAAGTTTAGCCTCTGTCTATATTCTTTGCTATGAGAATCATTTTTAACAAAACATTTTTCAGACACTAATATTTTAAATAGAAAGAGATAATTTCTTTCAACTAATCAGTCGTCTAAGTCAATAGCCACACATTTTCTAAAACTGACTACGTTATGAATATTTGAATGCCACTATTCAATAAAAACGGGTAATTTTGAACCACTTCACTGAGCGTTCCAATGATTAGCGTCCAGAGTTTTTCGAGACTGATTGACCTAAGAATGAAAATGTCGATTGTTCTTAACTATTATATTCAAAACATCATTAGTGGGTCAAATTTGAAAGCAGAAGATATAAATCTTCATTTATTTATTTGATAGTGTAAGTGTCCAGAATATTTTGTAGAATATAATTCCTTAAAATTAAAAGATGTATAAAATTTAGACTTATAATTTTTTTTTTTAATTTTGATAATAGAATGAAACAAAATAAAATATTGTTATTCGCATCACTTAAATCCTTTTGAAAGCAAAATTAAAAATTGAATTTTATGATGAATCCAAGAAATTTTTGTTGGATAATTCTTAAAATATTACATAAAACATTGAAATTATTTTGTAATGCACATACCGATTCTATTTTCAGTACTATATAAGATTTGGTTTCAGTAAAAAAAAAAAAAAAAACAATATCAATTTGCAGTTTAATCATTTCCACTTTAATTTAAAGTTGAAATTTTGTGGAAGCTGACAGATAATTAGAAAGACATATACTACATTACGGGCTTAAGGCCTTTATAACTGCATGAATGAATTATATGACTATCAAATTTGAATCTTAAAAATATTTTGATGCAGTAGCTATTAAAAGACAAGTTACATAAAGTATTTAATTAGCAATGACAAATCACATTTTATTTAGTATTTAATAAAGAGCATTAAGTAATTTAAAGTAAATTTTAAAGAGCATTAAGTAATTTAAAGTAAATTTTAAAGAGCATTAAGTAATTTTAAGTAAATTTTAAAGAGCATTAAGTAATTTAAAATAAATTTTAAAGAGCATTAAAACTGGCGAACCAGTTGGTCGCCAAAGGCGGCTAGTTTATAATAAAAGTCCAACGTGTGTTTTTGTGTATTGGTGTTCTATAGGACAGACAGACTGAGCGACAGCAACCAAATTTAGCATATACCTGCCTTGGGGGTCGGGGATATATTCCTTCTGAATTATATCTTTCAAATCTTTAATTAGAATTTTAACTAATTAAGAATTAAGCGAAATTTTGACGTTTTTTTCACTGTAACTTCCGAAAATATTATAGGACAAAATTCTCATATGATAATATGATATTTTGAAATTTGCGACAAGAGATTTCAATTATTGTTATTTATGTTTGGGCTTCGGAGCTAAACTATTCTTTATTTGAAATACAATTTCACAGTAGAGCAGCTATATAATCATAAGGGTACCATAAATTTATACATTTTCTTTAAATGGAAAGTATATTACACACCAATGTGACGTAATTAAGGGCTCCGTTACGTAATTATTTTTAATCATGAAGTTGCTCAAAAGAAATGGTACTGAAATATATTAATAGAGATATTGAATAAATCAGCGGAAACCATTTTCCTTTTAAAAATTTGTACAAAATCCTTTTCACCTCCCCCCCCCCCTTCATTCTCTTTGTTTTCTGTAATTCCTTTTCTTAAATTTTTCTTTTCTCTTCGTCTTTCCTTCATATTTTCATTTTTTATTAATTGTATTGTCATATTTTGTAATCTCCGGTAGTGGTGATGGGTCTAATGCCACTTGGTCATACCAAGCCCGAATGAGCGAAGCTCTTTCGAAGTGTGCGCCTTTCGTTGTTAACGAGCACCGTTAAGGTGAAAGTACGACTTTGCTCGAACACACACGACACAACCTTTTTTAGGGGGCGGTCGAACTCATTCCTCCATCCGCAAGTCAGGAGTTAGATCCAAATCGGAGACCGACTCATCTCTGATTCAGTACCCCCACAGGTATCATTTGTTATGGGAACTCGGCGGACTCTGCAGTCACGACCTATTTAACGTGCCCCAACTGCCATTAACCAACACGGCGGTCTGTGGCCGCGACGAGGACAGAATTTGCTACCTTCCGGTTACGAGACTGACGCTCTACCAACTAATTTTTATTCATAGACATATGAGTACCAAAATTTCTAATTTTATCATTCATTTTTTTTTTTCCTTTTCTTCTAATATTTCATTGTAGAATCCAAGCAAATAGTATCCCAAAGGTGCTAAGTCTGTATTATAGAGCGGTTGTTCACGAGAGAAAAATACCTAAGAGCAAAAATTGACTCCAGGGTGAATCTGCCAAAATTTAATATATAAAAAAATGTTTAACGTGGCAACGAAATAGAAACAAACATTTTACAGATGTAACATTTGTAATAATTAAGATTAGAGAAGTGAGAAGCGCAAAATTTCGACATAAAAACATTTTTTAATCATTATGCTCTGTAATTTATTTTTTTAATTGTAATGCTTATATATGCATTTAAAAAATCTCCTGTAGGTATTATATGAACAAAAAATTCATAAAAATATTTTATCAAAGTTTATATATATATACAAATTTTAAGTTTTTTTCGGCAGCTTAAGATAATATAATATTGCAGCCAAATTTTTAAAAATTGCTTTCGAACCTAAAAGGCAACTTTTCAACAATATTAACAAATCTAAGCAAAATTTAAGATAATTTTTCAATTTTTTTTACAAATTTTAAGCGTGTTCCGGCATCTTATGTTGCAACCGAATTTTTAAATATTGTTTTTAAATCTAAAAGGCAGCTTTTCCGCGCTATTACCAAACTAAAATCTTGATAATAATAAATGATAAATTTTGTTTTGTTTTACTGTACTCAACGGAATTTCACATACCTCAAGCAAAATTTTTTCCATAAATGCAGTTGAAGGCCCTTGCCTGTGATCAATGAACTGCAGCAAATCTCTATAAAGATGATGATGATTTAATCAATAAAATTTTAAGGCCTTATCACACGGCAAAATATCTTCGGCACTTTCTGTCAGCAAACGACAACGAAAGTGACGTCGCTTCAAAGTTTCACGTGACTGGTTGAATTTCGTTTGCGGACAATATATTCCACGACATTTTCAAGCCGGTCGGAAAAAGTTGTCGATTATGAAACTGGCTTGACCGGTTTTTGAGGGTAGAAACGGAAAAGTGCTGACGAATTTTCACCGTGTGATAAGGCCTTTAATGTATTTCTGAATATTTTTATTAAACGCAAACCGTCTAACCATTAACGCAGGGTCGTCTGATTTTGTTTCTCTAATTTTTATTTATTTATTATTACCCACAATTTTCTGAGATAGGAATAAAAATGTCATTAAAGATTAGAAATTTTTGTTTTTCCTTTTCAAAAGGTTCATACATCCTACTCAATTCTTTTCTTCCATGTACTTACTTTTCGCCATAGTTCTACATTACTTCTTCAGCTTACATTATTCGACAGAAAACTTCATAAAAAAGAAATGTGTCTACAGATGGGAGGTGGGGAATCTTCAATGACGTTTTATTCATGATACAATGTCAAAGAAAGTAATCTATATTTTTGCTTATGATAAAGCTCAATGTGTGTGTGTGTGTTGGCGCTCTACAAGCCAGACCGTTGGACCTACAGCTACCAAATTTGGTATATGTATACCTTGGAGGTCGGGAATGTGGACCTCGGAGCCCTTTTTTTCGAATTTTTAATTAGAATTTGAATTAATTAAAATTTAAGCGAAATTTTGACGTTTTTCCGCTATAACTTCCGAAAATATTATCGCACAAACATGATTTTCACATCAATTTAAAGATTAAAAAATTAGCTTTCTAATAGTATCAGTGTTTTAATTTATAACTTAAGCTTCTATTTTTAACGAATTTTTAAAGAAATATTTTAACCATGTTTTTTTTAGCATGTGACTGGATAAAATAAAAGAAAACAATGACGGAAGTTCAAATTAAAAAAAAAAAACGATCATCGCAAATTAAATCTAAAGAAATGCAACTTTTAGCACGTCACTGGATAAAATAAAAGAAATATAAAAAGTAATATTTTCTAACAAAATAAATTCAAAGCAAAGATTTCTATTATCGCTTGCAATATCTAAATAACTAATTCAACGAATCATCGTTATTTACAGAAAACATTGAATTTATACAAGATATGCATTCAAATTCCAGTCCAATGGCCGATTTGTAAAATATTATTAATAAGCATATATATTGTTTAATACTATTAATTTGATCTAAATGAAGTAAATAATTACATTTTATGTAGATTGAGTCTAACAATGTATTAATGAATAATGAGTTTCAGATTTCTTCATACTTTGCTCTGAGAGCCATATTTAACAAAATATTTTCATTAATATTTTAAATAAAAGTTGCTGCATCAATCAGTCTTCTAAATCAATCATTAAAACTGACTGATTTATAAAATTAAAGAATATTATTAGGAAAAGGTGTTCTTTTAGAACTTTCCGTCCATCATCTTAAATATAATAAGTAATTTCAGGCCAATCAATGCCCGGAATTACTTCAAGGCTAATGAATATGTGATTTAATTGAAAATTTTAGAACGCATTACTCACGGCGAACCAGCTAGTTGCCAAAGGCGGCTAGTTATGAATATATAAATGAATCGTCGCAAAGGGAGGATGGAATTTACCGTTTTTTGCTTATTTTACCACTATAATAAATATTCTGACATTGTTTACATTATAATTATATCCTACTTAAAATTAATATAGCAGAAGGTTGGAAGTGCCTGCAGAACTGACTATAGGCCGTTCTAAGCGGCAATTATACTTAACCAGCTTCTACTAGTGGTTGGCAATGTTATAAAACACAAGAAATTTCGCTTAATATAACCGGAATTCTTTAAAAAAAAAAACGATTTACAATCGGTGAGCAGCACTCAAGCCTTTTGCTTTTGCTATATTATACAGTATAAAAGAAAGTGATCCGTTCAGTTATTAATTTATACTACGTTAATTCTAAACGGAATTAATCTTATTCTTTTCGATCAAGAAATCCAAATTCTGCTGAATGTGTCTTAGCAACATGCTGCAAATAAAATTCGATTACAAATGCATTAAAAGATTGTGAATAATGGGCTTGGGCATAACTATTTTTTCCATTTAAATGTCCATGTTTACATAATGACA
>JAPMOQ010013933.1:1202-19012 GCA_026543055.1 Argiope trifasciata
AAGTAAATAAGGTTAATGATAAAATATAATAATTATAAATGTTGTTTATAAAGCAGTTCAAGAGAAAGAGAAGTAAATAAGGTTAATGATAAAATATAATAATTATAAATGTTGTTTGTACAGCAGTTTAAGAGAAGGAGAAGTAAATAAGATTAATGATAAAATATAATAACTATAAATGTTGTTTGTAAAGCAGTTCAAGAGAAGGAGAAGTAAATAAGGTTAATGATAAAATATAATAATTATAAATGTTGTTTGTAAAGCAGTACAAGATAAGGAGAAGTAAATAAGGTTAATGATAAAATATAATAATTATAAATGTTGTTTGTAAAGCAGTTCAAAATTAGGAGAAGTAAATAAGATTAATGATAAAATGTAATAATTATAATTGTTGTTTATAAAGCAGTTCAAGATAAGAAGTTAAAAGGTTAATGATAAAATGTAATAATTATAAATGTTGTTGTAGTTGTTGTTGTTGTTGGTGGTGGTGGTGTTGGTGTGTGTGTGTGTGTGTGTGTGTGTGTGTGTGTGTGTGTGTGTGTGTGTGTGTGTGTGTGTGTGTGTACATTTCAGACAGCTTCAGTGAGTAAATATCTTTTTTATAAATGGAACGTGAAAAATGTCAGAAATATTCTAAAATAACTAACTAAACTTTTTATTCACACAGATTAAAGAAAAGGCGAAAGAAATTGTGAAATAAGCATTAAATAAATCTCTATTAAAAGCATCTAATAATAAGTCTAAATAAGCTTAACCATTCAAGTAATTTCTATGACGCCTATGTAAAATGATGACCATATCTTTCAATTTTTATTATCTCACAAAATCGGTTTTTTACCATATCGTGAAGCTCAAAAATTACCTAGTCAATTATCTGTACAATAATTCTCATTTCATCTTCATAGAGTGTTTTCTTTATTTTTGATAAATTTCTAAATTGTGATATACAGTTTTGCAGCAAATAATTTTTAATATTATAGCGAGATTGAAACTCATTCATAAAATATTCAATAACGCTCTTATGCCACTTTTATGATTTGAAAATAAAAAATATCCTTGAAAATTCTAAAGGAATATTAATAAATATCCAAATTACTGTCATCCCAGATTTCGAAAACAAAGTTTAGGCATTGTGTCTGACTGTCTGTCTCTCTGTCAGTTTGGGACAATCTTTCATTTCTAAACATTCATCTGCCAGAATGCACAAATATTTATTTTCTGAATAGTTTTGACAAACCAGTTCTAGAAAATTCCTGCGAAGGTCAGAATAAAATATTATCATTCAAAAAGTATTTCTAAACGGTTTGTTGCGTCCAATGAAATATTTACAAACACACAAAAAAGCAATTTTTATAGTTATTTCAAAACAGATAAAAATTATTTTCCAGATATTCCTAGGCTGTAGTGGTCAGTTTTCCTTTCAAAGAAATAAAGAATTTGAAAAAATATTTTTATTTTCTAAATTGTGATGTTAAAAAAAATTCCTTTGTGTTTATGTAAAGTAGATTTGAATTTTTCCTTAAAACTTTTTACGACGATTTTCTATAGAAATTTGTGGTCTTATGATGGGCAGAAGATAATAGCTAAAGAATTTTTAATTAATTATTCTGATCAAAAAGTCATGCCTATATTTAAACATGCTGTCAAAAGTTTTTTTTAAAAAAAAATCTTTAGATTAACAGCCAAAATACAGCGAATCAGCTCAATTTTTACTATATCGTTTGCTTTTATGGTAATAAATTTAATTTATGCATACAAATTTTATAGAAAATTAGGAAATAATTTTTATAATTTTTTAAGCAATAATATCTTATATTTTCTGCATGATATTTGTGCTGCTTGTGATATATGGTTGTTTTTCTCTTTTTCTGTAATTTTCAATAATATAAAAAAAACAGAATAAAGCAGTTTTAATTAAAATGTAGGATGCATCTGAAAGTTTATTAAATTTCTTGCATCGCATGCTTTAATTTTACGCCCTAAGAACTTTGTTTTCAATTTATGGACAAACTTTTCAACATCCGGTAATTTTTTTATATGTTTATGTCAACATATTTTTGATTATGAGAATTTCACCTTTTTTTATTTTATTTCGAAAATGCTTTTCTAATCTGAATAATAGTTTTCAATACAGTTTACTTTGATTCAATATATATAGGAACTTTCACGCCTTACGGCTCTATTTTCACAAAATAAAATACAATATATCCAATAATACTTTTTGTTTTAGAATCTAGCTCCATTTTCACCACTTTGGGAATTGTATCATCAAATAAGGAATGTTCAAAATGTATTTTTAAAAACATTCATTTGAATTTTTTAGAAGCAAGTATTTTAAGAACCATTGAAAAATATTGCTACTAAACTACTTTAAATGTTTTCTATAAAGTTAGAATAATTTAAAAAAGTTAAAAAATATATATAAATTTTCAAAATAATTTTTAAAAATGCCTATTTTTTTAAAATTAATGTTTAGAAAATTTGAGGGTGAATTGTGCACGAATTCTTTCTACAGAAATTTTAACAAATAATTTCTTCTACAGTAAAAACAATTTTTAGAAATTCTGCTCAACATACAAATTTAAAATGGTGTGCAAATAAAAAAAATCTCTTGAGTTTTTCTAGAAAATTTACTATTATATTACATTATGAATACATATCTTTAAAATTATGGATTTCTACCGGTTGCTGGCTACTAGTTGGTTAGCTGGTCAAGTAAAATTCATGTGCATTTTATGTACATAGCTTATTCTTAATAATTTCTTCTGCAAAGTAATTTTACGAATTTAATATTGCTCACTTAAGCAATTTTTCGAAAAGAAAAAATATTTTACCGGTAGCTGACTGATGCAGAATGGATGCTCGGACAATACGCCTCCTTCCCACTTTGCCATTTCGATGAACTTGATAACCTTTTGGAGATTTTAATGGTAATCTAACAAAAAAAAATGTTTTTAAAATTCCTGGGGTTTTTTGTATAGATTAATTAGAAGCGAAGATACGGTAACCTTCAAGAACATTCGATGTCTTGTCGCAATATTTATAAAGTACAGAGATGAGTAGAAGTTATTGAAAGTCCGAGTGGGTAAGCAAAGTTTCTCTATCAAAGGCTCATCTTCGGCTAGTTCTCTGAGCACTTCCTGCTGTTGTAGCTCTTTAATAGCGATTTTCAGTTTGCATATACTTAATTTTTACAAGTGCTGACATCTGATCGCAGCAGGAAGGTTTTTCATCGTTTTAGCGCTTCTCGTATTTTTTATGGACTGTTATTCATGCGGAATTTGTAGAACGTTTCACCTTATATCCTTTTGGATGTGTCTATAATATGGCTTTCAAACTCGAAATTTTGATATTTAGGCAACCTGACTTTTTTTAGAAGCCATACTCCATTCTATACAAACTACTGTTGCACTTCTTTATTTTCTGTCTATTTGGATAAAATGTGTTCTTTATGTTAAAAAAGGCAAGTGATTAAATTTCACTTCATTCACCAGCATTCTTGATAAATCACAGCGATTCTTATATATATATATATATATATATATATATATACATATATATATATATATATATATATATATATATATACTAACAAAATTTCTCAGTTTAATTTTGAAAATACTATAATTACTACAATTAAAATGCAAAGCATCAAACTCAAAGAACTGGAACGTTTTTAAAATATACAAGAAGTTGAAAACATTTATCATTGCTTAGCTCTGAAAATTTAAACTGTATTTGCCACAATATTCAAAACTATTATTGTTGTCAAAACTTTAACCACAATATTCAAAACACAATATAAAGGGGGGGGGGGGGAACGACTTTTGATCATCAATAATGGAAAAAAATGAAACTGAATTATAGGATTACCGTAATCAAAATTTCCTACTCACAGAATTGAGCAAGATTATGAATGAGTTACAATTGCATGATACATAAATTGACTGAATTTGCATTGAGTAATTGAGTTCCGATTGAGTAATACCTCAAAGTAACGAATGTTTAAACATGATTGAATTTATTTACTAGCATTTTCCTGCCCTCAAATGTTGTAGTCATTCATATAAGCAATACTACGTATTATTTTTTCTTTCTACATTCCTGTACTAAAAAGTAACCGGTTTCCTATATTTTCTTTCAAGAAATCAAATTTCTAAAATAACTCATTTTTCATCTTTAATTCAGAAAGGAAAATCATTTTCATATCACTGAAAGACAAAGCTATTCCATAAAATCCAGAGAAAATTGTCAAAAGTAGGAAATTGAATCGCGGAGAAAGAAAAATAACCGTCAGCTCCTTAAAATAACCGTCAAATGTTTTTCAACGAGAAGGCGCCCTCTTTTTCTCTATCGTCTTTTCGAATAACTTCCATTGTTTTCGGGAGCTAGACGCATTTGTTTTTGGATGCAACATACCAAATCAATCACTCGGAGATATCAGCTGCCCACTAAAAAGAAGAAAAAAATTGTTTCACATACAGTAATGTTACATTGAAATCTATGCGTTCCATTTCACTTCTTTATTTGATTCAGACTAACTAGACTAGAGAACGAAGAACTAGAGAACAGACTTTCGAATGTTTCTGATATTTACTTAAGTCTTCATCCGGTTTGTTATGTGGTAGAACTTTCTCCCTATTTTTGATTATATCTGCTTGGGTTAAAAAAAAACACAAGTATGAAGCTAGAAAAAAAACCTAATCAATGTAGTGTTTTTTCTCCATCGCCTTTTATAGTCCGACGCTAGAACGTAAAAAAATTTGGGAAAATCACTCGAAATTGTTATTTTTTTAGATTAGTAAATCTTGTTACATTTATATCCATACTTAAATTAAAGCTAAAAGTGTGTGAGTGTGTTGGCCCTTTATAGGCTAGACCATTCGATTTACAGGAACCAAATTTCACTCATGCATACTTTGGAGCTTGGGAATGTGCACCGGGAATACTTTTCTTATTTTTAATTACAATTTTATTTGTTAATTAAAAAAGTAACTTTCCAGCCAAAAAAAAAAATCCATTTCCCCACAGTCAAATGTGTAAAACTTCGGTATTTTTTCTACGCTAACAAGGATAGGCTTTATACCTTTTCGGCTGATTATTTCCCACGCATCTGTTTATTTTCTTAATGTTTGATCCATTTAATATTAAACATTGTTAATTAATCAATATTTCGGATTCATTCCGATGTACTTTTGAATTGAAATAAACAGAATGAAGGAAATAAAAAATTTCTCATCAGCACATTTTCACCAAAATTGGTATAGAAAAATCATGCATTTGCATCACCATATCTGGTGTTGAAAACACACGCATGCGCATTGTGTTCTGATAACTGACAACTGCATTTTCAATAGGTATGGACTTGATTGATTGGTTTTCTGTTTTGTTTTATTTCAGGTACTCCGTGTAAATAAATTGTTTCGCGATTAATTATGTGCTTTTGTAAGTAAATTGAATCTATGTTAGATATTTTTCGTATAAGCTTATAGTTTAAAGAACATCATATTTTAAGTAGTCTTTTTTCCCACACTAACGAGGCTAAACTTAACATTTAACAAAGTTAATTATTCAGTCTGTTCATGATGATTCTGTCAGAATTTGACAGAATAATTCTTGAGGTATTACATAAATTAAGAAAGACATTCTTTAGTGTCCATAAGGTTTAAATGCACTGAGACTCCGTTTTCAGTACCCATATTAGAAAAAATGTTTTGCTTCAATAAACAAATGTCCTTATATTAATTGTAGATTAATTATTCCCAGTTTAACTTAAAGCAAAATTTATAAGGGAACTAATGGAAAATTCGAGATAAATATTAAATTATGGCTGAAGGTCTTTATAAGAGCATGAATGAATCATATGCCGATCAAAATTTGAAGCTATAAAATATTTTGATGAAAAAACTATTAAAATAGGAGTTACATACAATTTTTAATTATAAACATTTTAATGAGAATTTAAATGGGAGAACCGATTGGTTTATAATAAAGCTCAAAATGTGTGTGTTGTCTTCTCTATATGCCAAACAGTTATATCTACGGATACCAAATTTCATACATGTAGACTTTAGAGTTCAGGAATGTGCAACTCGGAGATATGTTTTTCAATTTTTAATGAGAATGTGAATTATTTCAAAATAAACAAATTCTGACTTTTCTAAGCTATAAATCCGAAAATATTACAACACGAAATTGCTTTTTTTATCATGTTGAAGTTCATAAAAATGATCTTTTTCATGATACTAATGTTTTGAGCTATAAATTGAATTTATATTTTTAGGAAAATATCTCAACCAAACATTCCAATTTCTCTTAATTTTTAATTAGAACAAAAAACAATTTTTAAAACTGTATTTCCACAGTGTAAAGTTTCAGTTTCTAAGTCAAATGGTTTGGTCTGTATTATCCTGAAACATCTTTATATCTGTATTATTTATAAATATTTTAATTACAGATTTTTTTTGCACTAATGAAATAAGGTCTTTAAATTTGATGAATTTCATTGACATAATTAAAAAATAAGGTTTCAAAGGCTATAAATTCATAATTAGAAAATAAGGCTTAAAAAATTGAAAATAAAAACGCAAACTTTAATTTATTATTATCATCATTATTTTGCCGTCAGGAGCCATTTAGTGTTAAATTAATTAATTACGAAAAATATTTTAATAATATTCACGATATTATTACTATTTTATTTTCAATAATGAATTTTATTAAATTTATTTCAATTATTAAGATTATTTTAAAATATCCGGCAAATTATGCTTCGTCAGAATTATCCTGAGATTGTTATAACTGCTTAAATGCTTTGTTAAATTTCTAGCATTTTCATGCATTTGCTTCTAATCCTAAAATATGCATAATTCATTTTGATAAAATAATACTCAAAATAATTATTTAATATGCCTTAATTTATTGAATAAAAATCGGCACTTTTCCGCTATACGGGCGCAAGATGTCGCCAGACACTAGACAGTCCGCCAAGCAAAGCAAAAGGCAAAACGAATGTCGCCAATGTAAACGAAGTCGCCAAGAGAATATCTTGAATTTGGGGAATTAGAGTTTGAAATTTTACGTGATTTTGCATTTTTCGTGACTTTCTGGCAATTTTTCACTTTTTCTGACAAACGAGTTTTTGGCGAATTTTTCGTTGGGCTCATCTAACGGAAAGATACCATAAAACCTTTACCACCATCACTTAAAATATATAATTTTTTTCATAAGGGCAATAAGATATGTTACTTTTTACATTTATGTTTCTGCACTTAAAAGTCATCCATTTCTTATATATTTCTTTCAAGAAATCAAATTTCGAAAATACTCCATTTCTCCTCTTAAAATCAAATAGGAAAATATTGCCATATTTTTTAAAGGTAATATCTTTCCCTAAACTACTAAGAAAATAGCCAAAGCTCTCTCCAAATAAAATAAACTCAAAAATAAGAAGTCGAATCTCAAAGAAAGAAAAAATTATGCTCCTTAAAATAACCATCCAATATATTTCAACGTGGAGCCGTCCTCCTTCTACCTGTCGTCTTTTGGATGGAAGTTAACAATGGAAGTTATTCGAAAAGACATTAGATGTTTTTATGCGTAATGTTTTTTCTTTGTTCCGATCGAATAATACCTCAAAACAACGCATGTTTAAATATCAATTTATTTACTAAAAACAATTTACCCCTTCCATAAAATGTTATATTTCTTAATATCAGAAATATGATGGATTACCTTTTCTTTTTACATTCATCAGCCAAAAAGTCATTCGTTTTTTTTTAATATATATTTTCCTTTCAAGAAATCAAATTTCTAAAATACCCCATTTGTCTTCTTAAAATAAGAAAGGAAATTAGTTTCTTATCTTTTAAAGGTAACGATATTCCATAAATTCCAAAGAAAATGGTCAATATTCTCGCCAAAGAAAGCGGCCAAAAATTAGAAGACGAATATTAAAGAAAGAAAAAATGCTGCTTCTAAAAATAACCATATATTTCAACGTGGAGCTATCTGTTTTCTATATATTGTCTTTTCGAATAACTTCCATTGTTTTCTGGAGTGACATGCATTTGTTCTTGGATATAACATACCAAATCAATCACTAGAAGATACCAACAAGCTACAAAGAAGAAATAAATAAATTGTATTACATGCAGTAATGTTATACTGAAATCTATGTGTTCCATTTGAGTTATTTTTATGCTTCGTTCTAAACTACAAATAAATAACTAGATACTGGACCTTCGAGTATCTTTGATATTTACTTAAGACTTCATCCGGTGTTTTATGTGATAAAACTCTCTCCTCACTTTTGATTATGTCCGCCAGAGTTAAAAAAACTCACAAGTGCAAAACTAGAAAAATAGAATCAGTGTAGTGGTTTCTTTCTCCATCGTCTTTTATGGTCAAACGCTTGAACGTGAGAACATTTTGGAAAGCCTCCTGAAACTGTTTTTTTTTAAATTTACTTGATGAGCTGCTACAGGATTCGTATAGCACTTTCTTTTTTGAAAGTTTTTCTGCAATAGTAACTTGCCACTTGACTTTATCTAGATTCCTAACACTTTTATGATTTTTTGCTACACACTCTTTTTTTTTTTCAGCGTATATGTTTCAGAAGAATAAAGCAGGTGTTCTGGCACAAAGGTAGCGTGCTTTTTCCGCAATTTGGGTAAGCCATGTTAGAGTCCCGGTTTGGGCATGGTTGTTATTCTGCTAGTGGTGTTTGAATGTGCCCCCTTCTACAAAGGGGTTGTGCAAGCGAATATGAAGCATGAAGTAGCAAAGTTTTTCTCTTTGCTATAGTTGGCGCAATTAAAAAACAAAGGACGCCAATTTAGGCCTTAATCTCTGACTATCAGTTGGCAGGCTTGTAAAGTGCCATAAGTAACAACAACAGAATAATAAATCTTGCAACGTGATGTCTTTCTTCCTTATTAGTTTTGAAAAGTTATTCTTTCTACTGACAATAAATGAGATTTTAAATACTTTACTCCGAATATTAAATCATAATATTTTTTAAAAACCTACATGGTGGTTACAATTAAAATTCACCTATAAATAGCATCATACGACACAAATGCATGAACAGATAACAACGAAATTTGTCATAAATTACAAACGAGATGTACTCCCGAAATTTTTTATTAAAAAAGGTCCAAAATGTCTACCAGATGGCATTTTTTTCAGAAAAACATCAATTTTAAAAGAATAAACGGCCAAAGCGGAATACAGAAACAATATTAAAATTTATTAATTTGTTTCTGATCACCCTGTCATCGAAATGCGTTAAATAAAGAAAGGAAAAAATAACAGTACTCTGTTGGAGAAAAAAAATATTCAATTTTCAGAAATGGGGAAAGATTAGGACGAAATTACTTCAGAGGAGTAGTTATTAAACGTATCTAGGATGACGAAATAAAAGGTGCTTCATGTGACCACATACATTCAGCTGCAACATTTCCAGTGTACTGGCAGTGCGTTCAACATCAGATCATAACTGATCTATTGTGAAGCTTCGCACATGAAACGTTATGGAGTTTTTTAAGTCATTCAAGTCGTTAAATGATACCATTATCATTATAGCCAGAAAACATCCATATAAAACATGACAACGACTGCAAATATTTCTTATCATAACCTGTTTTACATAAACCTCTTCTTTACAAGTATGCCGGTCTTGTCATTTTTTTCCCCTTAAATCTATAGATTTCCCCGGTTTTAGATTTTATTAATCACAGCTATTGCTCTAGATTGTTAATATTGTTTTTGTATTACGTTTTGGTCGTTCACTGAGTTAAAGTTAATGCTTTCCTGAAAGTCACATCACTGACCTCCAACCCGCCTCTAAGGCACACGGATTAACCCGGCAGAAGCCGAAGGCCTAATAGTGACGAAAGAGATCGCGCGGGGTGACTGTGTCACCCCATTCCATTTTATCTAAAATTTTCCATAAATTAGAAGAAAAAACGCATGTGAATTATAAGTGCATTAATTCTTAAAGAAAATAAACTTCTTAAGCTCAGAAAACTGTTTTTAATATTAAAGAAAATTTTACATTAAAAAATTCCGTATTTTCTTTAGGAGTTTTAATTCTGCATACAATTTTGGCAACATACGAAGAATGATTTTTACATGTAAAATTATCACATGTTATGCAAGAAATTGTAATTTTATTATCTTTAGA
Source organism: Argiope trifasciata (assembly GCA_026543055.1). Classification (NCBI taxonomy): domain Eukaryota; kingdom Metazoa; phylum Arthropoda; class Arachnida; order Araneae; family Araneidae; genus Argiope; species Argiope trifasciata. The sequence goes on from JAPMOQ010013933.1 coordinate 11,389, forward strand.
TCTTGGACATATAACACATCGTCTTTAGTCTTGTTTCAGTTTTTTTGTTGGGATCTCCTGTGACCCAATAGAAGTGGTGGCATCCATACTTTCATGAAGTGTTTTATGTAGCATTTTCATATCTCGCCTTATGTTTGTGTGTGACTGAATAAGTGATAAATCCGATTTCTTCAGAAATTTTCTCCTATTTGCATATTCCAAGGGAGATCTCTTTGTTGCCATTAGAGCTATTTGCGCATTTATGGCTCCGACGTTCAACGCACAATAGAAAATAACCATTGGCCACCTGTTGGTTTTTCGAGCTGTTGAATGTGACGACATTTCCTCAACAGTGTGATGGCATTTCATCAAAAGCAATATAAATGCAAAAAGAGAGCTAGAGAACGCGAAATTAGGCTGCTTAGAATGAGAAATTTCGAAGCAATAACCGTCACGTGGGGAGAGTGAGTCACCCCATTCCCACTTGATTCCAAGAAAGGATTGCTACAAGCACAGAAAGAAAAGTAAAAATAACACTTCCCCTACCAAGGGGACTGTCAGATAGGAAGGTACTGAATGGAGGATTGATTACTGATAAATATTTACCCTGCGACAGGTGTTCGGTTAAGAATGGGGTGGCTGTGTGCCCCGCGCGATTTCTCTCGGGTTCCACGAAAGATTGAATGACCAGACCACTGCTACACCAACACTGGCGGGAACTATAGTTTAGTCGTAAATGCCATCACCGTCTACAATACAATCCTCCCCATAGGGAGTACTTCCCGTCATTTTTGGGAGGGCCAGAACCCCACCTTTTATTGTAGTCACCTGGTTGGCGAGATCCAATCACCGTACCGGAGGCATCTCATCCTTATTTCGATATGCCGTCCGGGGGTTAAAAACTGCTTTCCAGAAAAGGCACAATTTGGCAGACATTTTGGAACCAAACTTTTTTTTTAGTTTATACGCCATCTAGACTATTATTAGATATTTATATTTGTGGGGAGGGGGGTGTCGTGATGGCAAAGCAATAATAAGTCCAAACGATACTTAAGAATTTAATGGATGACAATGAAACTAGATTAATGATGAGCAAATGATGATGACTAATTTACAGAATGTAATGGATGACCAAGTTCATCTATTAACATACAAGTTCGTCTTTTAACAATACGTCGTAATTTCGTCATCCGTCTTTACACATACTTCTTCGGTTGTTTCAGAACGTCTTAATCATGTCTCGTCCAAACATGAACTGCACTTTGCTCACATTTTTTACCACCAGAGGGCAGCTTAAGGGCTTATCTCTCGGTGAAATTTCGTCAGCACTTTTCCGTTTCTACCCTCGAAAACCGGTCAAGCAAGTTTCATAATCGACAACTGTTTCGAACCAACTCAAAAATGTTGTCTGAACTGTTGTCCGCAAACGAAATTCAACCAATCATGTGAAACTTTGAAGTGACGTCATTTTCCTTGTCGTTTGCTGAAGGAAAGTGCCAAAGATATTTTGCCGTGTGATAAGGCCTTTAGTGGTGGGAAGAGGGGTCACTGGCATCACTCAATGGCGGGAAGTGAGGTCACAGGCGACGCTCAATGGCGGGAAAGATATACCTGGCACCACATATTTATAGACTATTATTACTGTATAGTCTATACGCCAAATTTCATTGCAATCCGTTCAGCTGCTTGCGTTGTAGGATTCACCTGTTGTTGTTTATGGGGAAGTTCAAGTATAACCACTCTATAGTTTTTTTTTTTCATTTTTGTAAGCAAATTATAACTGAGAGAAAGTATTGCAATACTCGATAAATTTATATTTATAATTTTGTAAAATCACACTTTGACTCCAATAGCCATTCCAGTTCATAAGGGGATTGCATAGCTCAAAAGGGTTGGAAATGGTGTTGGAATCGGAATGTTCATTCCATCAAACTTCTTTAATATTAACATTGAAAAATATACCCAATCAGCCAAATTAGCTCCTCATTAAGGTATCCGAACACTTTCGGAACACCTTTTCAGAAAAACCATGGTATAGACATACTTTAACAATATATCAGGGCTTAAGACTATTCGAAAACAGTAATAGCATATTAGGATATCAATATTTGATATAAACATTAAAACTTTTTGAAAATTGGCATTTTAGGGCATACATTTAAGCAAATTCTTATAAAACTTCAAATTGGCTACACCTAAAACTATGATTCTCATCATAACAAATAACAAATAAAACTACATATTTTCTCTAGGGAATGAAAAACAATCGTATGGCTCTAATAATAAATAAAAAATTTGTAACCAGTTGAAGATTTATCATGAAATTTTTAGTAGATATATGACGTTATTATTCAAACAATAGACTGTATATTAAAAAAAAATATTTAATCAATCTAAATTATTTGCATTCATTCCCTAGAAAATAGTGTAAAAAACTAATTCCATCAAAATTCATAGTAATATGATCATTATATTTTGAGTTATTTGGTTTGAAATTAAGAAGAAATGAATAAAAATCAATTTTGAGAAAAATGCATTTAAAGTATACAGTAACTTGTTTAAATAATAAATTATGTGCGTACATATTTAAAATTCACCACATTTATAGCTTATATCTTCTCGCTGCTAATTTCTTAATATTTTTTCCTTTCTTGTTCATTATTTTTTTCGGGGAATTTTTTCATTTGGCAGTGAGTGCTGCTTAGATTCATTTATTCTGTTTTCGTCGAGTTCATCAAATGTTCTAACTGAATTTGCCCTAGGATGCATTGCAGTAACCATAGAGATATTCAGTTATCCTGTAAAACCTTCGTTAAAATGTATTATAGACATAAATATCCCAAATCCGAGGATTCAGAGCTCAACTAAGACATCTTTAGGTACAAATTACCATAAAATAGCGTTAAAACTCTCATTGACATTTTGTGTTTTCTGTGCTAAACATCTTCCTTGTTTAAGACTAAATATGTGTTTGTAAAAATGTTAGCCGTGTTTTAAATCGATACTTCCAGTTATTTAAATGTCTATTTCTGGTTTACCGATCATTACGAAATTATTAATATCTTAACTTCTAATTAACGTAAAGACAAGCATAAACTTATTTAAGATAGCTCAAAGACTGGTCTATTCAAAAAAATAACTTTTGAAAATGTTTCTTTTTTTTCCGAAAATCGACGTTTTCAATGTGTTTGGATACCTTAAGGAGAACAACTTTTGGGCTTGAATTTCTTCGATAACTGCAATATCTTTGGGATTGAAAAGGGATTTTCAAGCTCTTATATTAAATGTTTGTGGTGATATCTTAATAAGACAGATAATATGTACGGAACATGAGCATGCTTTTGCCCTGTGGTTATGTTACTAGCCTTCAGACCCAAAGGTCACAGGTTCTATTCCGAGCATATTTCACCTTCCACAATGGTGACCTCGTACAATGAACCTTCAACCTTCATGCAACTGATGTGGCGCCATCTACCGGCAACCAAAGTCGTCAGACTCATTGGACGCAACAATTCACGCACTCTCGCCATAACGCTTGGCGTGACTAAAAAGTTCTCCTCTCGCCAAAACAAAGATAGGTACCGCGCATTAGACACAACAGTTACACACAGCAACCTCTCACTCAACAAACCAATTCATCACTACTCAACAACAACGTATATCTTTCGTCAACTCACTGAAGGGCGAGTCTGTGGTGATATCTTAATAAGACAGATAACATCTACGGGACATGAGCATGCATTTGTCCTGTGGTAATGTTACTGGCTTTCAGACCGAAAGGTCCCGGGTTCTATTCGGAGAGCAATTTCACCTTCCACATGTTCATAACATCAACAGTTTATCTTACTAGACATTATACATAAAGGGATATACCTTTGCCTTCCAGTTTGCGGAGGGATTTTTTTTTTTCATTTATAATACATTAGATCATGCATGAAAAAATAGTTATATTAATTCCAAACTGATTCAAACTTTATTAATTATCATGAGAATTGTTTTTTGTAATTGTTCCTTCTACACATGGCTATTTTTTAATCTAACAAATATTTCACCGAAAATTGCAAATATAAAGTTGTGACTAAGTGTTTAAAAAATAACAGATATTCGCTAGGCCAAATGAAATTATATTTAAAATAAAATGAGGTACAGTTCCAACCAGATGACACAAAATTAACACATAAAACAATTTGGACAAATCTTAACGAGGCTACATTTCCCACTGCTAGAGGTTGACTTTTTGTTTCTCTCTCTTTAGCCGCAAGAGGGCTATTCTTCTATATGTCACTAAGTTAAAAATCAGTTCTTGTTGAATGTTGTGGTAAAATAAACAAAGTAAAAAATAAGTACAGGAATATTTTAATTAAAAGCACTTTAAAGATTTCTTTATTACAAAATATATTCATAACAATTTTACAAAATTAATTATTAGTCTAATTGAAAACTTGTTGAATGTTGTAATACAACAGTGTAAAAAATAAACACAAATTTTTTTTTAATTTAAAACTCTTTAAAGACTGCACTATTACAAAATGTATTCAAAACAATTTTGTGAAATTAATTATTAGCAATGATGAAAAATTATTTGTAAGGAAAGGAGTTTTTAAATTTTTCTTGTATTTAACATTTCTTAGTAATATTCGATTATTATAGCTTTAATATTATAATATTTTTTAACATACTGAGTCTATATAATATTATTAAAATTTTACAATTTAATAAGAACAAATGGCAGAAATATGTTTGCTTCAATGCTGTAGTCATAAAAATATTGTTTCCTTAAAATACATAACGTGAATATAGCTCTTCGAAAAGCAATGACCTCAACAATGCTATCAAAATATCATCAGCAATACCTTCTTATTTCGCAACCAAAGTGAAATATCTGAATTTTATTTCTCGTTTGGAATTATAGTTTTTTTAAATAGCTTTTAAAAATGCATTTCACAGGTGATTTTGTCGACTTTTATATTACTTATGAAAATACCATGAATTAAATTATTGGAATAACATCAGTAATGAATTTACCTAATAATTTTATAAATATTCCCCTTTCTGGTTAATGCTATTCTTTGGCTTCATAAAAAAGTATTCAATAAATAGCGAAACTGTGAAAGATGTCAAAAACTTGTTGGATATTTTTACTTCAGTTTTCATGTAATATCGAAAGAGAATTTGATCGATGTGGTTGATTTCGAGAACTGAGGGTTAATACTGAATATCTGATGCGGATCAAAAACTAAAGGTGTCCATATATCATCTATTTATATAAAACAAGTTATAACAACAAAATTTTTCATTGTACAGTAAAAGCTCCTTATTCGCACTTTCTTCATTCGCGTTTTCACTATTCGCGAATTAAAAAAATGCGACCCAATTCCTATATTGGCGGCTAAAAATTTCTTTATTCGCTGATCTAATAAGTACATACATAATAATAATAAAAGGGTTCTAATAGGTATCCAACCCAATATCCTTTGTAAATGCCGTCAAATGGACTTATAAAAAAAGTAAAATAGATCTTATTACAACTTTGCCTGAAGTATGTTGTTAAAGGCAAACTGCAAACATAGCCGAAATCGCGAATGGAATAGGACGAGATGGGTTCGAACAGATAGAATCAAGTGACATTGAGGAATTGCTTGAATCGCAAAATGAAGATCTGACTGAAACCGACTTGGAGGAAATGTTAAATTCACAGTCCATTGAAGAAGAGGCTTCAACAAGCCCTGAAAACGTGACATTTAATTTGAAAAATCTTATTGAAGGTTTAAAGAATGGCAAATGAGCTTTGCTATTTCTTTATGATTATTGATCCGTCTATGGAACGAAGTCTTATTTTTAGCGGCCAATTGCTAGTGCGACTGCTGAGTATCAGTCTGAATGGAAGGAGCTTTTAAAAACTGCTAAGCAAGATAAAATGTCACAATTCTTCAAACCATTGCCTAAGCCTTAAAATAATGAATCAAAATGTTCAAAAACTTCAATTAAATTTATTTTTTATGTATTTGTTTTTTTATTTTGTCATCTAGGGACGTATCCCCTGTAATCCCCTATAAATGACCATTCCATATTCATGGTTTCTGTATTCGGGGCATATTTATGGAACGTATATCCCGCGAATAAAGAGCTTTTAATGTAGTTATTTTTATTAAACAATTAACAAAAAATTATTCATTTCTGCAAGAATTGAACAGGCATTCTTCACCTTCACAAGAAAAAATACTGAAATCCCTTGCATTTTGCTGATTGAAATACTGCCTGTTGATTTTAATTTCATTACAAACTGCTAAAACTCTATTTAAAATACTAAAACTTAATTTAAAATAATTAATGCATTGATATTTGAAAAATAATTTTATCAATATCTAGTGGCATCCACTACAAGTTTTAAAAAATTTATTTGAATTCGAGTGGGTTAATAAAAAGTATTTTATTAACGATTGAAATTTTGAACAATATATATAAATAAATATAAATAGTGAGAGTTTGAACTAACTGAAAGAATCAAAAAAAGTATTCACTATAGCTCTGAGTTAGGAAAAATTTCAAAACCTTTGCTGGATATTTTTACTTCAGTTTTCGTAAAATATCGAAAGAGAATTTCATGATGTGGTTTTTTTCTGATGATTGTTGATAGAATAATTTGTCTTTAAGATTAAAATGAACAGAATGCGTTTGTATATAATCTATACATTTAAAATAATGTAGAAAATTACAATGCAATATTCGCTCCCAACTACTGTCTGATTTTCACATTTTTTTAAATATTAGTTGATTACTTGAATCTCCTCGGAAACAAACGCTTTACATGTATTGCAAAAATTTTAAGGTAAAACTACTTATGTATAAATTATTATCAAAATACTCCAAGCATCTTAAATATTTATCGTCTGCTTTAATTAAAATTAAAATAGAAATGAACAGAACGATTTTTAACTAAAATCACGGACAACTAATTTTTTTGCAAATATTAACCAAATTATAATATCATCCCAAGAAATATACATGTATTAATTTGAATAATTTTTGAAATTTATATTAGAAAGAAGTTAAACTTTTCATAAACCATATAATTTTATTGCTTAATCTTTCATATCTGATGAAGTTAAGAGTAGAAGGTAATATAGTATTTCATTTTTAACTTTAGAACGAAATTCCCATAACAGCATTAAATAAATCTGCAATTTCAAAAAAGATATCTCCATAAACATAAAAATATTTCCTGTTACAACAACAAACTTTTCGAATATTTATTCATCTCAACTCTCGCATTGGAAGGCAAACCCTTCACTTTTGCCCCAGATAAGTCAACCAAAAGGAAATAAAGGTTGTCAAAAGTTTTACCCGGTGGCGAGCCTAGAAAAACAAATAGGAAAAACAAAAGAATGCAACTTAAAAACATGTCCTCTTATTCCTATTCATCCAGCACAAAGTCTTCGACTTAATGAATAACTTTAGCTCAAAGTTAGAGCATAAATTATTCCCATGCACGCGAACACGTAACAATGCAGCTGAACAAAACGTTGCCGCTCTTTAACTAGAAATAAAAGTAAGAATGAAATCTACGATCGCAAATTTAAACTCATCATGTGAGAGCTTTATTATTTTTAAGTCATTATTTGTCTTAATTGATTTAAGTCATTAA
>JAPMOQ010013934.1:0-29367 GCA_026543055.1 Argiope trifasciata
GATTCCAATAACACCTATATCGAAACTACAACAATGTCCTACTGTACACCAGGGACGTACGGTCCGAGTTGTGAAAGATTCTGTCACTGTGCCGGCAACGAACATTGTCACATTGTTACTGGACAGTGTCCATCGGGGTGCGAAGACGGATGGGGTGGTCCCACTTGCGGAAGTAAAAATTCTCGATTTTCTAAAAATATTTTTGAAATAATCGTTGTTCAACTCTTAGTCATTTTAAGAAGCATATACTAAACATATTATGTACAAAATTATGTTGGGAAATAAAGTCATTAATTTTTTTTATTTCTTTTTTGTCTTTTTATCGTGTTATATTATATTTTTTGACATTAACATCTGAAACTTTTAAATAAATTTATATAAATAGTATTAAATTTACCACAGTTAAAGATTTATTACAATTTTGACTGTCGTATGTTCCTTTATGCGCTTTTACGCGTCAGACCAATAAAAAATGTATAAACGGTGAATTACTGCATTTGTAAAATTGAGACATTACAAATTCATTGAATTTTGTCTTCAGATAAAAAAAAACTCTGGATCTCAATTAGTCCCATTAACGCATGGTTAAGAACTGGCTCTATATCCACTATTCTGTTATAAATTTAATAATAATAACTATATATAATTAGAAATTTTGGAAAGGAAGTTACGATTTTTTTGGTTTAATTTTTGTTGGACATGTTTATTGGACTACGTGTTTGATACCCTTGCAAATCCTTTAAAAAAATTTCATTTAATTTAATCTATTGTAGAGATTTCAACATCGTTGCTCTTTTCATATCTAACAATGCCATTTCAATTTGACTGTGTACGCTTAGGATCTGATTTTGTATTTACTCTTCTTTCATGGTTTTATTGTTAAGAATTATATATAGTTAGAAATTTTAGAATGTAAATTACGAAATTTTAGTAAATATTTTGTTAGATGTATTTATGTTTACTGGATCGCAAGACTGATACCTTTGCAAAATCTTAAGAACAAACTTTATTCACAAAAATTCCTTGTCCAGATTTCAACATCATTGCTCTTTCCATCCCACACAACGTCATTTCAATTTGCATTTGGGTTGAAACTTATTCTATGCTTACTCTTCTTCCATATCTTCTTTATTAATAATAATTCATAATTAGAAATTTTTAGAAACTTTTTTGTTGGATACATTTATATTTACTGGATCACGAATTTGATATCCTCGTAGAACATTAAAAACAAACTTCAACCAATGAAATTCTTTGTACAGATTTCAACATCATTGCTGTTTCCATCCACACATCATTTCAATTTATTTGTATACCGTTTGTGACTTATTCTATATTCATTCTTCTTTCATAGATTCTTTATTAATAATTATACATAATTAGAAATATTTAAAAACTTTTTTCTGTTAGATACATTTATCTTCACTGGATCACGAGTTTGATACCCCTATAGAACATTAAGAACAAACTTCAACCAATGAAATTCTTTGTTTAGATTTCGACATTACCATCCCACACAACATCATTTCAACTTATTTGTATATGGTTTGGAACTTATTCTATATTTTCTCTTCTTTCATAGATTCCATATTAATAATTATACATAACTAAAAATTTTTAGAAACTTTTTTGTTAGATATATTTATGTTTACTGGATCATGAGTTTGATATCCTTGTAGAACATTAAGAACACACTTCATCCAATGAAATTCTTTGTTTATATTTCAACATTATTGCTCTTCCCATTTTACAAAACATCATTTTAAATGAATGACTCATTCTTCCATAGATTGCCGCAGCGGGCGATTCGGCGAGAACTGCGAGTCCACCTGCCACTGCGAGGGCGGGCACCACAATTGCGACAAGGATGGCTTCTGCTATTCAGGATGCGAAGCTGGATGGGCCGGATTCACCTGCCAGGCTGGTAAGAATCAATTCACGTCACTATTAGCTGAAATTGATAAACCTTGTAACTATTTCATTTTTGGACACACAAAAAAATCAAAAATCTCTTTTTATTATTGCTTGTTTCAATGTGTTTTGTTTGTTAATCAACCCATTAGCTACCATATTCCCCATTTGGGGATTTTGGAATTTTATATACACCATTCGGTGACAAAAATATATTTTGGTATGCTTGACTTTTAGATTCGGTCAATATTGTGTGTAACAGAAAATGTGCGTTCTGGGTTTCGTTTCTTCAAAATTAGCGACCAGAACAGAAATGGCATATTTGAAGCTTTATGTTTCTGGTTTGTTTTTTATATAACGATGAAATATCGTATAAGTTGTTGTTTCGAATATCACTTGTCATTGACAAACCCTCTGACTAAAGCAATGATTTAAGCGAATTTTTTGCCCCTCTCGTTTTTTCAATAGTGTCAAGAGTACTGGCTAGCTACTCACACGTCACAACTCTTTTTACGGGGCGAATTTCATTCATGAATTTCCATTCACTCCTCCACAGATCATAATTTAGACCTGAATCAGAGAATGACCACCTCTGAAAATTGTTGTTGGTCAATGCATTAAGATCAACATTTTTTTTTTTTTTTGCATAGATGAAGTTTACAATCCTATTGGGTTACTTGGAGAGAAAAAGTGGACTCTGCGGTTAAGTTATATATTGCCATAAAGAAACCAGGCCCCACACCAAAAGAAATACAATGAAAATAATAAATGAAAATACTGCTTTTGTGAATCTCTCATTGTATTTGGAAGAAAAATTAATCCCATATCTTCAAATATCGATTTACGTTCTTGTTTTGAAATAAATTTTTACCTCTTATTGCTTTGAATTAAAAAAAAATAACGAAGAATAGTGGCAAGGCTATCTTATTTTCTTTCTGCTTTCACCTTGGCCTTGAAAATTTCCGGCTGAAAATTGAGGATTAAACATTTCCTGTCATCAAGCTTCCTCATCTTATTTATTTACTATTTATTTTTGTGTATCTTTGAAATGAAGGATTCCTAATATGGGAGGCAACAACGTCACCCATATTCAACGACTTCGTAAAGCCCTTTTAATTCAGACATTTTTTTATGTTGTGATTTTTGACTGCTGCCTAACGCTTTTTAGAAAAATTATATCAATATACAATTGCTTATTATGTAGATCTTATATTCCTAGCTAGGAATTGAATCCATTATTTTTCCGCGTTCATTTGATTCTGTAATACAGATGTTCACAATTTTTTAAAACATTTTAGCAAAAAAATACACATTATTATATTATCATTTTTCTATTAAAAACCTATGCATCCTAGAGGAGGCCTTTATTATTAAAGAATAAAGCATATTAAGCTTTTACAGTTTTATTATATTCGTAAATAAAATGTTTACTCTATAATAAATCATTAATGAGCTATATGATGTAGTAAATAATGTCTAAAACTAGTTATCAAATGATACGATTCATTATTGATAAAAGTTAAAAGCCATTAATGAGCTTGCTCCATTGTATTTTCGCTAAGCTTGGATTTCATTTATTATATATTTCAATTAATTAAATAACTGAAAATCTAAATTTGCAGCCCTATAGTGTGTTGAAAGATATTAAGAATTTATTTACATTCTTAGAAATATACTAAAATTCGTCTTTTTTTTTCTTCTTTGAGATTTCTATTTCATGATTACCTAAGTTTTGAAATTTCTAGACCCCTAATTTTAATTTATCGAAATTTAAAAGAAAATGCCCTCTTATCTTATCGTTCCCAGATATTCTAAATGAGAAAGAATCGAGGTATTCCAAGGTGAATTAGATCACATAAACATCGAAAGCATCAATCCAAGCATTCTCTCTTTTATCATCTTTTTTATTTGCAGGACGAGGACACAGACACAGCTAATTCTATTCAAATATTTACATATATTTCATATTACGCTTACGAATTCTTTCTACAGCATCCGACCATCTTTGGATGCGTTCTTACACAATTCCTCCATCAGAGCTCAAACCTAAACTAACATCTGTTACTGTGGGATCATGGGAATTCTTTCCTGACGTCACCAGTGCTCGTGCGCGAAAGGGTTGTCTTATTATGGAGGGTTAGGCCCGGAATTACAACACTATTCTTATTCGATTATCTGCATAAACAGACTTTCTCTGAATGGACTTTTTTTCAAAATTTAGAGGAATCTACAAATTCAGAGTAGAATCTATGCATCAGATTTCATCTGTCTAGTTCAAAGCGTACTGATAGACGTTTTACAGTTGTCGTTGCTGGTTCGTGAGTGCTTTGAATAAATAGGCAAATAGAAAACTTTACAAAAAAATTTATTGCAGATTGGTTCGAGTTACTTTCTTCTCCAAGAGCAAACATTCGAATGACCTCACTCTTTTAATTACACTCGCGCTAGTTGTCTAGCACCATCTATGAACGTTTATTTCTTAGTGATTCAAAGTCCAATCACTACAACATTATTGTCTTCACAGACAGGCAGAAAGGCATAATACCAAAAATGTGTTTATCTGTATATTGATGTGGCATTGACGTTTATAAGTGAAAAAACATCGAGATTTTACTAAATTTTAATTAATTGAAATTTAATCAAAATTTCGGGAAGTGCTTATTGTTACTCTCCAAAATATGTATGGTACCTGTTTGATAGCTCTAAGTCAAAAAGTTTTGTTTATAGGACATCAAAATACAAATATGCATGTGCGCACATATGCAAAAACACAATCACATTTGTCTTCATTGTTAGTAGAGTTGAACTGTCACTGTGGGATCAATGGAATTCTTTTCTGGCATCATCAAGGGTCACATCATTATGGTTAGGGCCAGGAATTCCAACAGTAAGAGCTGATATATTTCTTGAAGGAAATATTATCCGACACTTTGCCCAGAGTAGAAAATTTATCTTTCAGTCAACTTCCAATTTCTGACTTTTGGGAGTGTAATTTTTTCTGAGTGATAATTATAATATGGTTAAGGTAACCGCCATCACAAGCGGTCAAAAATGAAAGCAAAACGTACCTTTGAATAATGAAAATTGAACAATACTTTATAAGAAACATCTTTCAAGTGGAATATTTATTTAAGCTTTTTATCTCAAAATTATGTTATCCAAAAATTATATAATTTACCATTAACTGTACTATGGTTTGAGGAATCCCGCATCTGTGCATTCACTCATTTTCAAACGTAGCATTCACTAATATTCAAATAAAAGAAAATCACAATTTCCTTTGTTAAAAAATAGTTTAAAAGAATTTCTTCTTTAATAGAACAAATTTGATTTACATATTTAATAATAAGTCAACAGTAAATTTAAGAAAAATTCAGAATAAAAGTTTCGTTGGCAAACATGCGTCGCTTTTTAGTTTTCAACACTAACAAAGATTTGTAACTAAATCAAAATGATTACTGAACACCATTTTTCTTCAAGTTCTAGGTATCCGCGAGTTCTAAAAACACATTTTGGGGGAAATGTCCGTCTATCTATCTATCTAGCTGTGACAAAAACAAAACTCAGAATAACCTTGAACTGAAAAGTTGAAATTTAGTATGTGATCTTCAAACAAAATCTGAAAATTTCAGTGAAATTTTGAGTAAAATAGTTTCAGAGGAAGTCCGTCTGTCGAATATAAGTTAACATGATAATTTGAAAATGAAAATGAAATCTAGTATACAGATTTAACATCTATAGAGTAGATACCTATCAAACTGTGAGCCAAATCCAATTACGGATTGATTGTCTGCCCGTTTTTATTTTTAAAAACACATAAAAGCCATGGTTCAAAAACGCAATGAATCAAATGTAAAGTCCAATTTTGATTTTATATTTGATTTCTGTGACTGCAATTGCAATTTAGTGTACATTTTTTGTTTCAATCTGTAGAGAAAAACATGTCTGAAATACAAATTCAAATTTTTGTTTTCTAATAACTCATTCCAGGGATTAATCGCCAAATAACTCGCTTAGGATGACACGTTAGATTCACTAAAAATAATAAATTCACTCCAGAAGTAAATATTTCGCAACTGTTGTACGACAATGCAATGTAAGGCGTTCTCAGGCATGACAAATTTATTAGAAAGTATGCGAGAAAGTTTGGGAGAGACCACTCCCTCTGATTGGATACATAAAGATATATTTCATGCCGCGCACTAGATGAATGTTTTTGTTTGTTTTTCCAAAAAAATTATTCAATACTTTTCCTCAGAGGTCTTTTTTTTAGGATTTTGCACATAATAAAAATGTTACATTCCTTTTTATACAACTGTTATATTTTTATTATCGATGTTCAGAAAAGGAATTAGATAACAGCGGAACGATGATAAAGAAAATTCAAGCATCACATTTTTTTGCATGTGTTCGCATTCCTTTCGGAAACGACCCTTGTTTTGGAAGTGAAATTCTAAAGTCGTGAAAAAATTAAAGGGAAAAGAACAAATCGAAGTTTCCTGAATAGGTTTCCTGAAATGATTGTGTAAGTTCCCTTCTTGATAAAAACAATCTAGGTCGCTCTTTAAGCCTCTTTGATACTTTGAGTATTGAAAACTGTAGCTATCATATCTTTTCAATGAGCAATTTTGAGTGTTTTTATAACAATTGCATCTTTGGTCCAAAAGTTTTTGTTACCATAGTTCGTATCCAATGAACGATAATTTTATTTAAGGGGATATAAAACATTTAAATCTTTATTTATTTCTTTTTTTTCTGATTTATTTCTCATCCGAAACCCTTCCAAATATTTTTTTTTAATTTGCACATGCGTGTATGTTTATTAGTTTGAAAGATATAGTCGGACACGTGAAGATCACTGTTGACATTTCACACAGAAATGCTTGCTTTAAATTAATTTTACTCTTTACTATATTTCTGAGTTTGAGCACACGATTAAAAAAATATCAACTTGGAGATCACTGTTGACATTTCACACAGAAATGTTCACTTTGAATTAATTTTACTGATTACTATATTTCAGAGTTTGTGCGCAGGATTAAAAAATTATCAACTTGAAGATAGCAGTTGACTTTTCACACAGAAACGTTCGCTTTAAATTAATTTTACTCATTACTGCATTTTAGAGTTTGAACACATGATTAAAAAAATGTCAACTTGGAAGTTAGTGTTGACTTTTCACACAAAAAAGTTTGCTTTAAATTAACTTTACTCATTCATTACTGCATTTCAGAGTTTGAGCACACGATTAAAAAATTATTCATCGTTCTATATAAAATGTTCCTGTATACTGATACTCACATAAATAATGCAAAACCAAAGCAGTGTTTTGTATATTTTTTATCAGCACTACTTAGTATTCTAAAAATGCTTTAAAAGGTTTATTTCGTTTCAGCAAAAATTAAAGTAAATCCAGTAAATCTGTTAAAATATTTATCATTTTGCATGAGTATTATGCCTTTTGGGTGTAAACTATTGTAACATATGTCAATATAAGTAGCTTATTATCTGAAAACTTTTATCCGTAAGCAAATTTTGTCTTTGACAATTTATACAGAGCATTTTTTTCGCATATGTCTTAATTAATGAAAATGATTTTACTGACTTAAAAACTCATAAGGTAAAATGTCTTATTAAACTGGGGCAAAGAATATATTAAATTTATCATTTTTGAATTTTTTAAAAATGAACTGATAAATTTTAATGTCAATAATAATCAATATGGTAGCATATCATTGTTTTCAGTTATAATTTTCAATTCGACGGTTTTAGATAATTTGGTTACTAATCTTTAGACCCACATTACAACCTTCAGTTATAGATTTTGATGATAAATAATCAGTTAGAAAACATAATTTCAATTTGCTATGTATGGATTTATTAATATAAAGTTATTAGATGTATATCTTATGAGCTTAATAATTTTTATCCAATATTAGAATTGCGTTTATTTATTTTATCAATAAATAATATAGAAAAAATGGCTCGAAACCGCATGTTATCATATCTCTGGACGATTTAGCAAACAAGAAAATGTTCGTGTGTCTTGTTAATATTGAGAAATCCAAAATAGTCTTTTTCCCTCGAATAATAATAGATGACCATTGATGGCACCGACGTTAGTCACAGTTAAATAAGCAATTCCGATATATTTAGAGTCTGATATATTTACGCCGCTCTTTATGTGCTTTTGCAGAGACTTAAGACAAACACGAATGTTTATCAATGAAATATATAGAAAATCGGATTATTATCTATCTCAGAAAAAATATTTACTATCTTGATATTCTTGCAAATATTCCATTATGTGCCCATTTAGTATTTTTTACTGAACGGAATTTTTTCTAAAATATGAATAATTAATTATCATACGGATAGATAAAAACAACATAGACATTCTATTTCATTTTTAGAATAATTGTACATTTTGAGAACTAGGATAAAAGCCTCGGGATTTCTAGATGATCAGATCATTAACCTCTTGGCCTACGAATTTATCTAATTTATAATTTGGTGGCTCATCCTAATTTGGACTTTTATTGTTATTTTGATTCTTATAATAATAAAAGGAGCATTTGGGTTGTTGAAATATTTCTAAGTTATTTTTGCATTTTTAAATATTGTTAGAACCTGTAATTTTGCTTCTCAGTGCGAAATAATAGTGCCTTTGTAAAAATGGCTGATTTACAGTCATCTGTATTGGATGGTATCGGATGTTGCATCAGTGATTCCAGAGCTTGGCGATAAACTTTGAGACGAATTCGGCGACTTTGATGACAAAATGGATAATACCCGAAACATCGTGAATTTTTCTGATCCTCCCATTAGGAACCGCGATAGTTGCAAATACGCCCTTCTTGGTCCAGAAGCTTCTATCTCTACCTCCCGGGAGCTATAAAAAGCTGGCACATTCAAGCTGGGTTGTCAATCGAGCAGTCCTGAATTGAGAGGTCTTGAATTGGTAGTCAAGAGCTGAGAAGTAGAGTCGTCAACGGAGTCGCGGGTAATAGTAATAGTCCTGGCGAGTTGTCCTGAACTGTGTCGCCATCAATTGTGGAGTATTAACGTGTGACCTTGAACTGGTCGTAGATCGGAGGAGTCGTCGAGAGAATATCGAAGTAAAAATGGAGTACTGAATTGCTGTGTGTGCTCTATTCTGGCGCCGTTGTGCCTTGTAGTTGCCAGTTTTGTGAAATAATGAATCAACAGCTAAAGCAAGAAGAGACATAAGAGTAGTCCAACCATGTTGGAGAGACCATAGAGCAAGGCTCCGGGGATCCCCTCTTCTGATGAATCGTGTCTGACTATTTTGGGTGCTGTGGACGTTGTCACTGCTGGATTTATACGTGTGGGCTACTGTTTGTTGTCAAGTGCTACTGAGTTGTCCTGTGTGTTCGTCTCGGTTGTATACAGATGTCACCTTTGTAAATAAGTGTCGTCTTCATCTTCCTTAAATAAGCGTCACCGTTGTGTTTTCTACTGAAGAACGGATCATTGTTGGTTACCTTCTACACCATACACCCTTCTCCACGTAAATGAGCCAAACGAATAGGGAATCCGTAGCAATTCTGTCGTTTAGTTGCAGATTTAAAACTAAAAACTCACTGATTTAATATGCGTGTCAGACACGTCATTGCAAGCGAAGAGGTTAAATATCATCAACTTTATTCGAAAGCTAATATGTTCTTGACATTATTTCTGTATGAACGCTGATTTTTTTTTTTTTTTAGAACATAGATGCATTTCCGATTTATAAATATTTGTGGTGTTATAAAATGTCGCAAAAATTGATCTTTTAAATTATTTTAGTTAATTGTTTTTAACGAGCATACTCATCAGGGAAAAAGTACAACACGTACATGTTGTACATAAAAAGTACAACATTTTGCTTAATGACGAGTTTATTGGTCAGAATAATAAATAATGATAATTAAAGGTTTGAATTATAATTTTAGTAAAAATTCTATTATATTTCTAAATTTCAAGTTTAGAATATTTTGAGACCAAATCATATTCCAAGGAAGAAATAAAAGTTTATTATGCTTTGTAGCAAGCTTTACTCAATATCATTCTCTAACAGCAAATTAAAATGATAATACTTTATGTTTCTTTTCATTCATAAACAAAAGCATTTTAGTTTAAGTAAATAAATAAATGATACTATTGAAATAAAATAACATAAGTCATTTCATTACAACATAACTTCATATTATATATATGGTTGTTTATATTGTGGTGTCGCGTCAATGTAGAGATTGAACTTCCCCAAGGACTAAACTTACGACCTTATGATTTGCAGCCGCGTAACATATCGGCTAAACTGATCGCAATATTTACTGTTACTGGCTTATTAAGATACCTCCACAATACTCCTCCACCAATGAGTCTGTGCAGATATGAACTATTTATGGCTCCAGACTTATGGCGAGCGTGTGAGAGTTGTTGCTGCTGCTGCGTCAAGGGAGTCTGACTACTCTATTACTGATAGAGACAGTTGTTGTTGCTCCTGTTGCTTCAAGTTAGTCTGACTACATTACTGATAGAGAGAGTTGTTGTTGTTGCTCCTGTTGCATCAAGTGAGTCTGACAACTTGATTACTGATAGAGAGAGTTGTTGTTGTTGCTCCTGTTGCTTCGAGTGAGTCTGATTACTTGATTACTGATGGAGAAAGTTGTTGTTGTTGTTGCTGCTGCGTCAAGGGAGACTGACGACTTTGGTAGCGTCAAGCATTATGGCGAGGGAAGAGAATGATCATGCCCGAGTCACCAATATGGCGGTTTGTTTGGTAGAATCCCGCCAATGTGAATATTGAATTCTACCAAGAACCAAACTTGCGACCTTATGATGTGCAAAAGCGTAACATATCCACAAGAAAAAGTGATCACCAACGTTTACTGGCTTATTAAGGTACCTCCACATATATAAACTGTGTTTGACGGGTTTACTTGTCGTAGCTAAATATTTGCGACACAAGTAAGATCCGCATTTTCAGATGAGATCAAGACATTTAACTGGTTAAACGTGATAGCATTATATTTTGATTCTAGATTATTTTATTCATACAAAAATTTATAAACTGTACCTTTTATGGCATTTACACTTCTTAAAATGTATAATTGTAGAATAAGAAGTGAACTACCGTTCCGTTTGAGTTAATTATTTTGAGTTATTTATATTTACAGAATGTGCTGCAGGACGATTCGGTCCAAATTGCGCTTCGACTTGTCACTGCCATGAAAATTCTTCTGCACCCTGTGATAAAGTGACGGGAGAATGTCCGGGTGATTGTGAGGCAGGGTATATGGGAAAGGACTGCCAAACTTGTAAGTAATAACTTTTTTTTTGAAATTCTAAAAATATATTCAATTTTTTTCTTCTTGAATGTCAAATCTTCCTTTCATTTTATTCTTTCTTAATTACAAAAGGAATTTAAAATCTAGCAATTACTCTACATAACTATGTAATCGAATTATGAGACTAGCTTTTTAGAGTGATAAAAAGTAGGATAGTATGTTACTGGATTTCAGAGATTATATTGTGCGGTTTTGTTACAGCAATGCTTCAAGTATTATCAGCAGTAATTTCGTTCATTATGAAATTCACAAGATGGATATTATTTAAGTAAAATTATTGATTTTCTGAAGAGTTAGTTTTAGAACTTTGTGATACATCTTCTGAAAAAAATCAAAACACTTAAGATATTTATAATAATAATCTTTAAAACTAAAGCATAAAAAATAATAGGATTTTAATCATTACATAAATCATTGATTTTTTTATTTTTGTTTAAAATCGAGGTGGTTTTCATTCAATGAATTGCGATAAAATGAATTTAGAGTAATAAGTAAACCATTCAAATTCATAGGCAAAATAAAAATTCAAGCTCAAATACGAATTTTTAAGAACTAATTCTTTGAAAATGAATTAAGATTTCTAAATTTAGTTTTAAATAACTAGTTTGACAATTCTGGAGAAAATTGTTCATTGCAATATTTTCTTCATGTTTTAAAGTTACGAGAAAAAAATTTGAGTTCCTTGAAAAAGCTAAGTTGAAATTTAACCAAGTTTTCTGAATGGAAGATTTCCTTGCCAAAGAAAATTATTAAATAACTAAAATGAAGTTTTATCTGCTAAATTATCGAGATATCATTCCAAACATAGTTTAAATTTCAAAAAGTTTAAATTAAATAATTGTTCTTTGTTGATTTATCTTTATGATCGTGTATCCATAGCACATATAAGAAGAATTTAGAAAGAATTATTGTTTTCAACTCTAAAACCTAATTAATCTAATCTTAATTATTGAATTCATCTATTTTATTTTAATTATTTTATTATTCTTTGAATAATAAAATAATTCAAATTGATTTATTATAATAGAGAATTTTTTTAATTGTTCATTTTTATTGCTTAATAAGCAAATCAAATATTTAAAATTTTGAATATTGTAAGAAAAAAATTAATTGACTTTTGCTCAATTGATAAAGAATGTTTCTGACATTTTTTTCATAACATGAACATGAGACTGCATATTCATATCAGATGCGTTTCTCGTTAAATAATAATATACTAAAAATATATAGTTTTTTTTATATAACATGGTATGAAATTTGTTGAAATGAACGATCTTTTTTCCAACAGTGTGCCCTCCAAACACGTATGGTGTGAACTGCGTGAACAAGTGCGTGTGTTACAATTTGGCGCAGTGCAATCGGGTGGATGGCTCTTGCGCTTGTGATGGCAGGTGGAGAGGACGGATTTGTAACGAAAGTAAGTAAAGAATCATGATCAAATTCATAATGATCACGAAGAATTATTTTAATTACATTAACCCTATAAATTTTTCCAAACAACATTTTAATATTAGCAAGAATAATACGAGCTATTATTTGTAGCCTGTAACAGAATTATAAAGGGATTTTTTTAATTTTGTTAGAGAGAGCCGCAGAGGTTTTATAAGTGACCCTTATAAAGTGTTGTACACTTTATTTCTGGACACTGTACAGAACAAATTTACCTTAGGGGGAATTTCGCATGTCATGCTCTGTGAATTTGTTACTCTTTCTTCCCCAAAAGGGAATATTGTGCTTGCGTCATTGATATGAAAAGTTTCTTCATCAATGAAAATTAAGTGATCGGCAGAATCGTCATTTTCAAATAAAGCACTTTTGTTTGTCAAAGACATTCAAATTTTGAAAGTCCTGCACTTCGTATGGAATCATTTTCAGATTCTTTCTCAAGATTCCTTAAATGATAACAATAAAACTAGATGAATTAACCTGACGTTGTGCATTAAGAGTAAAAATAAGTAAAGAAATTATAAAATTTAGGTACTTGAAGAGGCTTAAAGATATACAAAGTGATTCATAAAGAAGCATATACTTTCCAGATACAAAAACAGCCGCGAGAAACCTCAGCGAATAGTAAAATAGATGTGCAACAGCCCAACAATTAACAGCGAATCGTAAGTTGGTGTTTTGCCCTTGACAGAAGTCGCATAGATGTGTGTCACGTGACTAGTCAGTCGAAATGATGGTAAGAATGCTTATTGTGCTGTTCAGTTTAGCAAGACGTAACCGCAATGGAGTAAAATATTTAAAATTTCAGGCTGCTTGTACATAGGTACGACTTCTTTCAGGCTCGTTTTGAAGATCGCTTTTACAAAAAACTATCATCGAATTCTCTAAAAATTAACGACAGCGCAATACAATAGTATTCCAAACCAGTTTTGGATCTCGATCCATTTAGATATCCACAATCAATTTTCTAAATATCGATGCATGCATTATCCGATGTCCAGATGATTGTTTGAAACCGATTTAAAATGGTCAATTATTGAAATTAATCATGACAAATAATGACTTAAAAATAATAATAACCTCATGTGATAATTTAAAATTTTCTATAGCACATTTTATTTATAATCACAAAGTGGCTGCAAGTGATCTTCAAGCAGCTGAACATAACCATTTCCAGTCAATGATAATGATCGGTTCAGTTGCACCAGAGGACCGAGTCCCTGCCATTTTAAAACAGCCCACACCATTATGCAGCCACCACCAGCTTGAAAAGTGCTTTGCTGACAGTTTGGGTCCATGGCTTCGTGGGGTCTGCGCCACACTCGAACTCTACCATCAGCTCGTAACAACTGAAATCGTGACTCATCTGACCACGCCACGGTTTTCCACTGGTCTAGGGACCAGTCGATATGCTCACGAGCCCAGGAGAGTCGCTGCAGGAGATGTCGTGCTGTCAGTAAAGGCACTCGAGTCGGTCTTCTGCTGTCATAGCCCAACGAAGACAAATTTCGCCGCACAGTCCTATCGGACACGTCTCTTCCCACATTGATTCCTGCAATTATTTGACGAAGTGTTGCGTGTCTATTAACATTGACCATTCTACACAGACGTCGTCGGTCTCGGTCGTTAAGTGCAGGTGTTCGCCCACTGCGCTGTCCATGATGGGATGTGATGCCTGAAATTTCCTACTCTCGGCACACTCTTGATACTGTGGATCTCGGAATGTTGAATTCACTAACGATATCCGCAATAGAATGACCCTTGCGTCAAGCTC
Organism: Argiope trifasciata; assembly: GCA_026543055.1. Lineage (NCBI taxonomy): Eukaryota > Metazoa > Arthropoda > Arachnida > Araneae > Araneidae > Argiope > Argiope trifasciata. Next base: position 14,485 of record JAPMOQ010013934.1, read on the forward strand.
CAACTAACATTCCACGTTCAAAGTCTGTTAATTCTCGTCGTGCCGCCATAAATCACGAAAAACCTGTTCACATGAATAACTTGAACACAAATGAAATCTCTGGAAAACGAACTGCGCATTTATACTTTTTCGCTGCGATACTACTGCCATCTGTATATTTGCATATTGCTATCCCATGACTTTTGTCACTTCAGTGTATAGATATTTAAAAAAATTCTTAATATAATGAACTTCAATAAAAAAATAATTCAGTGATTCATCCTTTAAAGATCGTCTTACTTGTATTTTGAGGTAAAAAAATAAATAAATTTAAGGTAAAAAAATGCAATGTGTGTTTTGTTTTCGAATATACTAGTTGAATTGAGTTCTTAATTAAACGTTTTACACTATTTTTTCGCTCAATTTTCGAAATATTTTTTCATATAGGTGAACCTCAAATAGTGGCTGCAACAGATGAAGAGGGCAATGCAGGTCAAAATGCGTTTCTCTCCTGTACAGCAGACGCTGTTCCAGCACCACAGATGAACATAACCTACAGGTGATATTTCTCGTTGTTTATTGTTTTCGAATCTAATATCCAACAAGATCTGTTTTGTTTAATCATTTGTCGTTTTTTGCAGTGATTTTCCCGGAATTGCTTCAAGAGTCAGTATCAGGGATTTGGAACAGAATCAGCAACAGGCCGTCATTAAAGTTAAGCCTGAAAAATCAGGTGTTTACGACTTCCTATGCACAGCTCGAAACGAGCATGGGTTCGACATGAAGAAAATCATCCTGACTGTCGTGGGTATGTGAAAAGAGGTTAAAACTTAGAAAAATCATTTGGATTCTTTGAAATTTAAGAATTTCTTTCGTCTAAATTTTTTGAAATTATTGCTTGGAAGAATCGGAACTAAACAAAGATTTTATCGGAAGATTACTTATAAAATGCCCCCAATATTATTTTTCTGTTAGTCATCTGTTAGATTCTATACACTTTTCTCATCATATTAGAGTATTTTCATGTCTATATAGTAAGATGTAGGAGCTGCATGAAATCAATTATTCAAAAATACTCCTTCTTCTTACGGCTGAAATCTTGCCTCTGCTTTTTCTTCGAAAGGTCGTAATAAATAGCAATTCAAAGGTACTAAGTCTGAATTATAAGGAAGGCACTTCTCCTTTTGTAAAACATCATACTATCTTGAAAATTTACTTCACATTTTTTGATTTGTATTGTATGTGTAATATTTTGCAATGACATAGAAATGGAAGGGCTTTCCAAATAATATGTTGATTCATTTAGCGGTAATTTTATTTTTTTCGGCACTGAGTTTTTTACTAGATTTGATTTATGTTTGTAAAGCTGAGATTTTATAATTTATATTTCATTTAAATACGTCCGTGCTAGATTTTTCAAAAGCGCGCTACATTATGTATATTTGATACATAGTTAGAACTTAATTACTAGTAAATCAATTAATTTAATGAAATTTTTATTCCATTTTAGAAGAGTCACTTAAAATGGTTTTTAAAGTTTATTGATTTTATTTATTTATCGATTTTAAGATCCATGAATGCCCACACGTGCGTGCGTGCGGGCCTTGCACGTGCGTGGATCTTGTAAAAGAAACACTTTTATTTGATTTTTTTTATGAATAGATATTTTGAGAAACTGTTTATTAATGCAAACTAAATTAGTAAACTCAGAGAAAATGCTAAAATGTTAGCGTTATTGGAACCAAAATTCATCCTTTAAAAACTTGTTCTTAATTTGGCGTCTTCTTTCTTCTTGTTGTAGTTTTATATGATGTGTTATTCGAATGCTTCAATCTTTATTAGCTGCAAAAACTTTTTACTTGCGTTCTATTGGATGATAGACATGTCTTCTGACATTTATTCTATCTTTCAGAATTTATATCAAGGAACGATTTCTCTAAGAATTTAATTTTCAATTCGATCAATGTTTGATATCGGTACCTATACATTATTATTTTTTTATTCATCTTTAAAATATTTGCATCTGTAAAAATATACTGGAAAAAATGTCATTTTTCTTTTATGATAGACTTTGTGATTAACAAAAATTTAAATACAGCTATGACGTTACATGAAAAGAATATATTTTTATTTAATTTTTTCTTTGCTTTAATTTCTTTTAGATCCACCTCGATTAACTTCTCCGCCAATTTTAGAAGATAAATCTAACACTTCTTTAACAGTGACTTGGAAGTCATGGGAATATTCCACGGATGAAGGAGGAATTCCGACTGACAGAGTGGATTATCTGGTAATTCAACAATATTAATTAGTTTCAACAAAATATTTTTAAAGTATATCGTTGTCAGTCAAACTTTCTCTTATCAGCATCATTGCAAAACATTCGTTGCATTATTTATTATTAATTATTCCTCAGCTACATTTGAGTATGAAATATTTTTGGAAATGAAACAAATAATGATATTCTACCAAATATTTGTTTTTCCGTGCTTAAAATTCTGTCAAAAATCATTATTATCTGAAATTGATAATCATGATCAGACAGGTCATATCAATCAGATTAAAATACTTTGGTTGATATGACCAGTATTTTTCAGAATAAAGATATTTTCTTACTTTTATTTACACATAGGCCTAAAATTAACAGTAAGCTTCTTATTAAATCAGCTTCATTTTGGAATTAATAAAGCGAATAAATCAACTGAAATTAGTCACAATTAAGCAACCGTATCACCATTTAAATCAAGCTAATATCAGTGGATATAATGTGCAAAGATTCCTTCATATCGATAATTACAAGTTCGATCGATAATTTTCAATTCGATTCGTTCATAATTTTACAATGCAATAAAATTTTGGAATTTTAACAGTATTAAATTATAAAAACAGATAAGTTTGTTAAAAAAATATACGATTTTTATTTTTTCAGCTATAATTAATCTGATAGAATGTATTTCATATGAATATAGTATACTTCAGCTATACAGTTTAATATATTTATTTTATACGTCGATAAGTCAACTAAATATAGTCATAGACAGCCTTATCATTACACAAATCAGGCTGTCATCTATGGATAGATAGAACAAATACTTCTGTAGTTAATTAATTCCAATTTTAGTTTTAGAATGCAATATAATTTTTTAATGCTGGTAATATTAACTCATGAAAAAAAATTAGTTCATTAAAAAGATAAGTTCCGGATACTAAAATTATATCAGCAGGATCTAAAGTAAGTCTTGGTACAATAGATTTTATTAGAATGCAATGTAAATTTATCCGTATATATTTAAGATACTACCAATAAATCCAGAAGCAATGGTTATTTTATAATATAGTTATATTAACATTGTTGTCAAATGAAGAAAAAGCTATTTATTAAAAAAAAAAAATTTTTTTAATTCATTTTAATATCGCAAAATTAGGTATTTTATAGTAGAAAAACAAGAAATAAAATAAAAAACATTTTAAATCTAAAATTCAATGGAAACAATATGCTACTGATAAGAAAAATTGTATCGCTTATTTCGATTAAATCACCCCAATGTGCTTTCATTTTCTTTTTAGAAGCATTTTGCAGTTGATGATCCTGATTTTACAAATTTTTTGTAGGTGCTGTACAGACAAAAGGGATATCACGAATGGATTAAACTTGGAACCTGGAAGACTCCATTGACCGGACACTTTGAGCCTGAAGTCACAATTGAGGATCTCACACCCAATACGGTATATGAAGTTTCACTGAAATGTCGACGAAAAGGGGAAGGTGGAACTGGGGATCCTGGACCTATCTTGGAAGCGAAGACAGAATGTGGTGGTACGTTTATTGCAATTTGAGTATTAGCATGGGGCCGTGGTAGCCTGGTTGGTACAGCGTCAGTCTGGTAACCAAAAGATAGCGAGTTCTGTCCTCGTCTCGGAAAAAGACACAGGCACATTAAATATGTAGTAATTGCAAAGTCTTCCATGTTCCCATAACAAATTATACTTTGGGCTTGCTGAATCAGAGAGGAGTCGGTCTCTGATTTGGATCTAAATTCTGACTTGTGGATGGATGAATGGATGTAGGAATGAGTTCGACCACCCTCTGAAAAGGGTTGTGCCGTGTGCGTTTGAGCAAAGTCGTACTTTCATCTTAAAGGTGCTCGTTAACAACGAAAGACGCACAGTTCTGCCTTAATTCGAAAGAGCTTGGTCATACCCATTCGGCTTGGTATGACCAAGTGGCATTAGCCCGACCCGATTTGAGTTTTAGCATAAGTCATAAATGTATTCTAATCGCAACTCAGGTCTGGCAAGATATCTGGTACAGCTCCAGGGCGACTTTCCGTATACCATTCTTGTATGAATGGTATGCGGAAAGTCGCCCTGAAGCTATTTTAGTTGGGGTTGGCAGCAGGCACGATCAGACAACTCTAGCTAGATTTCTATGTGGACCTACTCGTGTACAACGTTATGTGACGAGCCCCCAAGCATATACCAAGTGTCCAAAATGCAATGAGATTCAAGCTACTCCTACCCACATTTTAGATTGCATCGGTTTCAATAAAGACCAGCTGTTTTTGAGTCCTGACGCAGTGTTAGTTTGAAAGCATTTGGGCTCATGGACCTGGTTTGATGTTACTGGAAACCAAGTGGGATAAGCCACAACAACATAAATGTGTCCTGTATCTCTTATTCGTACATATATAGCAAACATTTCTGGAGAAAGAGCCCATTAAATAAAAAAAAGAATCAATAATATATGTGGAAGTTTAAAGATAGTTATGATCATTTATTTCTACTTTCAATGTAAAGAATATAGAAATCAAATTAGGTTAAATTTTATTTCCATATTTAAATTAATGTACTTATAATTATTAAAAGTCGTTTTAAAGATTTCTAGTCACAAAACAACATATAAAAGGAATTTTAGTATTTTTCCTTTATCTGAATTTTTCACTTTATCTCTGATGCTACAAAAATACATTTTTAACTCAGTTTAAAAGTCCCAATAGAATCCGAATACGGTAGCGATATTAAACGACATAAAAAGTATTAACATCTGAACAAAATTTGAAACTCCAAATATCACCAGTGGAAAGAAGTTTGCCTTTTAGAAAACAGGGTTAAGAATTCTCCTAAAAATTGCAAAATAAAACTCAAATATGTACATAATAGTAATGCCAATACTAAAATCGACAAAGAAATGATAATTCTGAAAGCTTACGAATGCATATAAAGACACCTGTATCTCAGTTTAAAAGTTAGAATAGGGCCAATCATGGTAGATATCGAAACAATGAGAATAGAAAGAATATCTGAACGAAATTTGAACAACCAAACTTCTCCAGTAGATAGAAATTTCGCTTTTCAACAGAAAACATGGTGCAGAAATTCCCTGAACTACAAAATAAAACTCAAAATATCTGTAGTAAAAATCAAAATCAATTGTATATCAAAAGTCAAATAAGTAGGTAATAACAATGTCAGTATTTATACCAATAAATTTTGGAAAGTTAAAAAGCTCAACTAACATTTCATGTTAAATTTTCTATCGTCATCTATCCAACAGTCTATCCTGGAATTATAAAGAGCTGTGATAAGCATTTTGCCTTAAAAATGACGTTCGTAGAGTACAACAGTCTATTCTGAAACTATAAACAACTATGATAAGCATCTCGCATTATATATAGCGTTTTTAGAGTTCTACAGTCTATCCTGAAACTATAAAGAACTGTGATACGTATATTGTATTATTTATGACGTTCGCAGAGTCCAACAGTTTATCCTGGAATTATAAAGAGCTATGATAAGCATTTCACTTTATTCATGGCGTTCGTAGAGAACAACAGTCTATCCTGGAACTATAAAAAACTGTGATAAGTATTTAGTATTATATATAGCTTTCGTAGAGGAACAGACGATGAAGTTCAAGGTCTGACGGAATACTGTTGTATTTCTTCAGTTGATAAGAAAGATATACGTAGTGTTACATTGCATTCTTGATTATTTATCATGCATTTTTAGTATCGTTTTTACTAAACCACCTGTTTCTAAAATGTGATGTGTGTAATTTCCATTTTACATTCGACAGTAATATATATATAATAATATGAATAATATGAACGATTTCTGTGCTACTTACGTTAGTGTTACACAAAAATTGAATTTGCGACCTCTATTAATGGCACCTAATGCACTAACCCTACTTGCATCACCCTACAGCACCACCCTACTGAATTGATAAAAAAATATTTTTTTCTTTTAGGTACCAAATGTTTTTAGATTTTTACTTTATTTCTCGGCTTCGATAACCTACTGAAACAGGAATGGGCTCTCAAGATTTAGTTATGAGGAATTTTTTTAATATATGGCTAGTAATTGTATAAATTGAACTTAATCTGAGTATGATGAATTATATCTCAGTTATACTGAATTTATTAACACTGAATATTATTACTAATATATAATTATGCTGAATTATTATTCAATTTTAATGAAGAGTAATTGAACTTTTAATCATGTTTCAATTTTCTGCCCATTATAATAGAAAATGCATGCAACATCATTTTATTTTAAAACATTATTCCTTTTGATTTAAACAGGCATTTCATAAAACTTCGCATTTCACAAAATTTCTCGAGTATTTTTTTAGATATCAAAGCAAAGCTACGAATCTACAATTGTTAAAAATATATCTAAGACTAAAATTTAGGATTTATTACTAATACTTCTAAGATTGTTTTTGCACATTCCATAAGTTTAATTAGATTCGTTTCTTACATTCTTTTAAGTATGTTTTTTTTTCTAAAAAATATACTAATTATGATATTATTTTTTTAAGTTGCCCTTCCCGATGGAATCCCTCAAGAGTTTTTGCCAGAAAAAATAACTCAAACAACTGTAGCACTCACTTGGAAAGTAAGTTTCAACTAAAATCATTACTCCTATGCACATTTGTGGCCAACATTCTTGAAAACTGCGTTAATCAAACATTATCAAAGCAACATAATGGCTCATAAAACTACTTTTGATTAAGAGATAATACCATGAAATGATATACACTGAATTGACAAAAGTCATGGGATAGCAATATGCAAATATACAGATGGCAGTAGTATCGCAGCGAAAAAGTATAAATGCGCAGCTCGTTTTCCAGAGCTTTCATTTGTGTTCAAGTTATTCATGTGAACAGGTTTTTCGTGATTTATGGCGGCACGACGAGAATTAACAGACTTTGAACGGGGAATGTTAGTTGGAGCTAGACGCATGGGTCATTCCATTGCGGATATCGTTAGTGAATTCAACATTCCGAGATTCACAGTATCAAGAGTGTGCCGAGCGTATGAAATTTCAGGCATCACATCCCATCATGGACAGCGCAGTGGGCGACAACCTGCACTTAACGACCGAGACCGCCGACATCTGTGTAGAATGGTCAGTGTTAATAGACACGCAACACTTTGTCAAATAACTGCAGGAATCAATGTGGGACGTACGAGGGGTGTGTCCGATAGGACTGTGCGGCGAAATTTGTCTTCCTTTGGCTATGACAGCAGAAGGCCAACTCGAGTGCCTTTACTGACAGTACGACATTGCCTGCAGCGACTCTCCTGGGCTCGTGAGCATATCGTCTGGTCCCTAGACCACTGGAAAACCGTGGCGTGGTCAGATGAGTCACGATTTCAGTTGTTACGAGCTGATGGTAGAGTTTGAGTGTGGAGCAGACCCCACGAAGCCATGGACCCAAACTGTCAGCAAGGCACTGTTCAAGCTGGTGGTGGCTGCATAATGGTGTGGGCTGTTTATACATGGCATGGACTCGGTCCTCTGGTGCAACTGAACCGATCATTGACTGGAAATGGTTATGTTCAGCTGCTTGCAGATCACTTGCAGCCATTCATGGACTTCACGTACCCACACAACGATGGGATTTTTATGGATGATAATGCGCCATGTCACCGGGTCAGAACTGTTCGCGATTGGTTTGAAGAACATTCCGGACAATTCCAGCGCATGCTCTGGCCACCTAGATCGCCCGATATGAATCCCATCGAGCATTTATGGGACATCATCGAAAGATCCGTTCGTTCCCAAACTCCTGCACCATCCACACTTTCGCAATTATGGACGTCTATACAGAAAGCATGGCTCAATATTCCTGCAGAGGACTTCCAACGACTTGTGGACTCCATGACACGTCGAGTTGTTGCACTTCGCCGGGCAAAAGGAGAACCGACACGATATTAACAGTCATCCCATGACTTTTGTCACTTCAGTGTATATATTAATGGGGAAAAAAAACTTTGTGGAAAATATATTCATAAGCAGAAGTTTTCATTATATTAATATTTATAGAAAAGAAAATATAAAAAAAGAAAACTGAGATTTGCAGCATTATTATATGTTCATCGGTTGTTATTATAATAATATAAAGGTCAGATATGACCATATTGGGCGTTTAACATGTAGTTGGAGGTATAAATAGTTCGTGAAAGTTTGAATGACAGAAATAAAAAACTGATTTAAAATTATTCAAACCCCTGTAGAAAAGATGGTGAAGTGAATAAACCGTGAAATCTTAGAAACTGAAATGCAGAAGTAAAATCCAATGTCCTTACAAAACTGAAAAGATTACGATGGATATGTCCAACCACCAAATCAGAAGTTTTTGCTTACGATGTCCCATTAAAACGTAATTGGTAGAACAACATTCAGTCAAAATATGAATGACTATAAATTGATCTGATATGATGTACATGCAAACAACTGTTTACAAAACAAAGAAAATATGTTTATTCCTATTAGTACAAGACAATGCATGATATGTCCAATACATTGTTCGATATTTTGAATGGCACACAATATCACTAAATTATCTTAACAAAATTATAGAGCATTTTTCGGAGAAAAAGTTTGATGAATTGCCTGTGATCTATGGTAGATAAGTTAGTTTGGCATTTGGACACACATCGAGACAACTGCTTACAGAGAAATATGTAGTTTATAACTGATACAACTGGTCACAGAAAAATGTGGTTGAAATACAATGTAGTTTTTAACGGGGATAACTGGTCATAGTAATTTGTGTAGTTTAAATGTAATGTGGTATATAACTAGTACTACTGGTCTCGGGGCAATGTGTTGTTTAAATGCAATGTAGCTTATTACTGAAGCAACTAGTCATAGTGTAATGTATAGTTTCAAAGTAATGTAGTTTATAACCCTGGTGACTAGTCACTATTCAGAATGTAATTTAAATTTTATGTATTTTATAATTAATATGAAAATTCCATGATGTGTGATTGTAAATGATAGCAGTAACTTTACTTTGCATCAGAACATGAAATTGATCACTACAGAGAAAAACAGAAGCTGCTTTTGCCATACCATCATCTAATTCCTTACCAAAAAGGCTCATGCTGGTGATATTTAGTTGGTAATTTAAGAAACGTATTTTGATATTACATTTTTCCATGAATTTGTTTTCATTTATAGATTATATAAAGTCAAACCTGGAATATAATTTCACTAAATCACTTTTTGGGCAAATTGTTTCGTTTTGGTAATCTTTCAGTAAGGAAAGTCTAAACACTTAGGGATATATCAAATGTTTAGCGGTTATAATTCTCAGCATACTTTGTAAACCAGAAATTAAAATAATCTAAGATAGAAATACATGTTTTTTATTCTTTTTTTCTATATCATTCTTCTCAAAATTAGAATCCAAACCTTTTTTTAATTGTTTTGATGGTCTAGAATCCACCGGAATCTCTCCTGCAATGTCCCTTGTCTTCTTATCGTCTCACCTACTATCCGGAAGCATTCGAGAGCATCATGGAAACCATAGAAACGGACGGTGTCCAGACGTCCATCGTCATCGAAGATCTAACTCCTCACAAGAATTACGTTGTCAGACTTTATCCGGTGACCAAGCTGGAAGAATCGAAGTACTATGCTGAACTGATCATCAAAACTTCTGAAACGGGTGAGATATTCCAATTTATTTAACAAAAGGAACATATTTTGCAGGACAAAAGTAACATATTTTGCAGGTCACAACCAAACAACATTCTACAGTGAATGCTACATCTCGGTGATATCAATTTTAGAAGATAAAAAAAATAGTAATGAAAGAAATAAAGAAGAGTGGTCTCTTTAAAACTTTCTCATATAATCTCCAATAATAGTTTAATTGGAGCATAGCATTTACACAAAGAGAATAAAGAATAAAAAAACTTTGATGATATTCAAATAACTAAATTTAGTTGCAATTTAAGCCTATAAAACAAAAACGTTTCTTCTAAACTGTATCATCCTAATTAAAATGATGAATGATCTTCCTAAAAAACAAGAAAATGATCACTATAGAAAAAAATGGAAGTTGCTTCTCCCACGCCATCATCTAATTCCTTACCAGAAAAGCTCATGCTTGTAATATTAGTTGGTAATTTAAGATACGCCTTTTCCTAATATCACATTTTTTCCAAGGTTTTTTTTTTTTCTTTTATAGATTATATAAAGTCAAAACTGGAATATAGTTTCACTGGATCACTTTTTTGGGCACAGTTTTTAGCACACTTTTAGTTGGGAAGATCTAAAAAATTAGCTTATTTATGCCTAAGGTTGAAAAATTGGAATTTTTACATGAAATTTCTATATGTTAGGTAAAAAAATATAATAAAAATAACTTTTATGTGAGGGGTGTTCCAAAAATGGAACAGTAGGAATAAATGGATTAAGGATCTATCTATCAAAGGTTTAGCGGTTATAATTCTCAGTATACTTTATATACCAGAAATTAAAATATTATGAGATAGCAATGCATATTTTTATTCTTTCTTTATACATACATTGATCTACATGCATACATGATCTTCATAATTAAAATGATGAATAATCTTCCTAATAAAAATGATCATATCTTTACAGTGCCTGGCCCAGTATCGGATTTGGAAATCAACCTGGTTGATGATAAACCTGATCTTTTGCTGGTGTCTTGGGAAGCACCTTCGGAAGAGTTCGGCGCCATCAAAGGCTACGTGGTCACAACCAAGTTGCTGGACAGAGGACAGTGTGGAGGACCCAAGGAACTGGAGGAACTGAGCACACGCCAGATTCATTCAGATGATACTGAAGTGAGATAAAACTACCAAGCATAGATTGAGAATTACCAATAATATATTAAATTATAATTATCTTATTGTAAATTAAAGTTCTATTTCTTCTTCAAAAATATAGATACGGTAGAAATGATGCAAAGTTCCCAAAATAGTTGGCAAACAAAATATTTTGGAAGTTCAGTTTAATCTCAAAAATTCATTCGTATTTTGATGTTAATTGATATAATGCCATATGTTTTAAACATTTTGACTATAACACAGTTGGATGAATAAAAATATAACAAAATATTCTTTCTATGTTGTCCTAAGCCTTGAAATAATTCTATCTACGTTAAAAAAGTAATTTAAGTCTATAGTAAGTTCGTTATCACTAAGGATAATGACTATTGTAGGTGGTCAAGTAAAATAAATTTAATTCTAAATAGTTATAAAATCAACGCATTCCCTATTATAAATCCGTGATTTAAACTTTTTTATTAAAACGTTCGCAACAGGCAAAAATGGTGTGTAGTGTATTAAACATATTGTGATATTAATACTATTTTCTATATTTTTGCTGTTGCAATAATCGTTTTATTAATAAAGATAAGTTTCTGGTAATTATTATTTAAATTGTAATTTGAATTCGAATGGATGTTTACAGCGATAAAAAGCTCATACGAATAACAATGAAGAATGAATGAGTGTGTTAACATTGTTCAGATAGGATATTTGGTCTAGATTCATAAAATCTTGTATGAGAGTACTTGGAGTTTAAAAATGTGTACCTGGACACGAAATTTCAAAACTTTTAACTAACCGAAAACTAATAGTGATTTCAATTTTTTTTTAATTTTCATGCATTTTGCCAATGAAACTTGAAAAACATTTTTGCATGATTTACATTAATTTTTGTTATTGTTGCAAAAACCCTTAAACAATTTTTCTTGTTTCTTCAAATTTCTTAACATGATATTTTCGGTCATTATTGAAATGTGTATAAAAGAAGATTCTGTTTCTTATCGGAACAATTTACGTGAGGAATGAAGATTGAAAAGTTTTGAGTTCAATCAAAAGACAGCCAGATAGTTAGGAATTTAAGAAACTATGATAAGCATAAAAATTGATAGAATAAAATAGGTGCAGGTCATTAAACTAATAAGATTTTAATAGTTTTAATACAAATTGACATTCAAAAACACTTTTTTTGAGGAATTCATTGTATCAAGTTATGAATAAGAGATGTAATTAAAGTTAGATACCTCAAATCTTAGATAATTATCTACACATCAAAATGATTGTAGGCAAAATAATTGAATAAACTATTTATAATATTTTGAAAAAATTACTATTTTTATGTACTTGATGGTAATGGTATTGTTTTAATTTAATTATGATAAGGCCACAATATTTTTATTATATCAGAGTTGATTTATTTAAGTATGAATTCAAACGTGATACGTAAAAAAATATACTGAATGATTAAAGATTATAAGCATTAACATTTAATCAAAATGAACAGTTAACATTTATTTACCATTTTTAAACATTTTTTTTAGAATTTCTCCAGAATGGGCAGATGAACCGCCTTTGAGCTCTAACCATATAAACAATATAGTTAAATTTATATTTTACTATTAAGAATTATGTATAAAAATATATAAAAGTTTCAATATTCAAGGCATAGATTTTTCCAAAAAAAATAATATATAAAAATCTCATATGAACTCTCTCAAAACTCAGGAAGATATTGTCATAGAAGGAAGTTCAATTTCAGAAGATATTTATAAGAAGTTGAATAATGAGATTTTCCCAATAGCTGATAAATTTGCATACAGAACTGTACAAAGTTTTCTACTAACATATTATTACTTTACACTAACATATTTCTAACTCTATTACAGAATTTATGTTGCAGTACATAAACTAACTAAAATGTGAATAAATTTTATTAGGATTTTTCTATTAATAGCAGAAACATTAGAAATGAAAGTATTATGGTTAATTCAATAATATTCTTTTTATCCTCAAGGCTTAAGGGTAGTTTATACAACCCTTTAGAGGGGAAAAAATGCATTTTCATAAATTTTCGATTGTTTATCTTTAAGATTCCAAAAATATTACAGTGATATTTAATTTTCTCTTCTTTATATATAGATTACTCTGCAAAACCTCTACCCATACTCAGTTTACAATATCAGCGTGCAAGCGAAAACAATGGCAGGTGTAGGGGAACCTGTAACAAAGAAAGCGACAACTTTGGAATCAGGTGACTGAAATTCGAATTTTTTTTCTGGTGGAAAGAAAATGTGTTTTATTTTTTATAAATGCTATTTAAATCAATAACATACAAATAATTATCTAAAAATATCTTTTGGAAAAGGATCAAAATAATATTTTGCTCACCCATGCTTTATAAAAAAATATTGAATGCAAGTATTTGTCTCTATCAGATACAAGTTAAAATTATGAACGCATGTGATCTGATAGTTAATAATATATGAAATATGAAAATAAAGTAATCGAATTAAAAAAGAATATGCAAATTTTTATATTTGGAAAGAATTAAAGATTCTGATAACATTTCATTTTTCCATCTCGCCAAATGTTAAATTACTCATCACTGACCATAGATCCATAAAAAAGTTACATTTTGGAGCATGAAGAATGAAACAAAATTGTTCAATTAGAAACATGAAGAAGGAACAAAAATTATACAATTAGGAGAATGAAGCTTAGATTTCATGCTGTAATTATTAATTTATTCATTACTATATTCCTGCCAATTCTACCAGCCTTTAGAATCATATTAAATTTAAAAGTGCAAATTAAAGAATAGATCTCAAAGCCAAAGAAAAATGCACAACTATCTTTTTAAATATATTTATCAACCATAGAAAATTATGGTTGCGCAGTAATTATTAATGATGCGTTACTGTGTTTTAATAAAATTTTAATTTATGTTTCACAACAAGATACCTTTTTGTTATTAAAATATTATTAGTCATTTTTAGTTGAAGAAAATGAATTTATTATTATTATTTTGAGAATGAGTTGTTTCTTGTTTCAGAGCAATTTCGTTGACAAACAAAAGTTTCTCTTATAATGTGTGGTCGTTAAGGGCGTTAGTAAAAAGTCTAAATTAATGTAACAGTTGTTTATTTACAGGTTTATTTACACACGTACACAATTTATATGTAAACGTTTAGAATAATTTTAAGATATATATATATATGTGTGTGTGTGTGTGTGTGTGTGTGTGTGATGATATTTTTAAATATAATTTAATTGAAATTAATTTCTAAAGTTTTATCTTAATTTAACCTTTATCAAAGTCATTCTAAAATATTCTCTTATTTCCTGATCCGATTCTATTTCCCTATTTAATTCAAGCGATGCTGTGTAAAAATGTTTAGCCAACGAATCCCACTGTGAGAGTGATTGATGAAAGTTGCTGACCTAAATAAATATTTTTATTATAAAAATCCCTGTGTTTCTCTTGCTTTGAAAGTCGCATGTTCAGAAATCCCCTTAGAAACTTAATACTTTATAAGCACTGTAAACAAGATTTTCCCTATCAATCTAAGCTCTTTAAGACTCGGGATAAAATTTTCGAGAGCATTTCCTCAATACCAGGTGTGTGTGTGTACATAGACATGCCTGCTTATCTACAATGAAATAAAAGGACGTAACAGCAACAAAAGTCTCTTTAATGTTTTCCAACCTGCCATCTGCATCCAATAATTCTAAATCTTTACACACACACAGTGTGTGTGTGTGTGTGTGTGTGTGTGTGTGTGTGTGTGTGTGTGTGTGTGTG
>JAPMOQ010013942.1:0-27500 GCA_026543055.1 Argiope trifasciata
CATACCAGACTGGGTTTTGGATATTTTTTCCAATGTCAACACAGCAAGATCACCTCAGTTAGACAACTAATAGAACTAACGACAGATGAGGATCTAAAAATTAAATTCAAGAATTTGGTTACAGGTCTATATCGTAACTGCTAATCGATTGCTCAACGATTTCTGATAGCATTCCCCTCTTCATATTTAGTAAAGCGTGGATTTCGTGCTGAGGCAACATTGGTAACGAAAAAGAGAATTTGGCTCCATTCTACTGAGCGCGGCCACTTACGATTGGTTTTAAGTGAAATCGAGGCTGATATAAACGAATTCCTTAAAATGCATCAAATTCAGTCTTCTCATTAGTTAAGTTAGAAATTTGATGTCTTTAAATTTTAATAAAAATACTTTTTAATATAATGAAGTATACATTTTGATGGGTCTCTGAAACTTTATTTATTTAGAAAGCAATAGTTTATTATGAATTAAATAGTTTGTTAATAATAGTTTATTATCATCAAAATCCCTGCCTGTCCTTCTGACAGGTAAACTAAAATTTGTATTCCTCTTTTTTAAAATAAAGAAGAAATTCAGTAGCGTTTCAATTCCAGCAATATTCTATCTATTAGAATTTTTTTTTAATTCTTGTTTTCACCATGAATTATGTACGATCTTATTTATCTGGAGTGGGAGGGGGGAACGATATTGAAATATTCATTAGAAAATTGGGCACCAGTTCAAAAAAGTGTGGGAATCTCTGATTTAATTTTGCAAATTAGCACATTGTTGGGGCCTCCGCATTGATGGGCTAAGTTCCCTTCTTTCTGACGAGAGCCAAGTTCTGTCACCAAAGGGAAAAGAAAGGGGGGGGGGAACAGGGTGTGTCTTCTGACAGACAGAATCTTCTGCAAATGTAAAGGGAGAGCAAAGGTTTTGGTGAGTGCTGGCCAGTTGGCGTAGGTCGTTACATTTTCAGAGATTCACCATTAAGGCATTTTTAAATAGAGATGACGGCCTTTAAATCGGGAGAAGGATTTTTGTTTCTTGCAAGACAATAATCCTAACCGCACTGCTTACCATTTGGAACCCTGGCTGCAGTATGGCGTTCAAATCAATCGCGTTCACCTCTAAAATTATAGAATTTAAATTCTGTTAAATACGACAATCTCCGAAAGATACTCTAAAAAGAAGGACTGCCATAGAATGGAAATAATTTTTACTGCAGAAGCATAAATTGATTGTCCAAACGATTAGCAGATGTTCTTAGATGTAAAGGTTAAATTTAATTTATAGCAAGATTTATGGAGATTTGTGCGCGTTTTTTTTATGCGATTGCAAATATTTTGGGGGTAGCTACTCTTATTTTTCAGCTTGATAACTATTTTAAAAAATGCGTGTTTTATTTCATAAATATTTATTAAAATATAATGATTGTGTGAAAAGCATCATTATGCAATTAATTTTATTTTCTATGTACTTTTTTTATTCTTTTATATCTACTACACATTTCAACATGCATATTTTCTAGAAAATGTTTGTTATGAATTTAAGAGCACTTAATCTAACAAATATTTCACAATTTTGGAACAAATTATTTCAAGTTGGCCATTTTGCATATAATATAATAATTAGGCAACGAAAGCTTATAAAGTAAAATAGCATTGTATTTCGTAAACTTAGGACAGTAAATAAATTATACCGCAAAAAAGATCTGATAATTAAAGAAACTGCTACAATTGCTGATTTATTTTCTGATGTGCATAGTAAAGGTTTTACCTTTATGCATTACTAGTAAAAATAATACATTAGTAGAAAGCAACTTAATACTCCAGTAAGGAAGCATGCGAATTATATATCAATTAAACAGTGAAATAGGTCAACATTTCAAAAAATAAAACCGATAAAAATCATTTTAAATTTCTGAAAAAAAATGATTAAAATTCAGAGAATTATAGTACCAGAAAAAATCAGTGCCATAATAAAAGTAATGTTTTGAATTTTAGGATTGCGCGAAAATATTTGAGTGGAATTTTTGTTCAGAAATCAAAGCTAAAAAGTGTATTATCTTTCAATTACCATTTCCTTGAGAGAATCGTCGAAATATTTAAGAGATCAGAAACTTAAGAGCCAAGAAACAATTCGAATTTGTCGGGGGAGGGAAAATAGTATAAGATTCTCATGAACACATACTAACTGTTTTTCAGGTTTCTGCCGTTTGGCCACCATTTATATAATCAAAACTGATTGGGGAAATGAACGAGCCACTCCTCAAAGGATCATCATTGAAACAGATTTCATCCATTTTTATTTCTTGCCGTAGTTAGACATGCAAATGCGTCTTCAGTGTCATCTGCTCCCAAACACTTATTCTTACAAAACTTTACTTCAAGGTACACTTTTGTGTGCGCATTGAAATATCTGGGACCGAATATCGAGTCAAAGTCATTAAATAAAATATCCGATTTACCGGTTTCGTCATTTTTGATCACGTGTGAAAATTCATGACTCCTAGATCCAGGTTAACAGTTAATCTAGTTGCCCCTACATCTTTCTTTGGAAAGCGTTAATAAAATAAATACCTCACTGGATTACTCATATTCCAAACGCAACAACGGGTCGGATTTCGCTATTTTTTTAAGAATTAATTTCGCTACCTCGAATGTACAGCAAAGTAATTAAAATGCTTTATTATTATCCATTCTTATCATCAATGCTTTATCATTTTTATCAATTTTAAATAGGTAATTAATAATAGCATTTTAAATAGTTATTAAAAATAGGATTTTTATCAATTTTAAAATAGCATCAATATAAATAAAAATGAATGCTGGTCTGTATGTCTCTTATGCGCTGCGCACCGCTCACACGATTGCGATAAAACTTTGAATAGTTTTTTCTTGCATTTACGGGATGCTTATAAAATAGTTAAATTATCTAATGCATAAAAAATATTTTTGGATAATATTTTGGAAAAAATATTTTTTACCGCCTCTATTAACCATGGAGTTACCATC
The DNA here is from genome assembly GCA_026543055.1 of Argiope trifasciata. Lineage (NCBI taxonomy): Eukaryota > Metazoa > Arthropoda > Arachnida > Araneae > Araneidae > Argiope > Argiope trifasciata. Next base: position 2,994 of record JAPMOQ010013942.1, read on the forward strand.
AAATAAGAGATTCAGTAAGGATGCTCATTTCAAGTTATACGGTAATATTTCGCAACTATTCTACGTAAATGCCATGTAAATCTTTCTCTGCGGTAATAATTTTATTCGACAGAGTTATAGGGTAACCGATTATATAAGTCTAAAAATTTAACTAAACATTTAATAAAATGTTGGATTAACGTTGCTATAACTTCCGAAAATATTATACCACAAATAATTTTATACCATCTCAGTTATCAAAAATTTTTCTTTTCAACTATATTTAAGACTAGCCGCCTTTGGCAACAAGCTGGTTCGCCAATCTTACTGCTGTTTAAAATTATCAGTTGAATATTTTATGCAACGTCTTTGTCGATTAAATACTTTAAGTGACTTGTCTTTTAATAGCTACTTCAAAATATTTTTAAGGTTCAAATTTTGATAATTATATAATTCATTAATGCAGTTATAAAGGCCTCAAGCCCCGTAATGTACTATATGTCTCTAATTATCAATCGTTTCCTGGTATAAATATATATTTTTTATGCTTAATCAATTTTAAAAGAAAATATTTCAATCACTTTTTATAACATTAAGCCTGAGAATTCTGAACGAATATTAAACGAATCACGAGATACAACAAATAGTTTATTTCATTACCATTCTGAAGGAAGGCCAAGCTTTGCGATTCTAAAACAATACATGAAAATGAATATTTTGTTTGTAGAATAGAATAATAAAAATAGAATAAACACCATTTAGGCTGCTTCTTTATATATTCTTCAATTTGAATGAATATATTCATTGACAAGAAAATAAGCATCGTTCTTTCTGTCATTCTTAATTTAAAAAGATAACCATATCTAACTGAAACGCTATTTCCTAATAATATTTCTTCTGTGGCAGCAACGCCTGTACCAGCTAGTTACTTTATAAAAATTGACCCGCATGATTATACCATACATTCGGTTGAAGGCTGGTAGTATTAATGGAAGTTGTATTGTGAAGTTAAGTAACTTAATGAACCGAATCTTATAAAAATATGGGTGCAATAATATAAGTAAATATAGTACAGAAATGGGGAAAAAAGTGCCGATTGGTTTGCCACATGCATAGTAACGAAGCTATCAAGTTAGCAATGAAAGTTGGCAAAATAGCCCTCACTTTATGAGGCTATAGATTTCATCGAAATTTTACTTTGGAGTATTTCTCAAAATGAAAAGCACATATCAGTTGATGGATAGAACTGGCGAACTCTGCATCAGTTTTTAGTTTTAAAACATTTGATTTCCTATGAAATAACAAGTGAAGCAATCCAAGCGCAGCTGATATAATGAGAAGTCATGAAAATGATCGGAATCGTTTCCCTGGGTTTGACTGAGGCAAAATTTCCTCGTGGAATATGCGTTACAGAAAAGTGTTTTTTCAGTTTTTCTCGGAACTGGAGGATGGGAAAAGTCAAATAACATTTGACGACGTAATATAGAGGTCATGTGCATTATGGAACAAAAATTGTAGAATTAGTTCAGTGGTTGGGACTAAGCTACAGGTTCATTGAATTTATTTTTAAACTAGCCGCCTTTGGCGACCAGCTGGTTCGCCATGAGTAATGCTTTCTAAAATTTTCAATTAAATCCCGTATTCATTAGCCTTGAAGTCATTCCGGGCATTGATTGGCCTGGCATTAATATTTTCTTTAAGATGATGGACGAAAAGTTCTAAAATAACACGTTTTCCTAATAATACTCTTTAATTTTATAAATCAGTCAGTTTTAATGATCGATTTTGATGCCTGATTGATGTAGCAACTTTTATTTAAAACATTAATAAAAATATTTTGTAAAATATGGCTCACAGAGCAAAATATGAAGAAATCTAAAACTCATTCATAAATGCATTGTTGAATTCAAGCTACATAAAATGAAATTATTTACTTCATTTAGATCAAATAAATAGTATTAAATAATATATATATGCCTATTAATAATATTTTACAAATTTGCCATTGGACCGGAATTTGAATGTATATCCTGTTTAAATTCAATCCTGTATAAATAAAGATAATTTATTCAATTAATGATTTAAATATTGCAAAGGATCATAGAATCCGTTGCCTTGCATTTTTTAAAGAAAATATCACATTTTATATTCATTTTATTTGATCCAGTCATGTGCTGAAAGTTGCATTTCTTTAGATTTTATTTGCAGTAATAGTTGATTTTTTTAAAATTTGAACTTCCGTCATAATGACGGCAACATGGGGATAAAACCTAATTTTTCCCCTTTGACGTGCTCTTGCAGAATTAATTTTATTGTTTTATTGAAATTTTATCGAAATATATTGTTGAAAATATGGTTAAAACATTTCTTTAACAATTCGTTTAAAATAGAAGTTTAAGTTATATGTTAAAACACTGATATCATTAGGAAGCTAGTTTGTTTTAATCTTTAACTTGATGTAAAAAATCATGTTTGTGCGAAGATATTTTCGAAAGTTATGGCGGAAAAAAGGTCCAATGATTTTCGCTTAATTTTTAATTAATTCAAATTATAATTTAAAAGGTACACATTCCCAACCCCCAAAGTATATATGTACCAAATTTGGTAGCCGTAGATCCGACGGCCTGGCCTGTAGAGCGTCAAAACACACACATTGAGCTTTATTATAAGTATAGATAAAAATACATGTTATTTTTCTTTAAATTCAGAACAAAATTCAAGAAATAGTTAAAGTTAAAAGATTCAGTTATTAGTAGTTAAAGAGTCGGTAACTTTAATCGGAAAAACTCTGAGTTTAATGCTCTAATAATTTGTCGGTTATGCTTCCAAAGTATTAAAAATGTTTTTTTCAGTGATGTTGTCAAAATATTAAAAATGTTTTTTTTTTAAAGAAAGTGAAAAAGGGAAAAAAAATATTGAATAAATGATTTAGATGTTGGAAACGATTATAGAAACCTTTGCTTTGCATTTTTTTTTTTTTTTTTTTTTTTTTAGAAAATATCGCATTTTATATTTCTTTCCTTTTATCCAGTCACGTGCTAAAACAAACATAGTTAAAATATTTCTTTAAAAATTCGTTAAAAATAAAAGCTTAAGTTATACATTAAAACACTGATGGCATTAGAAAGCTAATTTTTTGATCTTTAAATGGATGTAAAAATCATGTTTATGCGATCATATTTTCGGAAGCTATGGATGAAAAACGTCGAAATGTCGCTTAAATTTTAATGAATTCAATTTCTAATTAAAAATTCGAAAAAAGGGCTCCGGGGTGCACATTCCCGACCTCAGAGGTATACATGTACCAAATTTGGTAGCTGTAGGGCCAACGGTCTGACCTGTAGAGCGCCAAAACACATACACACATTCAGATTTATTATAAGTATAGATATAGATGTAGAAATAAATTAGGATAGAAGTGTTATATATCTGCATCGATAACAAACAAACCACGCCACGTCTCCGATTTTAAGGTATCCGACACTGCACTCGAAGGAAGAGTTTAAAAAAAAAAATTAAAAAATAACTTTAAAACAATAGTTTTCAGGTGTATTATCAATTATAATACAGCATACTATAATAAAACAAAATAATTTGAAAATGTAATATATTTTGAGAAATGGGAAAATTTGTAGTAAATTTTAATGAAATTGAACCAAAACGATTAACGTTCTCCACAAAATGGTAATGCAGCAATCTTATTTTTCTTTGCACACAAGTTATGGAATATAATGATGAATGAAATGAACCAAAATCCAAGAAAAATTTTGAGATTCAAAGAAGTGATGGGTAAAACAATACGTATATATGCATTTTTTCCCCATTAGTTTAAAACTTGATTTTTTAAAACACCTATAAATGAAAAAGTATTTCACCAACAATAAAATATTTAGTTCATTTCTTTACCCATGTTATTTAAGACACACGCTGAAATTTTTATGTGGATATCTCTGATAGTTTGAGTTATCATGTTAAAGGTGGATAATTTTTATACAAATTAAAGTTTGAAAAAATTGAAGTTAAAGACAAATGTTAACTGAAAAAATATGTGACTCTTGATGGTAGGTCAGTTCCTCCTTTATCTAGAAAAAGGATAAATTGTTTTGGTAAGGGGAAAGTCTGAACTACAAGAAGTAATTTTTAGAAAGTCACCAATGAGGTCAATCACTAATATTTTTAACGTAGTCGAATACCTTAAGCATTATATGACTTTTTTTGCAAACAAACGCATTTGCTTTTACATGACTTGATCAACCATACGCAATTATTGAAATTTAAGACGATATAAATTATTTCAGGCTATAATAATTACAGATTTCGTATAATTATACCGGCCAGAAACTATAATTTCCATTTATCTTTGTAATGATGTATGGATTTTAAATATAAATCCGATTATATCTGAACAAAAATTTTTTAAAAGCTCATTATTTTTTAATAAAAATTATGCCCATCGAGATGGCTTGTTATCATGTTAGTATATTAGAATGTATTGTCACAGATAAATTAAAGAATGGCATGAGAAAGATTCCTACACATCGGCAAATTGCTTAAAAAATTATAAATTTAAATTTAACGAATGCCACAATAACTTATTAAAATATATATAAAAATATTTTTCTTTGCAATAGAATCTACTCTCCTTAATGTTCACAATTGCTGTCCTCGGAAATAATCGTTCGAATTGAATGGGATCAAAGAAATGATCCACTGACGGAAGTAAATCTGACACGACACAAACCTGGAACCAAAAAAAGCTGAACACCGGAAAGTAAAAACAAATACTACAACACGAACAGTAAAATGAGAAAAATTTCTGAAAAATGCATGAGTTATTAAGAATACTTCAGAATTATTACATAAAATAATATTAATCTACATCAAAAAGATAAAACTAGATTCCGACCGGTAAAAAAAATTATCAGTAATTTCTGACTTGCAATTAAAATGGAATTGAAGCAAATGACCATCCAACAAAATGCCAAATACAATGAAACAAATGCTAATGAGTCGAAAGAAAACTCGGCGATGAGCAAACATAAGCACTTCGGGTATCCATTTTGGAATCAAATGTAAGCTTCGTAATAAAGACGAATTAATCGTGCTGGCATAAAACGGAAGCCTGCTGGATGCCAAAAGAGCGACAATTTTACAGAGATTTAACGTAAGAGTTACATGATTTACCACCAAAAAATGCTCATGGTAATAAAAGAGTTAAATTCTCTAAAAGTCATTTTACAAGGGAATCTTCACACAATGGATAAATCCTCCGAAATATCATAACCAGTTTAAAAAGTTAAGATCAATCCCGAATAAATGGGGAAATTCAGTCCGCTGTCTCGTTTATTGCGTTTTGTCACTAATACAATTTTATTATTTTTTGAAGTAATAAAATGAGAAATGAATAATTTTAATGCATCTACATTCCGAAATCTTAAACTTTGAATGCATCTAATTACCCAATCAACCGTAAATGTTAATCTAAAGAAAGGAGAAATGAAAGGAACAGATAGCTTGGCTGCTTGTAAATTTCGATTTAAACATTCACCGAAATAAATCTTGACTTAGAAGGCTCATTCAGAGTATGAGTGGAGTTGCTTCACATCGATGAGGTGGAATACAAATAAGGGAATTTGGGAGAAGAGGCTGAAATTTTAAATCTTTCAGTGGTGCTATTCAAAAGTGAATTTTTGTGGCAAATATACAGTTATTTTTCAGGAAATAAATGATCAAATAGGAAATGTTATTCGACTGACACAGATCAAATAAAATATATCACATTTCTTGAAATTGTAAAGCTGAAATTACGTTCAGATTACCTGAAGCTTTTCTGCATTATATATTTATATTGGCTGCTACCCGGCGCGTTGCTGCCGCAGAAGGAATAATGTGGGAAATAACGTTTAAAATTTAAAATAACGGTCTTGTTTAATGAGGAATGATAGAAAGAATGATATTTATTTTTTTTATAGGAGAGGCATGCCTTCATTAAAATGGAACGATACATGAAAGAGAAACGTAGACAATTTTTTTTTTTTTTAACTTTGGGGTTGACAATATTTTTTGTTGTTGTTTTTCCATCCTCAGCAGAAACAAATAAGTGTAAATAATAACTATTCGAAGTTTCATCGCCATTGGATAAGCACTACGGCAGCGCATAGGAGACACACAGACAAACATTCATTTTTATTTATATAGATTGGCACTGAAATAAGCAATGAAAAAATTACTTCGAATAGAATGTTGAAAGAAAGAATCTTTCACGATTTTAGATTTTTATACTAAATGGAAATTTATATATATATATATAAATTAAGAATAAAATTTGAAACAATTTTAAATAATATTAATACAAAAAATCTTTGTTTTTAAAACAAAAAATCAGCAAAAAGACATAAAAATAAACAATTATTCAAAACAGATGCTCAAGTAGCAGTTCAAGGACTCAATATTTTTTTTAATTAGTGCAAGAAATATCACATTCGTTAACATTCATATATATCGTAAGGGATGTACTGCATTGATTTGACTGCAATTACCATTTGAAATCGAAAAGCATATCCAAGGATACAAAAGTACTGAAACACATGAATCGCAATTACTGTTTCATATATCAACACAAAATATAAACCAATGATTCAGCACGATGCTTAAAAAAAAGGTTAAATTTCTTTTAATGAACTGGTAGTAACATGCATCATAATAAAAAAAAAACTCGAAATCGACGGAATTCAACATTTTACATAGCACATAAGACGAGAAAAAGAAAGTAAACTTATAATTGTATGCTCGAATTAGTTAAGTCTTTCAACTGAACAAAAATTCTACAAAACTATCATCAAGCAATAAATATTGAGCAAAGACGACTAATTTTTCATCTTGATGAATCTTATTTTGTGAATGAAGGGTGATTAAATTTTACTTACCTTCACAAAAATTTCCCAATAAATAGAAAAGTAATCTAATACAATAGCATTAATAGCGCACAAATGACAAACGTCGATTTGCAATAACAAGTTCTTCAAAATTTCAGCTCTTTATACGATTAGAGTAAACCTAAGATGTTTAGGGACATATTTGTACACTTTTCATCGCCTTGGCTCCGATCACATAGCGCCAAGAATATGTTTGGAAAGGATTTGTTTTTCACAGTCTTCGGTGGAGCTGTACAATCATCAAAATTTGAAGTAAACAACCAATGAATTCAGTCGCTTAACACCTGCATTTTATTACTTCGTTTCTATTATCAGTGTAAGAAACGTTTGCGAAAATAAATATTCTAAAAATTATCAGCTGCTCTCTTCCATTTCGAACAGTAAATAATTTCTGACTCATACTATAAAACAATTATAACTTTTAGCGATTTTAAAATGGCTACAGTAATGAAAATTTATCAGCTTTACAATTGTATTTATAATTGTTTTTAAACTGCCTTTATCGCTCAAGTATTAGTTGAATGAACTTTTATTTTTGTCACAAAAAAGAGTAATTTAAATTAGATATATTTGTACCGGCTTCCTGGCTTAGGGGCAGCGTGTCTTCCCCGTGATCTGGGCGTTCCGGGTTCGCGTCCCTGAACGAGCATGGCTGTTATTCTGAGTTCTATCTATGAGGTGTGTGAATGTGCCCCCTTATGAAAAGATGTTGTGCAAGCGAATGTGAGAAATAAAGTAACTAAGTCGCACTTTTGGCCCGACAAGGATCTATATATATACTTCCTGGTGACTGTCGTACTGATTGGTTTCTCCAGTTTGGTACTTGATAGTATGTACGTTAGGACAAAATATTATTCTTATTTACTAAAAATTATTTGCCTGTTGTATTTTTTATGAGGATCCTAATGGCATCCTTATATTAAATCTCATCCCGAACTCAACCCGCGTCTTCCCCTGGTTGGATGTGCAACTCAACATTTGAGATCCGGCAGAAATTGGAAGAGGGACCGATGGATGCAGAGTTCGGATGTTTTTGAAGACGATCCAAACAAGCAATGAACAAGTGAAAAGATCACGACCTGTCTGCACCAAAGCAAAGTAGTCAATGCTCACCAAATGAGTCTTCGCTCTTCAACTCATGTATCAGAGGTGAGGAGTTGGGCAGAAAGCAGGACTTCTGGCTTATTCACGTACCATTCCAGCGAAGCGATCATATTATTAATCTTTTTACAACAACATTCCCTACTAAAACAATATTGCCTACTTTTTATTAAATTAATTAAATGATGCATAAAATCTTTCTACTGTTATAATTTTCTATTTTTTAGTGCTCAATATATTTCAAATTCATTATTAGAAATATTAGGGAATCTAAAAATTAATATTTGTCATATTAATTTCAAGATGGGGATAATTCTGATTCAGTTTTAGTGAAATTAGTACATTTGGCAATCAAAGGCTTTAAAATTATTAAAGTATTCCGTAGTCTTCAGGAAGCAATAATAACACAAGTTTTCAGAAATCTAGCACATTTGGAAGTGAATGCAAAATCGACCGTAAAATAGTACTTTTAAGAACTAAAAATTATTTCAGGTATCCGACTACGCTATAAATACTGCTTATCGACCCCATTGGCGATTTTTTTTAAATTCTTATTATTTCTTGTCGTTCAGACTTTCCTCTTCCCAAAATTGTTTGGCTGCTCTTCCAAAAAGAAGGCCTATCATCCAGGGTCGCACAATTTTTCAGCTAAAATTTGTTTTCAATTTTCTCAAAAATTTAATTTTCATAACAATTCTTCACCCTTTACATGATATCTCAAAAACGAATAGAGATATTCACATACAAATTTCAGCGAGTGTTTTAAATAATATGGGCAATGAAAGGAACCAAAAGTTTGATTGTTGGTGAAATACTTTTTCCTTTACAGGTGTTTTTAGAAAAATGAAGTTGCGAATGGACGGAAAAAATGCATCTATACGGATATTTTTACCAGTCACTTCTTTGCATCTTAATAGTTTTGTTAGATGTTGGTTCCTTTCATTCATCATTGTATTCTATAACTTGTGTGCAAAGAAAATAGGATGGCTGCATTAGAATTTTTCACCGTTTGGGTTAAATTTCATTAACATTTACTACACATTTTCTTATTACTCAAAATATATTATATTTCAAATAATTTTTTTGTATTTATAGTATTTATAATTAACAAGTCCAGTTTTTAAAATTTTTTCCTTCGAACGTAGCCAGATACCTTAAGGAAACATTAGTCTTTTTTTCAGGTTTCTTCTGAAAAATCCGCAAACCTAAACTATGGTTAGTTGTTCAATACTTGTGCCTTTCCTAAGTAAAAAATAATAAAGTAAATTAATTTACAAAGACAAAGAAAATAAGAAGAAATCTCTACACACAGAAACTCTCGTCACACGTTACCTTCCCCTAAAGATCTGAATGTCGAGAATTCAAACGAAGAATGTCAATATTAACATTAAAATCCGAGCCTGTTCCAGATTTCGAACCCAGATACCTTTGGAATGCGAGAAAATGACCTTTAACCTATAAATAAAAAGAAAAGGTTAAAGGTCATTTACCAAAATGACCTTTAACCTTTTAATCGCAATCTGTCAGCCATTTATAAAATAATTGGGCACGTCGAATCTGAGAATCCTTCAAATTTTGAGTTAGCTAGCTATTTTTCTTTGAATTTCTTAATATAAGCTGATTTTTTAAAAGAAAAGGTCTTAAATTGATTTATTTTGAGTCAGAAACCAATATTCAAACATCTGAAATAATCGTCTTTAGATTTGATTGGAAATACTTTCGCTCAAATTCTTCGCATTTTACCGGCAACACTTTCATTCAAATGAACTGCGAGCGAGACATTGAAGCTTTGATATGATTTTAACAGTCAGAAAGTAAATGCGTAAATTTTTAGAGCATTCCACATCGGATGACAGTTTTAAATCGTAAAAAATAGTTTTACATCGTACATTTATTTCAAGAGAGTGAAAATGAGATTCCTGAAGAATAAATCGTCTGTCTGTTTTCGCATGTAAACACTTAATCACCAATAAACCAATAGACAGGATAATAAAATCACCAATAGACAGGATATGCATTGAAATCCCGACTTAATGTCATATTTCTGTAATCGTTTGCAATAATGTATCATTAATTCAATAATTTTTTTTTTCCATTTTTCGCTTTCTTTAAAAAAACATATTTAATATTTTGGCAACATCACGGAAAAAAACATTTTTAATATTTTGGAAGCATGACCGATAGTTAAAACTGACTGATTTATAAAATTAAAGAATATTGTTAGGAAAATGTTTTCTTTTAGAACTTTCCGTCCATCATCTTAAAGAAAATATTTATTTCAGGCCAATCAATGCCCGGAATGACTTCAAGGCTAATGAATTTGTGATTTAATTGAAAATTTTAGAACTCTTTACTCATGGCGAACCAGCTGGTCGCCAAGGGCGGCTAGCTTTTTTATAAAAACTACTCAAAATCACAACTGACTGAAATAAATTATCAATGAGAAAGACTGATGTAACGTCACTTTAAAAATTAGTAATTCTCACGGAAAAGTTATACCTGAGATTTTACTAAACATTCTGCATCGTGAATTGCACATGTTTTATTTACATCAACGTCCCGTTTTAAAGCAACACCAGCGCTATTTTGCGAAGGTCCTCGTCGTTTTGACCCTGCTCAGATAACAAGGATGATACCTGAGCTGGCACCCACTCTCCAAACTTCCATGTCACATCAGCGGGATTACGATTGGGCTCGACTGATTTAGCTTGCGCCAGATCCTATTACACGACAGTTCTTCGGTGAATCAAATCTCGAATTTGAAACCTTCCGATAAAAGTCCTTAATAATCCATCTTCCAAAAGTAGAGTCATAAACAACATGGTTAGATTTTTAATTGATCAAGAAGAGCTGCTTCCATTAGATTAACTCAATTATTTTCTTAGGACACCATTTGATACACACACACACACACACACACACACACACACACCCGCAAGTAACTAATATTTATAACCCTTTATTTTTGCATTCATTCTGTACATTGCAAAGCTCATTCATCCAGTTTTATTGTACTCGAGACTCTAGCATTTATCTTTTCTTGTTATGTTGTATTGATATGTATTTTGTCATTTTTCTGTAACTTTTCCATTTATTTTTGTTTAAATTTTTAAAAAAATTATTTTTTTTAATAAACTGATACCGATTCTTGTTGCACAGCAGCCCTATGTAGATACCTAATTCTTTCTAATCAGAGAGCTGCTATTGATGCATTATAATGCTAAATTTGCCACGTCAAGAATCAAAACATTCAAAAAACAATAATAGGTGAAATGTCATTAGACGTTTTTGATTTAATTCATTCTGTCACCAGTTAAGTGTAGGTGAAGCAAGCAGAATTAAAGCACGTAATAAAAGAGTACCAAACTCTCTTATTAATGAACACCGAAAATAAAAAGGCGATTTCACTTCTTCAACAAATTTGCTTCCAGAAAGACAGAAATTAAAATCATTGAGAATGCTCATGATTTCTCAGATTTTTCAGCGGTTATAAAGTTTATTTAGAAAAGAAACGGACGCATTTTCTTAGAGCGCAGATGTAAAAACACAGGAAATTCTGTCTGCAGAAACGCAGGTTTAACAAAACAAACTGTTTCATAGCTCGCGATTCTAGGAGCTGGCAAATGCTCTTCTCATATCGTCTGCCGTCCGTTATTTGGCGCGAAAACTCTAATTATCAATATGCGTTATGAAATAAAAGTTATCGAAATATTCGCCAGTTTGGGCGCTTTAAATTTATTTATGTTGCTCCCGTACTTCATTTTTCTATACAAAGTTTATAACTCCGTTTCCTAGTGACTAATAATATTCTAATTGAGATCTGTTTAGCCTAAAATTGAAGTTTTTGATTATTTCATGGCAAGGACGTGTGTGTGTTTTCTTCGGTTTTTTTTTAATACTCCTCCGTTTTCGCTTCTTCAAGCTTTCGCAAACAGCGGGAGATAACCCAACATCCGCGAATAATGAATTTTTCATGCATGTGTAATAAAATATAAAACTTGTCAAACATTTTTTAAAGAAGGTTTTTTAGTTATATGTACACACTAGACGATTTTTGTTTAATTCTAACTTTTAAAATCCATTTTTTTCTCAGTAGGTTATTAATATAGATTTAGAAACATTTCAGTGATAAAAAAAAACCATACTGCACTAATTATTAATTAATTAATATTTAATGGGTTAATTAGCCTACTTTTTGAAACATGATGTCTTAAATTTTCGTTTGTACAGACACAGTTGGAAATGACGTATAATAAGAGTCTTCGTGCTGTCTGCCTTCATCAAGTTATAAAAACACAGTTTTTTCTTAAAACATTTTTTCATCCATTATGAATAGAAAAAGATAAATTTTTCTGTAATGTTATCTTTTAAATATCTATAAAAAATTTATTTCTATAAATATAACTTTGATGGGGGCTCGAAGCATCCACGGTTTCTTATAGTTACTCTGATGTATAAATAATTGTGTTTGGTTCACTTTTTGTAGAGTTATTGTTGTTTGAATGAAGAAACATAGCGAAAAAATATATTTATCTATACTTATAATAAAACGCAAAATGTGTGTTGGCGCTCTACAGGTCAGACCGTTCCACCTAGAGCTACGAAATTTGGCATGCGTATATTTTGGGGGTCGGGAATGTGCACATCGGAGCGATGTTTTCGAATTATTGATTAGAATTTGAATTGACTAAAAATTAAGCGAAATTTTAACGTTTTTCTGCCATAACTTCTGAAACTATTATCACACAAACCTTACTTTTACATCAGGTTAAAGATTAAAAAATTAGCTTTCTTATGGTATCAGTATTTTAACATATAGCTTAAGTTTCTATTTTTAAAGAAATATTTTAACTATATTTTTCAGCAATATATTTTAGGTAAAACAATAAAATTTTACAACAAACAAAAAATGATAAACGAGCAAAGGGGGGCGGGTAGTTTTTATTAAACTGCTGCCATCATATTGACAGAAATTCAAATTAAAAAAATTTAAATCACCTATAACTGCAAATTAAATCGAAAAAATGTAACTTTAAGCACGTGATTGGATGAAATAAAATAAATATTAAATGTTATGCTTTCTAAAAAAATAAATGCAAAGCAAAGGTTTCTATGATCGTTTGTAATATTTATATTATTAATTCAATAAATCAGCTTTTTGTTTACAGTAACCACGATTGAATTTATGCAGGATACGCATTCAAATTCGGGCCAAATGGCTAAATTGTAAATCATTAGTAATATGCATATATATTGCTTAGTACTGTTTACTTAGTCTAAATGAAGTTAATTACATTTTATGTAACTTTAGTCAAAAATGCAGTGATGAATAATTTTGAGACTTTTTTTTCACACTTTGCTCTGCGAATCATATTGAACGAAATATTTTTAATAATATTTTTAGCAAAAGTTATTACATTAATTAATCTTTAAAACTGATTAATTTATGCGTAATAAAAGAATATTGCTATTAAAAAGTACTTTTAGGTTTATTCGTCCACTACCTTAAAAAAATATATCAATTTCAGGCCAATCAATGCCCGTAATTACTCCAAGGCTGATAATGAAATGAATATGTGTTTGCGTATATAAATGAATGTGTGTGTGTGTGTGTTAATGCTCTACACACCAGACCATATGATCTAGAAATACTGCACTATATGTACAATTTACTTGGTATGTACATATTTACTTTGGAGGATGAAAAATTATACCTAGACTGATTTTTTTTTTGAAATTTTAATTAAAAATTGCGCTAACATTTGGAATTTTCTGTGATGACTTCCAAAAATATTACAGCTGTATATTTTTATATAACAGCTTTAAAACTGTTTATATAACTATTTTTCGTTGATAGCAATGTTTTAACCTTTAAATTTAGTTTCTATTTTTAATGAATTTTAAAATATATATAATAGAGCCATATTTACCAATAATTAATTTCTTAAAAAATGAATATGAATTACTCGAAGTTTAAATATATTTGACTGAGAAGTTTTAAAAAGAGCAAGACACAAAGGTATTTAATTGAAAATTTTAGAATGCATTACTCCTGGATAACCTGCTGGTTGCTAAAGAAGGCTAGATCTTAATAAAATAAGTTTTAAAAAAATCGAAACTAGAGTTTTTAGTGAAAGTACATCAAAAAATTCCTTATAACTCGAGAAATATTCCGAATATGACAACATTTTGGTATCGTTTGAAAGATAAAGGATCATTGAACATTTTGAAGCAGTAAAAAATATTCGATATTTTGAACGATTTGCAAAGTTTCAAGTTTGAACGTACACCTTGAAATGAAATGTATATATATTTTTAATTAAAAGATATATATAATATTCAAAAAAATTTCGAAATATACCAGGCAATTTAATTTGTAATTTTTTCGTTATTATTTTCCTTTATTATATTTTTTATTAAAGGTTATAGTTTTCCTTTTTATGCTTCATAAATTTATTTGGGGGACAAAATTACGCATCATTTTGTAATTCCAATCAAATGTTGATTTTACGGAAATATTTTTGTGCATGAGCACTGCATTTTCATACGCATTGTATGTTTCTCTGAAATGAAATTGAGTATTAAGTATCTGAAGGAATGGAAACATGAAATTATTTATTCTCAATTTATTTAATTTCTCCAAAAATCAAGATTTTAAACCTAACGAATTTGAAATTTGAATGGATTGTCACATAAAGAATCTAAGCAACCTCACCTGTTGTCGTGATGCGTGGGTTAGTGCTTAACGCGGCAAGGCGAAAGAAACTCTTATTTTTGCTCGTCTTCGGTTCGAGTCTCGAAACTTCGAAAAACTTATATATATATATATTCGCTGATACCCGACGCGTTGCTGCAGACAAAAAAATAATATTAAGTGCAATCAATCAATAATTTGTCAATGTTTTATCGAAATGGGATGAAGGGCGCGACAGTATATGAAATACGAATAAATAAATTTTCATTTTTATATATTAGATTTGTTTATTCTTTTAGTATCGGAAATCTCGGTGTTCTTTCAGAATGGTGATGAAAGAAACTGTTTATTGTATCTCGTGATTCGTTTAATATTCGTTCAGAATTTTCAAATTTAACTTTAGAAATTGTGAGTAAAACATTTTCTTTTAAGATTGATTAAACATAGAAAATATGTTTATACCATAAAATAGTTAAAGATCATTTTTCAAAATTAAGATGGGGCAAAATGATTTGTACTATAACATTTTTTGTAGTTTCTGCGAAAAACGCTAACATTTAATTAAAATTTAAAACCTTAGGGTTGGTCTCCCCAAAATTTTCTCTCATCATCTGTCATAAAGCTGTGACCTCTGAGAAGGACTTGTATGACATTTGCGTACTATATCTACAAAATATTAGCCTCTGACTTGGATTTAGCATTTCTACAGAATCTATTGTCTCCTCGGCGAGTTATTTGGAGATGAATCCTTGGTTAATAGAGGTGATTGAGATTCAAATTCTTTTTTAAATTTTATATAATTGTACTATGCCTCCCGTAGGTCTAAACAATAATCTGAACCCAGTTTCATCGGGTTTAGGAAAGCATAAGAGACATACAGACCGACATTCATTTTTATTTATACAGATTTCATCTTTTTTTCCATTATATATTTCGAATGCTAATTCTACAGTTTCCATAAAATATTCCAAAATTAAAATCACAAATTGTACATTAAAATATTTATGTACTTATTAAGTCCGAAAAATATGCACATACGCATAATATTTTGCTTTTAGACTTGATTCCCACCGTATTTGAAATTTGAATTGGACTGCTGTGTTGAGAATCTTACACCCTTCACAGGGTTAGGCTTGCTAGTTTACCCAACGCTACTTGTAAACAGAGGCTAAAACAGGCTGACCTTCGTTAATTTATGGCCGAGGGAACTGTAGTTGTAAAATCCCCTTCAGCGCCGGATACCTGAAGCTGTTGCCAAGGGTTCAAGCCCCTCCTTCTCTTCAAAACAGTTTTTCAATCAAAGCAATGACAAAAACGAGCTAAAAAATACTTATATAAATAAAAATGAATGTTTGTCTGCATGTCTCGTATGCCTTCCTAAACCGTTCATCCAATGGCGATGAAATTTGGGCAGCTTATTGTTTATTCCTACGAGGCAGTTATAGAGATAGTACGATAATCTAAAATAAAACACTCGAAACTCATCCTATCTTTCAGGGTTTATCACATCACTATTCTTCAGGATTTCGAGATGACCTGGTACCATCAGTACTGTACTTAAGTCCATTATTTACAACTTTCAGGTCCTTCCTTCACTCTGAGATATCCATACATTCCATTCAACAGTGGTAAACCGTACCCATTTCTCCACAAATGCATTTATTTTCCTGCGTTCTTCCAAATCTTTGGAAAGGTTTGTAATCTGTCTGGCTATCTTATCGGGATTGTGGAACTTGCGCTCAATAAATCTTTTCCTACCCCTAGTTTGTAGGCTTACTGGAATTTTATCATCTCCGGCTGGAAAACATGGCGTGCATCTCTGGGGTGTCTGAGTGCATCTGTGGTCGGTTATTTCCTCCCTCGATTATTTCCTTCAGCGAATACTATCGCACCCTTGGAAACAAAATTAGTAAACTTTTGTAAAAGAATTTGAAAGTCCCATGTTGCTAATTGCTGATGACGGAATTGCAGAAGTGAAAGGCACAGCATCCTGTGAAAATGTTACTCAAAGGAATCAAAGCTGAATAATTTCTATTTTGGAAAGGGCCGCGGTGGCCTGGTAGTAAGGTCTCGACTTCGGAACCGGAGGGTTTCAGGCTCAAGACTCGACTCCACCGAAGAGCCGTCCTGAGAGTGGGTCTCTGGCACGTTAAATTTGTCAGACCAAACGTCCTCCCGCTGGGTGGAGAGGTAGGGGGTGTCATCTCAGGTGTCGCCCTTGTCATCTAACGTGATTAAAAATGACGTGATTCGTCCAAAAATAGACCTAGTGTTGCTTCACAACGGGAAGCTAGCTAAGCTGAACTAAACTTCTATTTTGAAAATTAAATAAAGGTGATAATACAACAATAAATAAAAATCACAAATATTTTCGAGTGTATGCTGCATGTAATACAATAAAGCCTTTGTGTATTGAATGATAATTCGGGGTCCTTCTGCGATTACGGAGGTCCAAAAGAAGAAGAAAAAGTGAGAAAACACGATCAAGTTCCCGTAGTTTTTATTCCTCTGGATATTTGAATAATTGCATTTTTTTATTTATATAATTCAGAAAACCGATGCTTTTTTTGTAATTTTTATTTATTTGATCTTGCAGTGACGTGATCTTGTGCATATCTTATTCATATATCCTGTAATGAATGATAATCTATACTTATAATAAAGCTCAATGTGTGTGTGTGTCTGTGTGCGTGTGTGTGTGTGTTGGCGCTCTACAGGCCAGACCGTTGGACCTACAACTACCAAATTTGGTACATGTATACCTTGGAGGTCCGGAATGTGCACCTCGGAGCCCTTTTTTCGAATTTTTAATTAGAATTTGAATTAATTAAAATTTAAGTGAAATTTCGACGTTTTTCCGCTATAACTTCCGAAAACATTATCGCACAAACAGGATTTTTACATCAATTTAAAGATAAAAAAATTAGCTTTCTAATGATATCAGTGTTTTAATGTATAACTTAAGCCTCTATTTTTAACGAATTTTTAAAGAAATATTTTGACCATGTTTTTTTGAGCACGTGACTGAATAAACAAAAGAAAACAATGACGGAAGTTGAAATAATAAAAAAAAAACAATCATCGTAAATCAAATCTACAGAAATGATACTTTTAACACGTGACTGGATAAAATAAAAGAAATATAAAATGTGATATTTTCTTTAAAAAATAAATGCAAAGCAAAGGTTTCTACAATCGTTTGCAATATCTATATCATTAACTCAATAAATCTTTTTTATTTACGGTAAACCTGATTGAATTTAGACAGAATATGCATTGAAATCCCTACTTAATGGCATATTTATGTAATCGTTTGCAATATCTGTATCATTAATTCAATACCTTTTTTCCCTTTCTCGCTTTCTTTAAAAAAACATATTTAATATTTTGGCAACATCATCGAATTTTTTTTTTAATATTTTGGAAGCATAACCGATGGTTAAAACTGACTGATTATAAAATTAAAAAATATTATTAGGCAAAGGTGTAATTTTAGAACTTTCCGTCCATCATCTTAAAGAAAATATTAATTTCAGGTCAATCAATGCCCGGAATGACTTTAAGGCTAATAAATATGTGATTTAGTTGAACATTTTAGAACGCTTTACTCATGGCGAACCAGCTGGTCGCCAAAGGCGGCTAGTTATTAATAAAAAGTTAGACAGTTTTTTAAAAATTGGAATGCTATCTAAAATTCTAATAATATTATCTTCAAAGTTTGGACCCTCACAAAGTCTTCTTCCATCGGATTGAAAGAATAATGATTTTTTTCGGACGAATGTTATATGCATAATTGCTTTAAAGTCAATTTTCAGTTTGGTTTAACAAGTTATGTTAATGCCTCGTCTTTTTAAAAGCACAACTAGAGCTATTTTGGGACACCAACCTGTGGTGGAACCCTCCATTACCAAACTTCCACACCCCAACAGCGGGAGGGCGTATTTAATGTGCACCAGACCTGCTCGCAAGACGGCTCTTTGGTGGGATCGGGTCGGAAACTCTTCGAAGTCGAAACCATACCTCCACGGTCCAAAGTTAATTTAATTCTCAAGCGAACATGAGAGCATTGAGCGTTTGTTTAAGGTATCCGACTACGTTCGAAGGAAAAAATTTCAAAAATTGAACTTTTTAGAAACTGTTTATGGTTTTGAGGTGTATTATCAATAATGCAAACTATAAATGGAAGAACAATTATTAGAGAATATATTTTGAGAAACGGGAAAATGTCTAGTCAACTTTAATGAAATTTAACCCAAAACGGTGAACATTCTACACAAAATGGTAATGCAGCAATCCTGTTTTTCTTTGTACACAAGTTATAGAATACAATGATGAAAGAAATGAGCCAAAATCTAAGAAACATTTTGAGATAAAAAGAAGTTGCAGGTAAAAATAGGTGCATTTTTTCCATTAATTCTCATTTTTTCCATAAAACACCTGTAACAGAAAAAGTATTTCACCCGCAGTAAAACTTTTGGCTCATTTCATTGCCCATATTATTTTAAAAACACGCTTGTTATATGCAATATTGTAAAGAAATTGAGTTTCATTTAAAACTACTAAAATGAATCTTTTGTTGCTGTGTATTATCTTTTGATTTTCGCTATTTATTTCAAAGAAAATCTTCATCAAGTTTATTCATAAGAATAAGTGCATCTTGATCAACTTTATTTTGTATTTATTTTTATGCGGGGATATTGCTTTATTTTTATATTATTAATTTCTTGAATATTTCAATTTTTCCTGAATCCCTCATAGCTTTTTAAGGGCCTGGTGGTGAGGTCTCGGCTTCAGAACCGGAGGGTTTCAGATTCGAGACTCGATTCCACCGAAGAGCCGTTGTGTTAAGGGGTCTCTTGCACGTTGAATCCTTCAGGTCAAACGTCCTCACTCTGGTGTGGTGTGGTGTAGAGAGGAGAGTGCCAACTCAGGTGTTGTCCTCGTCATCTGACCGTGGTCCAAAATAGCCCTTGTATTGCTTAACAACGAGACTTTAATATAACTAAACTAAACATAGCTTTTTAAGCTCCTTTCTCGCATGTTGAATGGTAAGAAATCTTGCAATGT
Source organism: Argiope trifasciata (assembly GCA_026543055.1). Classification (NCBI taxonomy): domain Eukaryota; kingdom Metazoa; phylum Arthropoda; class Arachnida; order Araneae; family Araneidae; genus Argiope; species Argiope trifasciata. The sequence continues at coordinate 22,770 of JAPMOQ010013942.1, forward strand.
AATTTTCAGTTAAAAATGAAGTGAATCGAGGTATATAGATCGTATTTAAGAATGTTTTTAAATTAGATGCTCGGAAAATGTTTCTTATTATGCCAGTAAAGGTTATCATTTTTCTGAATTTTTACAATCTCACACTCTTGGGAAAACTAAAGTGTCAGCTACGCCATCGCAATGCTATAATTATATGATCAGAGTACGTAGCAACAAAACTGATCAGTTTTTTTACACTTATTGCATTTCTACGAGTCACCTTTCATTTATTTTTCTGTATTCGGTTTTTTTTTCTTCTTTTTTTCCCCGGAAGAATTTTTGCTGTTCCTCAATTTAACAGAGCAATCAGCTCTAAATCGCTGAGTTTGTTTTTTTAAATCTCTCTCTCAATAAATTTCAGTACCTATCTCACGTCTTAATAATCTTTGAAAGTAACATAAAACCTATCCTTTATCAATACTTTCTTAAATAATTGAGAAATTTTGATGCCTGGCAGCGTGTCTTTCCCTTGATCTGGGCGTGACGGGTCGGGCAGGGTTGTTCTATCTGCGAAATGTATGAATGTGCCCCTCTGGGAAAAAAGTGATTGCGCCAGCGTAGTTGGTTTAGCTATACGAACGTCCCGTTCTAAAGCAACACGAGGGTTATTTTGGGACGGACCTCATCCTTTTGAGCCGCGGTCAAATGACCAGGATGACAGTTGAGCTGGCACTCCCCCTCTCCACACCACATTGTGCCAGCGGGCTGTGCAAGTGAATGTGACGCGTGAAGTAGGTAACTCGTTCTTTCGGCGCTACTCAAACAAGAAATGCTCTCTCGGCTTAAATGAACTGTCAGCGGGCTTGTGAAATGCCACAAGTAACAACAACAATCGAAAGGGCCGCTGGTTGGCAGAGAGTCCGTCTCGAAGCCGAAAGGCAGCGAGTTCTGTCCTCGTCTCGGCCAAAGACCGCCGTGTTGGCTCGTAGCTGTTGGAACACGTTCAATAGGTCGTGACCCTCCAAGTTCCCATACCTCTGTGGGTACTGAATCAGGGATGAGTCGGTCTCTGATTCGGATTTGAATTCTGACTAGCGGATGGATGAATGAGTTCGACCGCCCCCTCAAAAGGGTTGTGTTCGAGTGAAGTCGTCCTTTCACCTGAACGGTGCTCGTTCACAACGAAAGACGCACACCTCTGCCTTCGTTCGAAAGCTCTGCTCACTCGGGCTTGGTATGACCAAGTGGCATTAGACAACAACAATCGAAATTTCCATTTCTCTATCGAAACATTATGTGGAATGGTAACAATAATCTCGTCAAAACTTTGTTTGTATTTAATGCGCATAAAAATGTATTCAAAATAGCTATAGAATATTAGATTAGTTATAATAACGTCCCGTTTTAAAGCAACCTTATGGCTGTTTTGAGACTGGTTTCGTAATTTCTGGACCGAGATCAGATGACGAGGACGATATGTGGGCTGGTGTCTCCTCTCTCCTAACTCTGCACCTATTCCTTACACACCACACCAACAGGAGGACGTTCGGCCTCGATTGATTTAACGGTCCAGCTTAAGCTATTCGACAACATTAAAAACGCTGGTTATAGACCACATTGGTAAAAAAAAAATGTTATTTTTTGCAGTTCAAGCTTTCTTCTTTCTAAAACAATTTACTTTTTCTAGAAAAAGAAAGATGTGACCTATTATGAAAGGTTACATATTTTTCTAGCTAAAATTTGTCTTTCACTTCCATTTTTCAAAAAATTAATATTCATAAAAATTCTCCACCGTTAACATGATATCTCAAAAACTAATAGATGTATTGACGCAAAAATTTCAGCTTCAGTTTCAAATAATATGTGCAATGAAATGAACCCAAAGTTTTATCGTTGGTGAAATACTTTTTCATTTAGAGGTGGTTTCAAAACAATTAAGTTGTAAATCGATGGAAAAACTGTATATATGCTCTTGTTTTTACCCCTAAAGAATTTTCTCACATTTTGGTTCATTTCTCTCATCATTACATTCTATAACTAGTGTACAAAGAAAAACTGGATGGCTGCATTACCATTTTGAGAAAAGTGTTCACCGGTTGGGTCGAATTTCATTAAAATTCATTACCAACTTTTCTTTTTCTCAAAATATATTACAATTTCAAATAACTTTATTGTATCAATAGTACTTTGTATTATAATTGACAATACATAAAAAAAACCCATAGTTTTAATTGGTTTTTAAAAAAATGCAATTTTTCCTTCGCACGTAGTCGGATACCTTAAGCTGAGTTCCTTTGATCCCTGAGCACTTAACCGACAAATTGTCGGTAAACTGCCCAGGCATCAAAGGAGCCCAGAAAACCGCAAAAGGAGTTGAAGTGGAAACTTATACCTCGTCTGCAGGTCGTGAAACCACCGCTTTAGACGAAGGCTTTTTGGTAGAATCAGGTTTTGTGCCTGAAACCCTCCGGTTCCGAAGCCGAGACTTTACCACCAGATCACCGCGGCTTGTGACCGATTCACTTTATTTTAGACCCGGCGCGTTGCTGCCGCAGAAGAATTTTTGAAATTTGAAATGGTTATCTTGTTTAGTTAGGAATAATAGAAAGAATAATATATATTTCCGAAAAAAAAGTAAAAATAACACTTATTTTATTCGGAAATGAATAGATTCATTGATATTCAAAGATATATAAAGGATAAGCTTAAATAATATTCACACTATTTCACTAACTTCATTATTTAAGGCTTTAGAGTTGGAAATATTTTATTATTTTTTCATCATCAATAGAAACAAATAAGTGCAAGTAATAAGTATTCGAAGTTTCATCGCAATCGAATGAACGGTTTAGAGACATACAGACATTTTTATAGAAAAAAGATAAACATTCACAAGAGACATACAGACAACCATTCATTTTTATTTTCATAGATTTTTTTTATCGTTTCAATTAAAACTGAATCAACGTAATCGATTTGGTATCCCATAATAATAATTATTATTACTATTATTTGAAGAGAAATAATTTTCACACGTTGAATGCCAAATACTTCAAAGTTCAACATAATTAACGAATAAAGGAAGAATTTTTACAAATATTTGAGAAGATTCAAATGACGAATATTTCTCCGTCAGCGTTTAGGAAATTCCGAAGCGCATCTTGATGCACTGTTTTGAAGCGCGCTTTCGGATAATCAGATGCAAGATGTGTTTTTGTCATGTCTAGCGTTTCTTTTTCACAGCAAGTCGAACTTCCTGCATGAAACATGATTTTTATTTCAGCATCAATAAGTTTTCACTTATTATAAAGCTGACTGGGTTAAATATCAGTTTTAAAATTTTAATTCCTTTAAACCAAGAAAGGTCTGATTATGAGTTTTTAAAGACGGAAATTCTGTTGGTATGAAATTTGTACAGAAATTCGTCTTGAAGAAAAAAATAGAAACGATTTATAGGAAATCCACAATTTCTCATATGTACTTACCAGAAACAAGTAACATAAAAAAATGGTCTTCTTAGGTCAACAATGAAAATTTTTATTTTAGTTATTTTTTATTAAACAGTTATCTCAAAAATTATTAAGTATTATAAAAAAAAACTATTGATTTTCCGAAGAATTGAACTCACATTCTTCCCCTTCAAGCGAAAAATATTGAAATACCTGTATTTTACTGATTGAGCTACTACTACAGTTGATTACAATCCTAAAATTCCATTTAAAATACAAAAACTAGCCGCCTTTGGAGATCAGCTGATTCGCAATGAGTAATGCATTCAAAAAAAAATTTCGGTGATAATGCCAAAATATCAAATATTTTATTTTAAAGAAAGCGAAAAGGGAAAAAAATTATTCAATTAATGATACAGATATTGCAAACGGTTATAGAAATATGAAATTAAGTCGGGATTTCAATGCATATCCTGTCTAAATTCTATCAGGTTTACCGTAAATACAGAAGATTTGTTGAATTAATTATTTAGATATTGCAAGCGATTATAGAAACCTTTGTTTTGCATTTATTTTTTAGAAAGTATCAGGTTTTATATTTCTTTTATTTCATCCGGTCACGTGTTAAAAGTTGCATTTCTTTAGATTTGATTTGCGATGATAGTTGTTTTTTTATTTGAACTTCTGACATTGTTTTCTTTTATTTTATCCTATCACTTGATATAAAAAACATGGTTAAAATATTTCTTTAAAAATTCGTTAAAAATAGACGCTTAAGATATACAGTAAAACACTGATACCATTAGAAAGCTAATTTTTTAATCTTTAAATTGATGTAAAAATCATGTTTGTGCAATAATAATTTTTGAAGTTATAGCGGGAAAACGTCGAAATTTCGCTTAAATTTTAATGAATTCAAATTCTAATTAAAAATTCGGAAAAAGGGCTCCGAGGCGCACATTCCCGACCTCCAAGGTATGCATATACCAAATTTGGTAGCTGTAAGTCCAATGGTCTGGCCTGTAGAGCGCCAACACACACACATTGAGCTTTATTATCTATATTTATAATAAAGCTCAATGTGTGTGTGTGTGTGTGTGCGTGTGTGTGGTTTCGTAATTTCTGGACCGAGATCAGATGACGAGGACGATATGTGGGCTGGTGTCTTCTCTCTCCTAACTCCGCACCTACTCCTTACACACCACACCAACAGGAGGACGTTCGGCCTCTATTGATTTAATGGTCCCGCTTAAGGTATTCGACAACGTATTTAAACTCTAAAATTTTCAAAAACATAATATTTTCACAATTT
>JAPMOQ010013942.1:29116-34116 GCA_026543055.1 Argiope trifasciata
TGTGTGTATATGTATGTATGTATGTGTGTATATGTATGTATGTATGTATTTATGTGTGTATATGTATGTATGTATGTGTGTATATGTATGTATGTATATATATATGTGTGTGTGTGTATATTCAGTTTCAAAAATATTTCACTCTTGTTTTTTGCAATATTTCTACTTTTCAAAATGTTTTATTCATCTTTGGCTAATCATTTTTTTGTTTAAGATATCAAGTAACAATTTCACAAGTGTGTTCATTCAAAAATGGCTCTACTTAATATAAACCAAAATTAAACACTGAATTACAATTATTTTATGTATGAGATCTTGAAACTTTTTTTAATGAAAAATCATGCTTAGTTTTTATGAGAAATATTATTTTTACTTCGTTTATTGCAGAAACTAATACATCACATTTTTGCAAAACATGTAAAAGCAGTTCATTTATTACTTGAGACTAAATGTCAAAGGGTGATCTCAGAAAAATGGTGAATTATGTGAAAAGAAATTACAAAATAATTGAATTGATGATGCATTAAGTTGTTACCTTTAATAACCCATTTAAATTCTGCATAAATAATATTTAAGAAGAACACAAATATCTGCTTGTAAGAATAATAATATCAGTTTTCTAATTATTTTAAATACTTGATTTAAGTATTTTTTCAACTTTTTGGTACTCAAAAATTTAATTTTAAATTTGCAACTGTCTACTTAGCCAGTGTACTTCTAATCATTTTTAACTATATTTTTGTGTTATTCGTAAGCCATCATGTATTCCATAAATGTTATAATAGTAAAGAGTATTTTTATATTGGTTGCTTATACATTTATTGAAATTATTAATAAAATTGTTTTTGTTTGGTTTGTTATAGAAATTGTAGAATAGTTTCAGATTAATAGTTTAAGAAATATTATCAATGTATATTGTTTATTATTAGCTTTTTTCATATTTATGGGTATTTTTTAGATTTATAATTTTTATAGATATATTTTTACTACTTATTGGGTTTAATGTATTACTTAAATTTTGCTATAAATTCCATGGTGAAGTAAAAATTAATTTTTAAATAACTTTATTAGAATGCATTAATTGTTGTCTTAAGTATAGAAAAAAATTCTAAAAACATGAAAGTAGAAATTGAGTAATAGAATTTGAGAAATTACCAGCAGAAATTGAAGGTTCATTTACTATTTTCATTATTTTTTAACATTTAAATTTCATTTCTTATTTTCGATAAATTCAGTATTATCTTTCCTACAAAAATATTAGTCATTTCAATCATTTAGTAGGTACCTGCTTATCTGTTCTCAATCAAAAATGGTTACTCTCATGACTGTCCTTTTCTAATTTCTAATAAACTAAAGGGTGGGATTATATTGTATTTGAGCTGCACCTCTAGGAACTTCAATTCAGTGTTTCGTGATATTGTGCTGCGCTAATTATATTTTTTGGCAGTTTGCAAAATGGGCAATTAAATTAAGCTATTAATTTAATTACCCATTTTACTGTCGAGCACCGAAACCACAAACTCTGTGTTTGGATCGCGTGCTTTGACCATTCAGCCGCTGAACTCGTGGTAAACTTTCTTTCTGCGGCAGTATGTTTCTTTGATCTTTTGGATGTTTCTGTCAAGATAAAATGAAGTATTTGTTATTTTATGCTGGTTTCTACATGCTATTTTTAACTATCTATTCCATTACATAACTTTGCATTTCAAAAATATTTTCAAGCTTTTATCTATTGTCTATTGAAAGTGTGCTGGAAATTTTAAATACACTTGGTAGTTTGGTGAGATATATATGAAGTCTTTAATCACTATAATTCAATGTTTATTTTAAAGTAATCTGAACTTGCTTCTATATAAAACAACTTCAATACACTGAATTTTCAAGTTGCATTTTTAGCATGTCATTTATTATAGTACGTTTCTATTGATTGCTTTTACACTTAGAACATCTGATTGATTTTCTTTTAATTTAAAGGAAATAATTTTAATTATAAATAAATGCAGCTGTTTATTATTTTCATTCACTTTTATTCGGTATTATTATTATATTGGAAATACAGGATGCGCCAGAGAAACTTACTTATTAGAAAAAAATTCCGAGCGGTGAGTTGGGTGGGTAGAGTGGTGCTACTGGAGAGGGAAGTCCCCAAATTTTTTCTCCCTCTAGTTAGCTGCCGTCATGCTCTGGTCTAAAGAACAGCGGGCCTTCGCCATCGAGTGCTTCTGTTCTAATGGTCGCTCACTTGTTGCTACGCAACGTGCATTCCGCGCTCGCTTTCAAATTCCTCTTAGACCCATTCCTGGCCATAATTCGATTCTGTCGTAGGTTAAATCATTTCGGAAGTGTGGAATTGTAGCTAAACCTGGACATCAACGGACCCCCAGAACTCCGGAAAATGTCGAAAGAGTGAGGCAGTCAGTTCTGCGTTCGACTCGCAAACACGCAGCTGCTCTGGGAATTTCTAACACCACTCTGCGACGAATTCTCCATCGAGACCATCCATGCCATCCCAGAAAATTGGCTGTTGTGCAAGAATGAACTGAACGTGATTTTGCTGCCCGTCAAAATGTGACGCGGCTCACTTTGAAATCCTTTATTTATGTCGATCGACCGCGGACAACAGCTCACCCAAGAACAACATTCGCGACGCCATTGCCAACATACCGATTGATATGCTGCAAAGAGTGGACACGAACTTCAAAAATCGACTTAATTCAGTGTATGCGCAATAGGGGTCCCCATTTAGCCGATGTCACTTTCAAAACTGCATGAAAAAAAATTGGGATATTGTGTTCTGAAATAAAAGAAACGAAAACAATAACTGAAATACTTTTGTTTTTATTGACCTTTCAACTAAATAAGTTTATCTGGCGTGCCCTGTAAACACCAGAAATTCTTCCATCCCTGCGTCCATCACACACTGCTTCGAGAACACACCCCTTTTGATATCCTCCAAAACATAATTTTTACTTGTATAAAGTTTGAATAGCAGATGACTATTGAGAAGAGTTCTCTTGGTGACAAGGGTTGCTATTTCAAGGTTTTCTTTGAAAATATTACATAATATCTCGAAAAGAATTGGGGATCTTCAATATTTTGAGGTCCCAGAGATTTATTCATGTACTAAGAATCAGATAATAGATAAATTCTGCCAGAAATATTAGCACAAAACGCCTGGATTGTTCTTATAAATTCAGTGAAAGCTCTTTATTCGTGGTTTATATGCTCCATAAATATGCCGCGAATACAGAAGGGTCATTTATACGGGATACGTTCTTAGGTGACAAAATAAAAAAAGTCAATTTAATTGAAGTTTTTGAACATTTTGATTCATTATCTTAAGGCTTAGGCAATGGTTTGAAGAATTTTCTCATTTTCTCTTGCTCGGCAGTTTTCAAAAGCTCCTTCCATTCAGACGGATACGCAGCAGTCGCATTAGCAATTTGCCTCTCAAAAATTAGACTTCGTTCCGTAGATGTTCCTAAAGAAATCACTCATTTGCCATTCACTCAGATTTTTCAAATGAAATGTCTCGTTTCCAGTGCTTGTGGAAGCCTCTTCTTCAATGGGCTGTGAATTTCCTCCAAGTCGGTTTCAGTCCTCGGCGATATCACTGAACAACACACTTCAGGCAAAGTTGAAATAAGACCTATTTAACTTTTTTTACTTGGTTCATTTGACGGCATTTACAAAGGTTAGATAACTATTGGAATCCTTTTATTATTATGCATGTACTTATTAGATCCGCGAATAAAGAAATTTTATGCCACGCATATAGGAATTGGGTCGCATTTTTTTAATCCGCGAAGAGTGAAAACGCGAATGAAGGAAGCTCGAATAAGAAGCTTTTACTGTCCACACGATATTTTAAATTTTTGCAAAAATAGTTACTAAAAAGTGTAGTTATCTTAACGTGTCATTGTATAGCAACACTAGAGATATTTTGGGATGGACCTCGTCCTTTTGAACCGCGGTCAGATGACGAGGACAAGACCTGAGCTGGCACCCCCCTTCTGCTCTGTAACTAAAAAGAAATAACCTTGTGTAAAATTTCAATGGAAAAATTTTGAAATTAGCTTATATTGAGAACTTTGACATGTCCATTACAAAAATAAGTAATTAATAAGAACACTTCACATAATAGTGTATTAATTATTTATAATCATTTATTGAACATGAGCACGGCCAAGAAAGAATACATATGCACACGAATGGAAGAGATTCAAAATTTTATTGAATTACTAAATGGAATATTACTATTTAAGTTAACTAATAATTACCTAACAAAATATTTGTTTTTTATGAAAGATCCTAAAACCATTAATTGTGGAAATAAAAAAAAAGAATTTAAAAAATGTATTCAAAGAAGTGAACAAGGCAGTAATATCGACACACAATTTTTTTTTATTCAGATCAATGTTTGAATGTGGTGGAATGAAACAAAAATATATTGCATGAAAACAAATTAACATTAAAACAATATATTATGTAACAGAAGAAAAAAAATTCAAATGATTACCATATATATATATTTCAATAAATTCATGAATTATATAAGTTTTAAGAAATTTGAATGCTGCACAACTATACAAATAATGAATAACAAAAACAATCTTAGATTTAGATATTTCGTTTGCATAACAACTTGAAATATTTCATATGCATGAAAGTGATAATCACTTCAGTGTAATATTTAGTGTTGAAATGAGGGAAAAAAATCATTTTTACCCTAATGCATCTTTTCTATCAACTGTAGTACAATATTTTAAAAGAAAAAACATTTGACCATATTTAATACAAAATTGCACATACATTACTAAACAATAAAATTTCTAATACATAAAATTCATTTGTTCTTTAAATGAAATACATTCTATTAAGTAGCACCATCTTTTGATATAAATTTGATAAGAACAAATGCATGAAAACGACATTATAAAAAATATTTTAAAAGAAAAAATTGCAAGATAGATTTTATCATACACAGAAACATCAATCAT
>JAPMOQ010013942.1:39116-105921 GCA_026543055.1 Argiope trifasciata
ATAAAATTATCCGCTGCAAACGCGTCTAATTTAACATAAAAGCAATAATATAATTAATCGTAATTATTTCATTTCATTTCATTTAAATTTATATGTTTTTAAGAGACAAAAAATAATTATATGCAGTTAAATATTAACCAAAGAAAAGATTAATAAAATATAAAAGGAGTCAGCTAAGCGAATATAAAGATAGTGCAACTGCGACTAAAGCGAGAAGACGAAAGAGCAACAAGTTTTTCTTATCGCTACAATTGACGCCAAGAACAAGAATACCGTAAAAGACTTCCGTCCGATTCCACCGATTCAAAATGGATCTTCCCTAACAAAGCCGGTTTCTATGACGCCCGCCGTAAACAAAGACGATCGACTAGCAGAGTTCTTGTGATGGACAGACAGTAAATGTTTCTCGATAAGCATTATTATTATTTTCAAACTTCGCACATTTATAAAGATGATGACACTCACCAAAATTTAAATTCTGGCAGCCTTCGTATGAAAGGTCTGAACTCCTCGTGAACTGTTGTTGGCAAATCTGGCAGATCATCTAAATTATAACAATGGAACATCAGACAGGATTTTGAAATCAAAATAAGGCGGCATAATTTATTTTAAAGAAATCAGGATTAGTCTATTATCCTTTTTTAATTTAATACAGAAAATTTTAATATATATACGAAAGGTATAGAATATTACCTTTGGTATTAAATACTGTAGCACTCTCTTTTTCCCCCTACACTATGATTCACTTATCACACGCCGCCCTCTGGCGAGTGCTTAGAGAGACAGTCAGTTAAGCCTCTGTTATCGTTATGTGTTGACGTGTTTTTTGTCCACTCTCTGTTTGTGTCTGTGTGTAACGTAACCTTATATGTTTTAATAATAAATTATTGTTACACAAGAAGGCTTATCTTAATTAGAATCCACCAACCACCGGTCACATTGGCGCCCAAAGGGTTTTAATTGCGTTTACATTGACGCCTAGCATTTAATTGAGCCCTTCGCATTGCCGCGCAAGCGTGCTTTTAAATTTCAGCCTTCAAAAAACAGAGTAAAAGTTCCGAACACAGAGGCTTGGCTCAATTTTTTTTCAGGTTAAAGCAATTCGAATGCACACCCTGTGCAAGATTTCATTGGATTATGTTAATTCCCCGCCCTGGAGGAAAAAGGCTTTCTATTGCCAAACGGATGTGTTAGATCCCATCGTTGCTTCATTAAATGATAAGTAATTATTTTTGTTTCAATTTTTGAATACTTTATTTCTTTAGCCATCCAGGTAAAGAATGAAATGCTAATTCATACGTTTAGATGAAATAAATTTGTGTTTACTTAATTTGCCACACCCCTGGCATATGTATAATATTGTATAAAACTCATGATATAGCAGTCAATTTAAAGTATTGTAAATATTGCACATCTTTAAAAGCTTTTCTCGTATTTCTATGTGTAGATTTCTATTGATGTTAAAAAGTTATATTTGTTTGAAAAAATATTTCTTTCAAACTAATAATATATAGTTCAAGTTTCATTCGTCAGTTTCGGTTTCGGAACGAAACGCAAATGTTGATCTTTTGCATCACCATTATTCGGCGCGCCAAATGTCTGCTTCCCCCCCCCCCTTTTCGGAATATTAATGTAATACACCGGATGCAGAAAAAGAATCTGAATGATTCATTTATATCATATTAAATGAGTAGTATTACTGGAGCAAATAAATAAAATAGAAAGGAAAGATCTTTTTGGATTGTGGTTTCAAAGATTTAATGTGCGTATATATATAAAAGAAAGTGATCATTATTTCTGTCAGAACTGTTCTGTATTTTATTTTTTAAGCGCATGGTATAGAAATATATACTATATATTTTTCTTTTTCTTTTCATGAGTATTCGTACAACTTTTCATGATTATTCTTGATTTGATTATTTTTTAAGAAATGACATGTTCTTTTAATAAATTTTGGTAAATATTATTTTATTGAAGAATTAAACATAATCACTGGAAATTTTAAAATGTTATGAAAACATTCTAGGAAGGAAATTCATAAGGTTTAACCGATTACAATAATTTAAAACTTTATAATGTTATGAAATTGATATTATCTTTAATGAATCTTGTGATTTTGTGTTTATTTTTGTAAATTATTTAATGATTGCAAGTGTTCTTTTATACTCTAAAATTTCTTTTAAATATAATGTAAAAGACGAGATTTTGTGAACAACGGAAAGGTGTTGTGTACAAGTGCCTAAACCGAACAGCAAGGATGAGTTTCTTGGGTAAGGGTCTTAAAGCCGATCTCATCTTTGTGGCTGAGAAAATGGGTATTGAAGTCCCGAAAGATGCGCGTCTCCCCGACATTAAAGACTTAATAATACACAGTAAAAACTACGATGAAGATTTTGTGCGAGAATTCTTAAATTCGGTGATCGGTGAAAGGATTGCCGCAAAAGAGGAAGAAAAAGTTTCTCGTGAAAACGCGTTTAAATTAGAAAAACTTCGTTTGGAATTAGAAGTCCAAAAACTTGAACAGCTATCGTCTTTAAGTTCCGTCGCTGCAACACCAAATCAACTAAATTTACAACTCAAGAGTCTAATCCCTGAGTTTGACCCTCAACAAGATGATCACTGTTTATCAATATCTTTCAAAGACAAATGAAATTTTTAAAAATAGATAAGAAAAATTGGGTAGCATATTTACTTGGCGTCCTGCCAAATGAAGTTGTAAAAATTATTTCTAGAGAACCTGAGGAAAAAGCTCAAGATTTCGAACACATAAAAGCTATGCTTTTAAAAAGATATAAATTAAACGCAGAGAAATTGCGACATCTTTTTGCAACTCATAGAAAAAACCCAGAAAAATCTTGGAAGGATTTCCATTTTGAGTTAAGAAATTACTTTGAAGGATGGTTAGAAGAACTGAATATCCAGGACTTTGATAAGCTGAAGGACTTGATGATCCTCGATCAAATGAAAAAACGTGTCCCTCCTGAAGTAAAGGACCATTTCTTGGATGTATGGTGTGAATGGGTCACTCCCGATGACCTAATAGAGAAACTGGACACCAACGACAGTCTGCGCCCAAACAGTAAAGAAACACAAGCTTACAAGTCGGAAAACTTCAAGAAACCAGCTGATTATGGAAAATCCAATAGAAATAAGACTTTTAACGCTAAAGGCCCAAAGTTTCAAAATGAACATTATCCTGATCGACTGTCACTGTCTGGGATTCCCAGTCAAAGTAGGCGGTATCCCGGGGTCCCCAGTCAAAGTAGGCGGGACTCCATTAACAAAGACAGAGTACACGAACATAATAATGAGAGACTTGAAGAGGACAGAAGACCCCTGAACTGTTATGGCTGTGGAGCTCCTGGAATAATCAAAGCAAAATGCCTCACATGCAACCCAGCATTGAAACTAAACCCTGATGTATCGTCAAGTCTCAATCATATGAACTTTTACAGTTTTTCAATGGAGGATAAACAAATAAGCATCATTGATATCTACGTCTGCGACACTCATGCAGCTGTTTGTGCCGATACAGGTGCAACACATTCAGTAGCTGGAGAAAAGCTATTTGAACTTCTTAAGAAGAACGGCTTGAAATTCAAAAGCCAAGTTATAGATATGACACTAGCTGATGGCCAAATTCAGAAAACGGAAATACTCACTACAACTGTAGACATTACGGTTAAAGGTAAAAGTATTCCGACAGAACTCATTGTATTGAAAAACGCTCGAGGAAACAGAACTCTTCGAGGTGTTGACTTTTTGAGTAAAGCAGGAATCGTCCTAGATCTCTGCAACAGGCATTGGTATTTCTCGGAATCTCCTCGAATCAAATATGATTTTATTAAAACACCACCTGACATAAACGCCCTGCTGGCAGTTCCTACTACTCCAAATCCCTGTGATCTTCGTGAAAATGAAGGAACAAATCTTTCGCATGAACAAAAACGTCGCCTCAACTCCCTCCTCGTAGAATACGAGACATGCTTTCAACCAGGGGGAGAGCCTAATTGATACTGGAGATAAGCTTCCTGTTGCAGTACCTCCTTACAGGTTGTCGCCTGCCAGACAAGAGATTTTGAAGAAGGAAATCGATTCACTTCTCGCCTCTGGAGTAATCGAAGAATGCGATTCTCCCTATGCCGCTCCAGTAGTGCTAGTTCCAAAACCCAACGGTGATTTTCGTCTTTGCGTGGATTACCGGAAGCTCAATGAGGTTACAAAGCCTGATACCTATCCTCTTCCGCAGATGGATGACCTATTGCAAACCGCAAAACAGACAGCTTACATGTCTACCATTGATTTAAAAAGTGGATACCATCAAGTTCAAATGTATCCTCCTGACAAAGACAAAACTACATTTGTTTGTCAATTTGGAATTTACAGATTTACAAGGATGCCGTTTGGATTAAAAACAGCACCTGCGACTTTCCAAAGACTCATGGACATTTTCCGAAATGGCCTTAAAGTTAAGACTTTAGCATATTTAGATGATTTGATTGTTATATCTTCTACATTTGAAGAACATCTTGAAGATTTACGTCAAGTATTTGATCGCCTGAAATACTTTAAATTACATGCTAATAGAAACAAATGTAATTTCGCTTGCCCCAAAGTAAAATATTTAGGTCACTATATCACCAAGGCTGGTATTGAAGTTGATCCTGCAAAAGTTGAAGCAATAGTAAAAATTCCTCCTCCCAAAAACACAAAACAAGTCCAAAGTTTTTTGCAAACCTGCAGTTGGTATCGTCGTTTTATACATCAGTTTGCAGAAATTTCTCGCCCATTAAGCAATCTTACTAAGAAGAAAACCACATGGAAGTGGGGAAAAGAAGAGCAGTGTGCATTTGATGCATTAAAAGAAAAACTAATTTCTCCACCGGTTCTAAAACAGGTCGATGACACTAAACCATTTGTTATCCGAACAGATGCCTCAAATTATGCTCTAGGAGCTATCCTTATTCAAGGAAAAGGTGAAGAAGAACATCCCATAGAGTATGCGAGTCGTTTACTTACTTCATCTGAAAGAAATTATTCTACAACCGAGAGAGAAGCATTAGCAGTCGTATGGGCTCTCGAAAAGTTCCGAGGTTACATAGAAGGTGCCCAAATTACAGTTGTGACTGACCACCAACCCTTAAAATGGCTGTTGAGTCTGAAATCACCAACAGGCCGATTGGCAAGATGGGCTTTACAGTTGCAATCATTTGACCTGACAGTAGAATACATCCCTGGTAAAGCTAATGTTATAGCTGATATGCTCTCGCGACCTGTATGTGTTCACAACAATTCTAATTGTGAATTATGCACTGTATCTATCGATTTGCCATCAAGAAAGGCCTGTGATATGCGTGAAGAACAGTTAAAAGATGACGATTTGAAGAAAATAATAGACTGTTTCGAAAACAATGATAAAGATGAAAATTCTGCTAACTGGTCAAACCGAGGTTACCTTATGAGTAATGGTTTACTCTATCGCTACTCTCCAGATTCTGAATCTGAAGAAGCACAATTGGTTGTCCTAAAGCAAGAAAGGGAAAGAGTTCTTAGAGAACACCATGATGCCCCTACAGCTGGACATTACGGCACTGAAGGTACATATAATAAAATAGCCTCACGATACTATTTTCCTGGAATGAAATCCTACATTTCAGAATGGATAAAGCATTGTCCAGAATGCAACCGTTACAAGGCTAACAACCAAAAGCCTGCTGGATTGTTAAGAACTCCAGTATATTCTCAAAGATTCGAGGTAATTTCGATTGACTTGTTTGGTCCTCTACCACGGACCGCTACAGGAAAACAGTGGATTTTTATTGTGGCAGACTGTGCTACAAGATGGGTTGAATTATTCCCTCTTGCTCATGCCACCGCGCATGAATGTGCTACAACATTAATCGAAGAAGTGTTTATGCGGTAGGGCATACCTAGAAGAATCATCAGTGATAACGGATCACAATTCATTAGTTCCGTACTCCAACAAATCTGTTGTACTCTCAATATCGACCAATGTTTAATTCCAGTCTATTTTCCCCAAGCAAACCCTGTCGAAAGGAAAAACAGAGACCTTAAACCTCGTCTAGCAATACTTGTGGGAGATGAACATGATACCTGGCATTCGAAACTCCCTGTAATTCGATTTGCCATGAATACAACTATTTGTGATACTACAGGACATACTCCTGCCTTCCTACAATTTGGAAGAGAACTGCTCACTGTTGACGATGTTGTGCAAAATTTCAAAGCCGTGGTTTAAAATGATAACTTTGTTCCAGAGATAACCCCATATCTCAAAAGATTTGCACATATCACTAATGATATACGAGACCGAATAGAAAAGAAGCAAGATCAACGGAAGAAATACTATGATAAAAATCGAAGAACTGTTTATTTTTCTCCTGGTAATAAAGTTTTGGTAAATTTGCATCCCATTAGCAAAGCCAAAAACAAGAAGACCTCAAAGTTTATGCCCAAACGTGATGGTCCATACCTTATACTAACTCAGAAGTCGCCAACATCATATGTTATTTCTAGTCTTGACAAGCCGTCAGAACCTATTGCAACCTATCATGTTTCTGCACTTTCATCTTTTAAAGATGAGACTTCAAAGCCAATTGCTCCACTCAGAAAGCGAGGTCGACCACCAAAAATCATTGTGTTACCCCATGCCACAAATCAAGACGCTTCATCTGCACCAAAAATCATTGTGTCACCCCATGCCACAAATCAAGACGCTTCATCTGCACCAAAAGTCAAAGTGCCACCCCATGCCACAAATCATGACGCTTCATCTGAACCAAAAATTACTGTGACACCCCATGCCACAAATCAAGGAACTTCGTTTGTGCCAAAATCTTCTCGGCTTAAACCCTTTACCCAGAGAAACCAAAGGCCAAAAACAAGAACACAGACTGCAACAAGAGCTCCTACTTCTAGTACTGGCTACTTGCCGGGACGTCGGCGCAGCCAGAGGGGGAGACTGTAGCACTCTCTTTTTCCCCCTACACTATGATTCACTCATCACACGCCGCCCTCTGGCGAGTGCTTAGAGAGACAGTCAGTTAAGCCTCTGTTATCGTTATGTGTTGACGTGTTTTTTGTCCACTCTCTGTTTGTGTCTGTGTGTAACGTAACCTTATATGTTTTAATAATAAATTATTGTTACACAAGAAGGCTTATCTTAATTAGAACCCACCAACCACCGGTCACAATACAGTAAAAGCTCCTTATTTGCGTTTTCACTATTCGCTAATTAAAAAAATGTGACCCATTCCTATATTTGCGGCTAAAGATTTCTTTAATCGCGGATCTCATAAGCACACACATCATAATAAAAGGATTCCAACCAAAATGCCGTCCAATGGACGAATGAAAAAAGTAAAATAGATCTTATTACAACTTTGCATGAAGTATGTTGTTCAATGCAAACTGCAAACATAGCCGAAATCGCGAATGGAATAGGACGAGATGGGTTCTAACAGATAGTCAAGTGACATTCAGGAATGGCTTGAATCGCAACATGAAGATCTGACAGAGACTGACTCGGAGGAAATGTTCCATTCACAGCCCATTGAAGAAGAGGCTTCCACAAGCGCTGGAAACGTGACATCTCATTTGAAAAATCTGAGTGAATGGCAAATGGGCTTTGCGATTTCTTCGTGAACGTCTATGGAACGAAGTCTTATTTTTAAGAGGCAAATGGCTGATGCAACTGCTGCGTATCCCTCTGAATGGAAGGAGCTTTTGAAAACTGCCAAGCAAGAGAAAATTCTTCAAACAACTGCCTAAGCCTTAAGATAATGAATCAAAACGTTCAAAAAATTCCATTAAATTGACTTTATGTATTTTTTTTATTTTGTCACCTAGGAACGTACCCCGTTTAAATGACCCTTCCGTATTCACGGTTTCTGTATTCGCAGCATATTTATGGAACATATAAACCGCAAATAAAGAGGTTTTACAGTACGAAAAGTTGTTTAAATAATTAAATAATTTTCGATCTATTGAGATTTAACTGAATAGCTAAATTTACCAGCAAAATGTCTGCTTCCGGTACAATTCAGCTGTGAAATGTACCTGCACTCAATGTGTTAATAGTAGGAATTGAAAAGGTTAATGAATTTACACAAATTCCTTTAAGGTATCCGACTACGTTAAAAACTCTGATTTTCGATCACATTGTCGATTTTTTAAAAAAACTGATATGTCGTGTAGTTCGGATTTTCCTTTTCCCAAATTAGTTTATCTTTCCTAGGAAAAGGCAGACCTCACCTATCATCCAGGCTCACATATTTTTCAGCTAAAATTTGTATTTAATTTCAGTTTTCATAAAACTGTAATTTGCATAAAAATTCTCCGCCATTAATATAATGTCTCAAAAATTGATAAAAGTGTTTACACAAAAATTGCAGCGAGTGTTTTAAGTAATATGGGAAATGAAATGAACTAAAAGCTTTATTGTTCGTGTAATATTTTTTCATTTATAGGTATTTAAAAAATTTTAAATTGTAAATTTATGGAAAAAAGGCATGTATGCGTACACTTTTTCGCATCATTTCTTTGCATCTCAAAATGTTTCTTAGATTTTGGTTCATTTCATTCATTATTATACTCTATAACTTGTGTACAAAGAAAAATAGGATTGCTACATTACCATTTTGTGTAGAATGTTAACTGTTTTGGTTCAATTTCATTAAAATTTACAACACATTTTCCGACTTCACAAAATATATTATGTTTTCGAATAACTTAGTTGTATTTATAGTATAATTTTGTATTATAATTGCCAATACATTTAAAAACTATAATTTTAGCTGGTTTTTGATAAATCCGATTTTTCAAATTTTTTTCTTCAAGCATAGTCAGATACCTTAAGATTAACATAATAATTCATTCCTTCATTAATAACATTCTAATTTAATTAAACTTCTCTTACCGTAATTATCATCTGATGTGGCAGGATCTATTTTCGGCGACAAAAATGCAAGAAACAAGCTCAGATGATAAATACCTAAGGCATACGTGATGATGTACCAACCCTAAAGGGAAAAGGGAAAATGCAATGATTAAAAATAAATAATTTTTCCAGCATATCATGAGTCGATCGAATGGCATGTGGAAAGAGAAAATCAAGATTTAACGATTTTCTGACTGAAAAAAAAAAAGAACAACTTTTTTAGATATTTTTCTCAATCAATCAAAGTGGCCTGGTGGCAAGGTCTCGGCTTTGGAATCGGACGGTTTCAGGTTCGAGACTCGATTCCACCGATGAACCGTCGTGTGAGGGGCTCTCTTGCAAGTTAAATCTGTCAGGCCAAACGTCCTCCCGCTGGTGTGGTGTTGAGATGGTGGTGCCAGTTCAGGTGTCGTCCTCATCATCTGACCGTGGCTCAAAATGATGAGGTCTCTCAAAATAGCCCTCGTATGGCTTCAAAATGGGACGCTAATATAACTAAACTAACAAACTAAGCAGTTCAAAACGACGAGGTCCAACCCCAAAAGTGCTACTTTATAACGGGACGTTAATACAACTGCACTAAAATAAATTAAATCAAAATAGCAAGTGGTAGCGATAAACATCTGACCCAAACAACACTTGGTTTGTAATAACATCTGGTTGTGCAGAAAGAAATGATAAATATTTAAAACAGTAATTTGGTTCATAAACTTCTTGTCAAGTTTTATCACTTTTTGTGAAGAAGTTTATTAAAATAGATAATGGGGGGAAGGTAAAACAGTTAGGAAATGACTAAATCATAAAGAATTTGAAGCTTGTCTGAATCTTTTATATTTTTTTGGCTGTAAATGATAATGATCTGCCTAAAATTAATCCCATTAATAGAATTATAATCATGGAAAATTTAAAAGAATTAGTGATAATAATAATTTGTTCTGGTGATGGGACTCATATTATAAAAATTGAAAAAGGTGCTATAAAAATAATAGAATGCCAAAATACATAGTTAATGGTTTGTTACAAACATAGTTTAGAATGCCAAAATACATAGCTATACGGAAGTTTGAATTGTTAAACAGCGCCTGGGTCTCCTGGTTTATTTTACCTTTGATCGTGGTAAAATGAAAGAATATGTCTTTCTAACTAGAAATATGATTTCAAATAAAAATACAAAGGTATAAATTCATGAAATTGTGTATAAATACCATACAATAAGCTTTACTGTTACCTGAACCCGATTAAAGTCACTTCAACATTTGAAAAATTTGATAAAGAATGTTTATAAGATAATTTATGAGAAAGGATGGTGCACAATGAGCAGGAGTTTTGTTTATAGAGAACCGTTCTGTTTATGACATTCATTGATAATTAAAGGTTTGTTTCACATTGGATTGGACAGATTTCCTATATTAATCCGTCGGGTTCGTTCCCCTGTACAGTGGGTATGTATGGTGTGAGAAGAGATGAACACACAGTGATCAGTCCTTTAGTAGAAGAAAAAACACAGGCGTTTATTTACAGACGATACGAACACACACCCGCACACAGTAGCTCACCAGTAGTAACAACATCTGCAGCACTGGTTCTACGCTGGTTCCTCAACAGACTACAAGGCGCACAGCTCAGTTCGGCACTTGCTTGGCTTCTCCTCTGGAGAACTCGCCATCTAAAGTCGATTCCGACTACTCTGCTCTCAGCTTGAAACTGTCGCCCTTATATAGTAACAGGAGGCGTGGCTAGAAATGACCCATCAGGGCATATTCACGACCCCCGATAACAAGGCCAGAATACATACGTCACAGAAATTGATGACGTCGTTGCGAGAGGTTACAGGATGTGGGAGTAATGTTGGGGGCCGAGGGAAGAATTTCACCCTCTTCAAGTTTCACTGATAAGAAACGAACTCTTCCCCACCCACGCCATTTTTTAGCCAGTGGTCCTTCAGTGTTTGCGTAAATAAGAAGCGCTTTTTCTAATTTGCAAGAAAAATTGGATATACTAAAAATCATTTGCATTTGGATTTACAAAATATCAGGAACAGAAATGCCTCTGATCTGTTGTGTTCCAAACTGTAAAGGAAATTACAGGAATGGCCCAAGAATAAGTGTTTTTGCCTTTCCTAAAAATGAAGAGCTTAAAAAGAAATGGTTAAATGTCATACATCGTGAAAGATTTTATACATCTTCGCATAGCAGGGTAAGCTCATTTAATTATTTTAAAGTAATGTCAAATATTTCTAAATGAAAAGTCATTTATTTTCGCTTTAGAAACTTAACAGTTCAGTAATATATATTATTCGTGATTTTAATCAAGTGCATTATAAAAAAATTATTTCATAAAATGCTGTAATGTAGGAAATATTAAATAATTAGAATATTTTCCACAATTATGTTTTCATGCTTTGTTGACTATTGCATGTATAACAGCTTTTTCATATTTAAATTTTATTATATAACAGCGATAAATACCTGAGAGTAAATAAATTAAAAATTATCCGTACTTATTATTATATATAGTTTTATGTTGTATATTTGTTACTGTATTTAGTTTTAAAGAAGTCAATATTTACGAATTATTTCATTTACTGTAGGTCTGTGAATTACATTTTAAAAGAAATGATATTGAAAGTGAAACTAGTCTATTTGATTCGAAGTCAGGAAAATTATTAAGTGCCCCTCTTAAATATCCGAGATTAGTCACTGGAGCAATTCCATCTCAGATGCCAAATTGTGCCTCTTACATGTCATCTTCAACATTTCAAAGGGAAAATCTCGAAATAAAAAAGATGAAATTAGAGCAACAATATATAGAGAAAGCTCTCCAGGAAAGTATAACAGAAAAAAAGAAATACGATGAAACAAGAGAATTTAAAAATTTGGAAGAATTAAAACAGCGCATTTTATTAGTCAATTTGAAAAATTTCTGGAATGTCATTCATAAAGAAAACAAAATTTTATTTGTAAATATTGAATTAAGTTCTGGTCCCGAAATTGCATTTTCTGTTGTAATAAATAATGTATTAGAGGTTTCAGCTTTTGTTGGAAAAACAAGCCTGTCAATTATTCCAAATATTTCTTCCCTACCAATAAAAATCCATAACATTAACAATTTAAATGAAATATTAGAGCATCTGCCAGAAATGAAGAAAAATAACTCATTGCTGAATTCGGATATTATTTCCCAAATTCATTGTTTCATGGATAATTTAAATATAACCCAAGAAATTTTAACCAATGTTATAACATTTATGAAAGAGCAATCTGCCTTGCTTATTCAAAATGAGCATAGTAAAAGGTACTCTACTGAAATGATGATATTCTGCTCATTATTTTATTCAATGGCACCACATGCATATAAATTTGTCAGAAAGTCCGGTTATATTTTTTTACCACATCCTGTGACTTTGAGAAATATATGCATACTTATCAACACTTGCCCTCAGTCAGAGCAGAATGAATTGCATTTTTTAAGATACATTAAGCAGAAATTACAATTCATAGTATCTTCAGATAAAAACGTGATTCTTCAAATAGATGAAATGCACATCAAACCCTACTTTGATTACAAAGGAGGAAATTTATCAGGTTTAAGTTACAATTCAGAAAATGCCGCCTCAAGTGTTATGACTTTCATGATAAGTAGTATTTCATTGTCATATAAAGATGTTGTTCACATTCTTCCTGTAAACAAAATTGCAGCAGACGTTCTACATACATTCATTAAAAAAATTATCATTGGATTAGAAAACATTGGTCTGAAAGTGATATGTGTGGTAACAGACAAAAATTCGATTAATCAAAAAGCAATGTCTTTGCTTCACCTTCACGTCCATATTCAATTGTTTATCCACATCCTGTAAATAAAGAACGACCTCTTTTTTTCATGATCGATACTGTACATTTATTGAAAAATATTGGTAATAAGTGGATCAATCGGAAGAATGTTGATAAGTGTATGTTTTACCCCAATTTTAAAGGAACCATGTCAGGAAAAAATTCACAACATTGCACTAAAAGTGTTCTAGAAGCTAATGAAAATGCCATTCACTCTAATGGTGAAATAATTCAGGTTTCCAGCAGTAAGCCTGACAGTAGATTTCAATACAGCATCTTTCAAAACATTAAAATTATTATATGAAACTGAAAAGGATAACATCGTTAAATATGCATACAATTTATCATTAAAAGCATTGGAGCCCAATAATTTAGAAAAACAAAATTTAAAATTAGTTCTTAAAATTTTCAATAAATTTATACCTGAAAGTCTAATCAGTTTGAGAGAGAAATATGCGTTCCCACACTACAAAGAAACAGCAGAATACATAACAATAATAAATAGATGGTGGAATATTGTTAATGTAAAAACTCCATTTACAGGAATTCGCGAAAATAATGAATATAAAAAACCACTGACAACATCTGAAACTGACAAAAGATACAAATTTTTAGATGAATTTTTGAACTGTTTGGAAGATTGGAAAAATATAAAATGTGATACCGACACACTAACAAAAGGAACATATTCTGCTCTTTACATGACAACATATGCTTTAAAAGAAGTAACTAAATATTGTCAGGACAAATTAGGAATGAAGTACATTCTCACTGGAAAATTTCAGACCGACAATTTAGAGGCACGATTTGGTTTATATAGACAAATGGCAGGAGCACAATATCATGTTTCACTCTGACAGGTATTTGAAGGTGAAAACAAATTGAGAATGCACAGTATTTTAAAAATTTGTTTAAAATCAAACAAACATGGAAATCTCGAAATTTATCAGGAAGAATTTGAAAAATCTATTTCTGAAAGATTACCTGTATTTAACATTTCGCTTACAGAAGAAGATTTTAAAAAATCAGAAGATGTTTTACCAGTTTTAGTTTATTTAGGTGGTTACTGTGTCCACACAGTTCTTAATAAGTTGAAATGCAGCATCTGCAAAAAATTTTTAACAAATGAAAAAGAACTGGACTGCTCAACTACTTTAATTCAAAATTTAAGCCAAGGTAAACTTTTATACCCCAAGAAATGCATTGTAAATGTAATTTTATATTCTTACATTATAATTCAGAAACTATGTACCATACATGAAGAAGAATTTTGGAAATTTTCCAATCAAAAATATTTAGCAGCAGAGATAATTTTCAATAGTTTAGTGAATGAGGAACAAATACATGATTATGGCGAATGCATTTCAGGACATAAACCAGAAAATGTTTATAGAATGATAATTTGGTCAGCTGTAAATTCGTTATTGAATAATTATTGTAAAAAATTAAATGACAGTTTCAAAAGCTCTTCTAAAACTATAAAGAAAAGAAAACTTGACAAATTTAGTAAAGTTATCTCTTAAAAAAAGTTAGCAGAAAAGAAAAAGGTTTAAAAGCTAAATTTCTAGACATGTTTTTTAATTTATGAAGTAATTATAGTAATAATATTGCATCGACTTCAGAAATCACAATTGCAGCTCCAACTGAATTAAAAGGTACCACAAAAACTGCATAAGCTTGCAATGAAAATGTAGAAACTGAAATTTATTGAAGAACTGTATGTTTATGTAAATAGGATCGAATCCGAAAATAACGACGAAAAGGGCAATAGCAATTATAAGCAAATAAATTTAAGTGATCCAGATTTATGTTTCAGTATTATAACTGACAAGTTTAGAATAATTTAAAAATGGACTTGCACAACAAAAAGAAATTTTTGCTAAGAGAGCTGAAGGTTGATCATTTTCCACTTCTTATACTTAAAGCCAAATAGAGAAAACTAGTTAATTTTTGTAGCAGGTTAGTTTATTTGAAAACGAATACTCCACAATTTTTGCTCGAAAATAAAAAGAGAGAGATGGAGGGAAAAAAAGGCCAGTTACAAAATTTATAGATGGCTATAATAGCTGGAGAGAGCTGTCAACTGTAATTCAGAATCATGAATGTTTTATTTGTCACTTTAATTCCTTTATTGGTTGGAAAAAATTACTAAATAAACTTTTTTTTTATTTTACTTTAGATGAAAACCAAATAAATTTATATGAATAAAAAATGGAACGGCTTAAATTACTGCTTCAAAGAATTGTTTTTATGATTCTATATTTATCATGTAACAACCTTTCATTTCGTGAAAACCATGAAAATAATAGGAACACCTAATATTGAAAATTTGTGTCTGTTTAATAGAATAATTTAGTAAATACTACGTTGTGCTAATAGATAATATAAACTGAATAAAAAAAATTCGAAAATTGGAATTGGGCATCATTTAGCACTGTGATCAAATGAACAAAATATTCCTGTGTTATTGATATGAAATCCTTTGCAAAATTAAAATATATGAAATCATCCACTTACAGCTGTATCCATATGGATTATAATCTTGATTTTTTTTTTCATTAAGAACAAACGCACTTCAATTATTAGGTTTGAAAACATTGAAGAGAAAAGATTAAATATAAATTAGATGTTTATAGGGTTTATTAAAGTAATCAATCTGACTGGAGAAAGACTAGCAAAAACTCTTTTGAAAAGATTAAGTGAACTGCATTTAAATATTAGGAATTATAGAGGATAAGCGTAAGGGAAAGATAGCAACTCGATGGGAAAGTACTAAATTTTACAATTTAGAAAAGATGCCCTAAATCCACAGACAATTTATATGTCTTGCACATCATACATTTTAAAAATTTATTAGATTGTGATACCATTTCCAGCAGTATATATTGTAAAAAAATGAATATTGCAACTTTTATGTGCTTTTCTATACTTTTTGGGAAACTAAAATGGATTCAGTTAAAGCTATGTATATACAGTTTTTGAAAAAATTTGAGTATACATTTGTTTATTATTATCATATCCTAGAATGATTTACTGAAGCAAATACAGATAATACAGCAGTATCCAAAGGTAAAACATTGGATTTTATAAAAGAAATGCTATTTATTTTATACTTAATAGCATAGTTTTTAATATTGCCCAAAATTAACACTAGCAATGAACTATTTCAAGTAAAAACAGTTGATTTTGATTCAGTATTTTAGATTGATAAGTAAAATTAAAATTGAAGTTCAAAATTTCAGTAGAAAGTTCAATGCATTTTTATACGAAGCAAAACTGATAGGATGCCATTTCAATATTTCCGAAGATTTTAAAAAAAATGAATTCGAAAAAGAAAAGGATTATATTCCGAAATAACAGAAGATGAAGTAAAGAAATTTAGGTTTTAAAATAGAGTAATTGATACTGCCATTGTACAGATAGAAAATAGAATTATAAATATGTCAACTTAATCAAAAAAATCAGAAAATTAAATTCAGAAAATTAAAAGTAAGGAAGAATTGTTGTTGTGCGAGGTGGGAAGAAGCTTAAAAGCATTTTAAGTACTAATAATAATAAAAAAATCAGCAAAAATGTAAATTTTCTGAAGTAATTAAAGGGAATTACATATAGACAAGCAATAGTACCATAATATGTTTATACTTTATTTTTTGCTTTACAAAACACTTGGGGTTCCAAATGGTTTCTTGCACCCTGGCTAATTTATTGAAAAGAGCGGCTCTGGTTAAAATTGAAATTTTATACCACAGGTGAAGATGTATATTCGAAATGTACTAGTGAAAAATATTTCGCAGTAATTATAATTTATTGAAAAAATGGCTCAGATTATAATTGAAATTTTGTACCATAGTTGAAGGAGTATATTTGAAATGTCCTAATCAAAAATATTTCGCAATAGATATAATGTTTAGTGAAAGCAGAAGGATGACGATTGCATTTCAGAGCAGAAATCAGAAAATGTGTATAGATTGGAAATTTGGTCTGAAGTCAATGCATGATTGAATGATGAAATGAAAAGCTCTTCTGAAATAGGAAAGGAAAGGAAACTTGATGAATTTAGTAGTGATAAATATATAGTTAAATAAGAAAGTTCTACTAATGTTTCAAAGTTTTGTTTTATGTTTTTTGAAGTGTGAATAGAATGGAATAATATTTTGTAAAATATTGCTTTCTGGGATTTGACGTGCAGCAAATAGTACTAAAACCATTTTTCTGTAGAATTGTCTTGAAATTTATCAATAATATTTTTCACTTATTAGTTTTTTTGCAAAATAAATAGTTTTAAATCTAGGGGAGATACACCTACTGGGAAACCTGCCCTGCACTTAATGCAAAAAAGGTAATGCATACCAGGCACCGTACCTCCATGGTGATGTGGAAAGCGGTTGCAATTTAATTACTAATGGGTTCGACAATATATGCGTATTAATTTGCATTGTATGGATGTTAAAGAAACGATATGAACTAGGGAAAATAATTTCATCTGCCTGTCTTTCGCGCAGAGACTTAACGTTGGGAGAATGAAGTGTCATTGCTCGTTGTGACGTGGCATATCTCGGTTCCTGATGGACGAATTGGAAACATTCCCGATGTTTCGGGTACTTTCCATTTTGTCCCCAAGTATTGGGATCATTTTTATGAGCATCCAGTACAGAATACTGTCAATCATTCTTTCCAGTGAAGGAACCAAGCATGCGGGGAAGCAGCAGCACAGACTCGTCACATTCATAACAATATCATGCTGTGGACAATTTCCAGGACAAAGTTATGGCAAGTCTTGGTGGCATTCCTATCCATCTGAGTGCAAATGCCAAAGACAACAGAACAAGAAAAATCTATGATGAAGCAAAATAAGAGAGAAATTGTGACTCATTTTTCCCATCAGGGATCTTCGAAAAAACTTTTTTTCATTCATGAAGAGTTGATTCTCATCCAGCTCTTAGACCATGGCCAAATGAGCACAAATAATCAATATTGCATCACTCTGGACTATTCACATGCAACAAACAAGGCCTTGCTGTCTTTTGGAATGGTTTGCCTCATGAACATCTACAATGAAGACAAAATTTCAGCAGATGATATTAAAACACCCACTGTATAAAGTGGCCCACATGTCTTGTGGATTTTTATATTAAACATATTTTAATTGAACGCCTGTCTTTTAATTCATCTCGTTGACATTTTTTTAACTCATCACTATTAACACTACAAGACCTATTGGGTGAAAAATTCCACCCAAACATTTTAAAATTTGTAAAATCCATTGGCATTTACAGTTGTATTTAACTTTTTTAAACTTTCGTTCAAGCTTGACTTTTGCATTGCATCATGGTAATGCATTTTTTGCATCTTTGTTTCATTTACATTTTTAACCTTGTACATATTTGAACTTTTATTCTTGGTAATTGTATATTGATAACTGTTGGGAATAAGTCAAAATTCTCCTATTTATATCGGCAGCATCCGTAATCAGGTTCAAATTTTTCGAATCCAGCTAATTCGATGCAGTTAATTAATTTAAAACAATATGCAAATACGATTACTCTTATTTGCATATCATTGAAGAAGAGGAATTTTTGTTTTATCGCCATAAGTATAAACAAAAAAATCAAATGTTGGTTAAAAAAAAAGGATCGACTGAACTTTTTAAGATGTTGTTTTGTTGTCGTTGTGGTTTTCAAGCAGATGTGCGTCATTCGATAAGTATGTTTTTACTTTTCGTTCTGGTTACGAGATGTAACCAGGTTTAAATAAATTTTGAGTTATTTTCTAATCATCACTGTGTGGTTCTCTTTTTTAATAGATAAATTCAATTTACTAATTAGGCCTAATTTATCTCAAAGAATAACATTCTGATTCTTGTTTATCATGTGTAATTTTATAATTCTGTCTATAATTTCACAAGTTGCTTGGCACAGTATGATCAGATATGGTTCCTGCGCCAAAAAACCCTAACCAACCAACCCACTGTATAAATTTGATTCTTTTTTTTAACTTTTGGACACTGAGAATGGTATCGAAAGTTTGCTGCTTTCAATGCTATTCTTGAAAGAAATTGCTTTCAAGAATGTTCACTGTTAGCAAGAATTCAATTTGCTTGCTAACAGTGAAGTCATAGATATTGTTTGAAACTGCATAAGCTAACAGATTGAAACATGGTTTCTTAGAATAGATGATATTCAAATATTAAAGTTCTTGGTGTTAGATGGAAATCAGTTATATTTTTGCATTTAGACATTTTACTAGACAGTGCACATTCTAAAGCTTTTCTTTTAATAACTGATTGAATTTTCTTATAGAATTCTAATATCAGAAATGTACAAAAATGAAAAGAAAAACCATTAGGAAAGAGTTACAAATTATAAAGCTTTAGAAACAAAAATTAAGACTAATAAAATGCACTCATTTCTAATGAGAATATATTCTAAACTTCTAAAATCATGATTTTCCGAGATAAAATATATATTACAATTAAAAAAAGATATTCAGAGATGTGAAATAATCATATAAGTCACAAAAATATTTACCTTTAAATAAAACACTCTAACCAAATACAGTAACAATAATATAACAGTAGCAGTCCACCTTGAAAACGTATATGGTGTCCAAGCATCTAAAGTGCTCTGGTATTTCTGAAATAAATTTTAATAAATAACTTAATACTTAAACAAAAAAAAAAAAATGTTTCTTTAAAATCAAGTACAGTTTATTTTATTTGTTGATTGAGATTAAGATAGCTACAACAGTATAATACACACCCATTTTTAAATTTTTAACTAAAATAAAAACACAATTGTCAACAGTTAAATCTGCACATGGGTGAATTTTCAATGCCAGTAGAAGTGAATTTTCTACATTAGTTGGGGTAATGCAATGCAGATTAAGAACTTTTCATTTTCTTTTAACTGAAGCAGTTTTATTTTAATTTAAAATTACTTCAGAATGAATCTGAAAGATCAATTGATTAACAATGTTTATTTTTAAATGCATCAAACACACAGAAAATAAACAGAATCATTTGAAATAATTAACCCTTCCTTCTCGCTCCCGTGAAAATGACAGGGTGAAATCTCTAACTCTATTTCTTGCGCTCGTGATATTTCCGGGCTGGCCCATTCAAAAGTAATGCGCCAAAAACATTAAAATCTTTTTCTTATGTCCAGAATCATGTTTATTACTCAATATATACACCAGAAGGCTGCCTGAGACTATTCGCAATGTTTTTAGAGATAGCTAATATATTTTAAACTATACACTCAGCTTTATATCATTTTCTGGAATAAAGAAAATAGGCACTTTTACGACCATTTTTTTCAAAATGATGCAACCGTTAAGGGGTTAATCAAAAGCATACTAAGTCTAACCTCATTAGAGTAGAGGAGAAAAACGGAAGCCTTTGGCCTCAGATTTTTGGCTGGAAAGTTAGTCTTTAATAAAAAATGAACCATTCAATTAATTGGAATAAATAGTAGTCAATGTCCTATTCCAGACTATAATCTATCTCTGTGTTAAATTTCATTCTAATGCGATTGACTAACAAACGTCTACTCAAACTTTTACATTTATAATAGTCATATAAATTATAAATATATAAGGATTATATTGATGCTTCAATTGCCATATCGATTACCTCCATAAAATAAGAAGTTGAAATAAATGATAAAATACTATATGTAGTTTTTTTAAATTCTTTTCAAATTAAAAATTTGAAAATACAATGTAGACTGTATTATTGCAAATGCCTATTTGATTTGACGACATATAGAAAATATAAGATGGAATACACTTCGAGTAATTTTTTATTATTACAATTTTTTCGTGATTGGGGGAGTTAATCAATTTGGCAAAGAGAAAATTAATTATTGATTCAAATTCAGTCTTTGGATTCTTTTACTACGGAAAAATGTCATCAGATAAACATATGATATATTAGAGTTTAGGACAAATGAATAATAACTATTCTGTTACTCGTACATAATATTATGAGTATTATTACTTTGTTTAAATTCCGTTATCATCATTATAAATAATGTCACCTTTGTTAGCTATATTTGAGCTCCCATGCTGTCGATTTGTCCTTAAAGCTTTTTAATACTTGTGTTTAATAGGAGGAATAAATTTCAACAAGTTCATCATACCTTTCCTCTTTTCTCTTGTCACTGTTCTACCTGTTGGATGCAACAAAGGCTGGATCACATTTTTCGGACATAGTGGTCTACCTGCTACACTTTTTCATATATTTATGGCACTAAATTCGGTATCTTCACTACAGTCATTCTTAAATTGTACCAGATTGGGTTTTGATGTTTCTAATTTTATCCACTGCATTTTGAGCCAATTTACTGGTATCCCTCTAACTGATACCTTTCTATTTTTGATAGAATTTTCTAAAGTACTTGTAGAGAAAAAGTTCAAAGGCATCATTTGTACCATATGAAACAGTGATTTCTTTTTACAGGTTTTTATTATATACCAATCACCTGACGAAAAGATATTCTGAACTTTTTTTCTTGACATTCAATGATAGCAAATTGTGAATCAATAGGAAAGTAACTGGAAAATAATTCAGTAAGAGAGGGAAAATAGTGCAACTGGTTAAATATATTTTTTATTATGATATAAATACATTATAGTATGGAGTTAATCAGATTAGCTTCTAACATATATTATTTAATATTCAATGGCTAAAAAAATTTTGTCATTTAGTGGTGTTAATACTTATTATTACAGAAATTTGTTTTGAATATGTACAGTTGGGAGCTAAAGAAGTGCTTTGATATTAAAATTTAATAAAATTCCAAAAATGGAGTTAATCAATTTCTCAAGTGAAGCATTCATATATAGAACAATTTAACCAGTTATAAAAACAGATGTTCTCATTATATTGCCAATTTGAAGAGCTATTGTCAATAAATGATACATATAAGTACTTACTACTGAAAGCCACAACCAAATTCTAATAATAACAGATTTTTTGGGTGATGAATCAGTTACTAGAGGAGTTTCAACCTTCATTTCTTTCTGGGGAAAAAATTTAATGTATATAAGTAAAATATTTCTATATAAAAAAATAAACTAACATTTTACATGAAAATGATTCAAATATATATATAACTGTCATTTATATGATATATTCAAAAATTTAAAATCATAATTTTTATAGTAAAAACAAATAATTTCTGATTAAAACCACAAACTTCTCCTTAAAATTATTGTTGATCAATTATAAAATGTTTGTAATAATAATAGAAATTAAATGTTTGTAATGCAACCCAATAGATAATTTCTTGAACAAAAGAGAATCAGCAGAAATTTTAGAATTTTATACCACATTCATTAATAAATATGTTAAATAAAATTTCCCAATAATCCAATTTTATTTATCACATTAGCTACCCAAGGATTTAAATGAGTATTACACAATTAATAATAAATGTTATTCCTAAAAAAGACACATGCTTAGCAATTTTCCAAATCATATTATTAGAAGTGACCAAAGTTAGAATAGTCCCCAAATTAATCGACTACAAACATCATAATTTTATATACCACTTTTTAATTTTTTTAAAACCAAAATTTAAAGTAAAACACAGTAATTCCACCTAGAAATGCAAATATTACTTTATTAGACTAAGACACTTTACATCTGAACTACATTTACAATACTATACTTTATTTCGAAGAAAAATATAACCCAACTTCAGATTCATAAATATTCACATTTTAATTAATTGCTATAAAAACTCAATAATAGATACATTTTATGCAAAATAATAATTTATAAAAGTTTTTTTAAAATATTTTTATTAACTATGATTTTCAATATTAAGACAAAAAAAATTATGTTGTAATTTAGCAGATGCAGATAATCATATCAATTTAAAAATTATCACTAAAAATATAAATATTAAAGATATCAAACCATTTTAAAATTACTTGGGATACATTGCAATTACTTTAAATTACTAAAAATATACCTTACACGCTGATTTTATTTCTGGCGAAAAACGATAAAAAATTGCAAACACATCATGATTTTTATTTCAGTTGACAGTAGAAATCAATAGGAGGAGAACTTTCAATATTTTAATGAGTTCAATAGTTTAATAGTCAGTTTAAATAATGTTTAATTATAAGTAAATTACAAAATGTTCTCATGAATTACAATGGAACTAACACATAGTCAATTCACAATCCTTCCTCTTCTAAAACAGAAAAATGAGTAGTTGAAAAACACAAATACAAAAGCTTTTTGGATTAATTTATCCATATGATAAGAATATGAATTTAAAGGGTGCATATTGTTTACTAAACATAACAACTCACTGAAGGTTCTTCCATAATAGATTTATTTTAAATACAAAATTCCATTTCTAAAATGCTTTGAATATAGGAACACTTAATTTTAATTAAATTTCGCTACACGTATAAACAATTTTGCAGATTTCAAAGATATCTACATATGTGTGATAAATAATCCTAGATTTACAACTTTAGTAGAGATGAAAGTAGAAGTTCACAAGTGCTGTTTGCATTGGACGTTGCCACAGGATACGTACATGCCGAACTACCGGATATGTCACCAGCATGACGTAAAACAACGTTGACGTCATACTGGCTTTATCCAACAGTGTGGGAGCTCAGAGTGGTCAATAAGAAGTAAATTTTGGTTCACTTCAGGCAATGTACTGTGCCCGAGGACTATCTATAATCTTTTTCCGTTTTTACTAAATAACAGTTAATTTAATTAATAATTTCACTTAAAAGAGAAATTAATATCATTCTGGAATTTTAATCGAGCTATTAAAAAACAAGAATAGTTCACTTTTTAAGATTAAAATTATATAATACACAAAGTCAGTTTTAACAGTCGAAGAGTTATTAACCGCAGTTAAAACTCTTCGTTGTTTCGATTCGGCTTTAACCACTAAGTTATTGGTAAGGATCCAAGAAAATTTTTTAATTTGCTTTTATTATATAATTAACTTTATGATAAACTTTAACTTTTTCACTAACTAAAAGCAATTGGAAATTCGTGACATTTTGATGTGCAATTTGTCTGAATGATTCTAAACACGGAAGGAAAATGGGTACTTTACCATTATATCGGCACAAATCTCGCCAAGCAGACTTTTTGGCGACAGCGCACAGTCGCCATTTTGGCGTAGAAGACTAAATTGACAACGACTTGTTATAAAAATGTGGCGGCAAAAGGTTACCAACGGCGGTATTCAGTTTGGCGTTGGTTGCATCGTTATTGGGAACTTAATCGCTTGCGCCTGTATAATGGGAATGTATCGGAAAATGTCAATCATACTAATTCTGCTTTCAAACAAACTGATAACTTCTGGCATTGTCTGATTTGCAGTGTTGGCAACTGATGTTTCCAATTACAAAACTTATTTTTCTGGAACTCCTCTTCCTGGTCTTGTTGATAAAAATATATGTAAAAGTGCTCTTTTGGCGAAATTGGCGATTTTTGTTTGGCGCCTTTCTTGTTCGCGCGGTACTCAGTGTAAACAGGAATGGCAGCCAATACATAATGAAATGTGATTGACCGCGATCTCAACTTGGCGGTAATCAAGGGGTACACTGAAATATAGGTTAATCATGTTGTTCAATAATATAATCCACTATCTGTATTTATTAGATGAATCTGGGACTTGATGATTATGAAAATAATTTCATGATGAGGGTTTCAAAAGGGAGAAGCTGTATTTATCACTGCCCAGTACTCAGAGCCTGCCTTCATTATAAAGGGGGCTGGGTGCAAAACGCCATTTGAAACCCTAATGTTATTATGAAGTAAAAAGAAAAAACACGAGTTATTAATACATGTTTATTTAATGCTTTTTTTTTATTGCAAATGCATTATTTACTTAAGAAAAAATACAATTTTTTGCAATTTCTTTTTTTTTGCTTGACATAGTAAGTGCATTTAAGCATTGTGAACACATGCTTAACCAAAGATAATTCTTTATTATTAATTTAAACTTGCTGAAAGAGCTCTCAACACTTGCTATAGTAACTGGTAATGTAAAGAAAAGACATTATTTACATATCTTTCATTCAAAATCAAATCCTGTTGCAAACAAATTTATTGGATTAGGTTTTCATCTACATCATTGTTATGAAACTTTACAAAGTTTTTGGAACATATCTCATGTTTTTCTAAAGATTTTATATCAGTGACTAATTTGGAAGAAATAGTATTAGGTATACTTTTAAAATCATCTTCTGTTTGTACAACAACAGTATCAATTACAGTGTTAAAGAAATAACATTTAAATTTCACTACTGGTTTTTTTTATAACCTTATCTCCTACTAATTTGGAATATAACCTTTTACGTATTCATTTTACAGGAAAGTGTTCAAATTGCGTACTAGAACTTTGGCTTCGTCTAAAAATGTGTTAAATTTTGCTCTTAAGTTTTGGATTTCAGTTTTCATTTTATGGACTAAATTGAAAGCCAAATCAAGAGCAATTGTTTTTATTCATAATATTAATTTGGACAATATTGCAAACTATACTATTTAACATAAAATAAATGAGACTTCTTGTGCTGCATCTAATAAACTTTTAGCTTCGGATACCACTGTATTATTGTTACTTGCATCAATACTTTTAGGGTATTGCAAGTTTGTTCAAATTGTGCATATACAGCTTTAATCGGATCTATTTTGCCTTCCCAGTGAATATCACATAATGATTTTAGAGCAATGTTTAAATGCTTTTGTAGAATTTCCTATCTTTTTGTAGATGTGGAGAATAAAAATTTAAGCATTGCAATATCCTGAATTTTTTTTTTACAATACATACTGCTGAAAGTGGTGTCACAAATTAATAAATTAAAGGAATGGGATAAGCAAGGCATATAAATTGCATGAGGGTTTAGAGAAAATATTCTAGACTGTACATATTTATATTTTCCTCTCATATTGCTACCGTTATCATATGCTTGTTCTCTACAATTCGTAATATCTAAATCAAGTTCGCTTAATCTTTCTAATAGAGTTTTTGCAATTTTTACAGCAGTGAGATTAGTTACTTCAATAAACCCTATAAATGATTTATTTATAGTTAACCTTTTCTCTTTAAAATTTGCATTAATAATGATTGAAGTTGGTTCCTTATGAAAAATATCAGAAATACAATTCATTTGGATACATTAGCGCATGGCTGCTTTTATATTACATTTAATTTTGTTAAGCCCTTCACAAATAATTTGTTCTTGTGATTTATGGGCTAAGTGATGCATAATTCTATTTTTAGAATTTATTTTCTTGTTTATATTATTAATGAGCACAGATTTATTTAACTTAATTCGAGTAATCTGAAAAAAATTCCATTATTAGACTTTTCAATTATTTTGTTGGTTCTTTATAGGGGAAGATTATTACACACTTAAAAAAGAATCAAATCTTTGAAATAGTAATTTCAGTTGTGTTGTTTCCTTACTTATATTAAGTGATTTTTTTTTATCGTCGAACATAAATTGGTCATTTTAATAATTCTTTCAAGGAGATAAATGAATTAATATGACAACTAGAACGTTAACAATCTTGAATTGTATTTGACAGCTTTCTCAAGTTATTATAGCTACCTATAAATCATGTAGTTTGGTCATTTCCTCTTCCTTTGGAAAACAGTGTACATCAAAAACAAAGTCTGGCATTTTTAAATAAATTAACTAGCTGCAAGGTTAGGTTTCACTGTTTGAAATTTTGTTAAATTGGTGTGCAGTGGAAAATGACCTACCTTCAATATTTGTAATAAAAACTCCTTTATGTTGTGGTCCAACAACACAAAACATTCTAAATTTATCAGTTTTAATACTTGACCATAAACCAGCATCATTTTTACTTTCTTGATGATATTTCTTATTACCAGTTTTGTCATTATCTTTTATTTGCATAAACTCACGATTTTGCAACAAATTTCACCGTTTCAACATGGTTGCCAGAATTACTTTGTAGCCAATAATACAAATCTACTTGTGACTTCTTAAAGTTTTGCTTTTTTTTTCCAGTAATTTTCATTTAAACACACAGAGGGATATTTCCGTGGCCTGAACATGGTCATATCTAACTGTATTAAGCAGTTAGTAGAATGAATTATCAAATTATTGTATGCTATTCTGTAAGCTATTAATATGTGAGATAACTGATAGTAAATTTTCTTACGATTCATTAACAATATTTTGCATACCTGCACAAAACTATAATATATACCATTGAATTTCTTAATTCCTTTCGTTCCAGTCATGGTAAGTGAATCAGTAATGCAATGTGTGTTGCTAGGAGTTGATTGTGTAGTTCATATTCATTTTACTTTTTGTTTGAGCAATTTAATATAAATACACGTACATAAATGAATAAAGATTTTACTTTAGATGTATTATATGTATATTATTAGCTATATACGAAAAAAGTATATAGCTAATAATATACAAGTACATTTGAACCCAAACTAAGAATCCTGAAGTGATACTCTGTCTTAACATGTCTGAAAGGCATTCTTTATTCATAAATCAAGCACCTCCTTTTTATAGATATCACTGCTATTATTGCCTAATAAGGCATCAATCGACATTCATTCAGTACATGGAATCAAACTTGTATGCTTTCAGTACATGTAAAAGCTATTATTGTTCAGAGTATTATTTTAATTTTTAATCATGGTAGGGCCCTCTTGAATTGCAGGGCCCAGGTGCCGCCCCCCTCCCCAATGGTTGGCCCTGCCCTCTGAGGTTATAAAAGTAAGCATGAAAACACTGCCTCCAATAGAATTGATGATCAAACTTATTCAGAGCATTCAGAAGATATGTACTGGAGTAAAGATATATAACTTGAACAGTGTGGAAATGCTGGTTTAAGTAACATGTATGGAAATGTGGGTTTAAGTTACATGTAGGGAAATGTTGACTTAAGTGACATGTATGGAAATGTTGGTTTAAGTGACATGTAGGGAAATGTGGGTTTAAGTGACATGTCGAGAAATTTGGGTTTCAGTGACATGTATGGAAATGTGAGTTTAAGTGACATATATGGAAATGTGAGTTTAAGTGACATGTATGGAAATGTGAGTTTAAGTGACATGCATGGAAATGTTGGTTTAATTGACATGCAGGGAAATGTGGATTTCAGTGACAAGTAGGGAAGTGTGGGTTTCAGTGACAAGTAGGGAAGTGTGGGTTTCAGTGACATGTAGGGAAATGTGGGTTTAAGTGACATGTATGGAAATGTGGGTTTCTGTGACATGTATGGAAATGTGGGTTTCAGAGACATGTAGGGAAATGTGGGTTTAAGTGACATGTATGGAAATGTGGGTTTCTGTGGCATGTAGGAAAGTGTGGGTTTCAGTGACATGTATGGAAATGTGAGTTTCAGTGACATGTATGGAAATGTTAGTTTAAGTGACATGTAGGGAAATGTGGGTTTCAGTGACATGCATGGAAATGTGGGTTTCAGTGACATGTATGGAAATGTGGGTTTCAGTGACATGTATGGAAATGTGGGTTTTCTTGTGAACAGTATGAAAATGTTGGTTTTCTACTTTTGTTGGATGCTCATCATGGTGTTTTGACAATAAATTGTAACAGGAGTGTGAAATTTCACTTTACTTGTAGACTCGCACTGGGAGTTATAAATCTTGAAATTTGTGATAATCATTTTTCACTTGTCGATATTAAAATTAGAAGTTTACATAGTCAATCATCTAATTTAGATCTATTTGATTGTTGAATTATTCTACTGGGAAGAAATAATTGCCACATTTCAGTCTCATTTCAATTATTATCCTTCAAGTACTATGTCATGAGAAATTTGGTGGCGTAATTTTAACACACCGAATCAATTGCCACATTTCAGTCTCAGTTCAATTATTATCCTTCAAGTACTATGTCATGAGAAATTTGGTGGCGTAATTTTAACACAACGAATCACATAGTTTTGTTGTAAGCCACGGGACTTCCATTTCGTAGTCATGGGTTGTTTCATTTTTTTAGTATTCAAGATAGAACTATAAAATCTGTACTGATAAAAAGCCGGATCTTGAATCTGTTTCTTTGATACAGATGGGCAAAGTGCTGGAAAGTACTTTAAGAAATTTAGATTATTTGCTTGAAAAGTTCCATCCATTCTTTTTTTTTTTTTTGTTACCAAGCACTCGAAGTTATATATCTATTAGGTCGTATATGCCACTTTTTGTGTTAATTGCATTTCCCATAATAATTAAAGTTCTATATCTGTACTTAGAAATTCAGGCTCTGATATATTCAAATAAAAGCAGTATTAATTATTTAGCAACTTTTAGTACATTTAGTTTACATTTACTTTATGGTATGATCTTTTTTTTCCCCAACATATTTTGATTATGTAAATTCATTATTTCCACTTTCAGCTGTAGATTTGTTATATTTTGTTCACTTTAAAATAGTGTTCCCCTGACTATTAGTGACTTATTTTTCAATGCCAATTAAGAATAGCTAGAACAGATTTTTACTTTTAAATGTCCACAGTCTTGTTGATGTTAGGTGGTTTCCAGTTTGCACTAGCATTAATATGAAGTTTATTATTTGCTGTTGTCAGTGTAACTCTACAATATAGTGGAAAATTATGATTCTTGCAGTCTTTTTGTTTCCATCTGAAGAATCTATTGGTGTTTGTATACTTGAATGTCTGTTCAATCATATATTAATATTAAGTCAAATGGTATTTTTGTCTTGACATTTGTAATGCATGATGTGGAAAGACATAAGAAGTTATTATTATACACTGTATATGATATGTACCTCTCTGGCAATTGAAATTTCAAAGTTTTAACTTTAATTTTGTTACCATTATGATACCATTTACTGTCAATAAAAATATTAAAATTAATTATGCACTCGTATACTTATATATTCTTTCTATATGCCTATATATTGAAATAATTTCCTCATAATATATATTCTTATATAGATTACAATTAGTATAACTAAATATTATTCGCAAGAGAAATTCATATATACTTATAAGAAGAAAAAAAGAAACATATGTTTTGGGTTTTTTTTTTTTAGTACTACATTTGAAATATTTATAAATATTAATGATCACTATCACTTTTCTTTTGCCCATCAAAATTATTGATAAAGCAGTCAATTTATCAAAATTTTGGTAAACATAGCAGTTTTGTGTAAAAAAATAGTGTAAAAACTTGCTTTTTTTTGGCTTTTTATAATGTTTTACTTGTCTGGGCTTTAGTGACTAGTAAATTAAATTTTAAAAAAATCTTATCTCTTGAATAATATGAGAGCATTGCATATTTATTGCCAAATTTACAATTGAAACCAATATTTAGATGCTCTTCTGTCATAAAGTATAAATTTGCAAAGCTAAAAATAGTAGTGTATACAGTTATCAAAAATGATCTGATTTTCCTTTCCTATTAACTTTTTGTCGTTCATTTTCATGTAAACTCAAACTTTTAAAAAATTAAACTTCATTATAATCAGATATCTAAATTAGATTTTTTTAATGTTACATATTCTAAACATAGAGAATTAAATAATTTAGGAGATTTTATTTATTTATCATGATTTAGGAGATTTTATTTGAGGGTTATATGCTTTAAATGAAGAATCCATTCTTATAAAGATAATTTCAGTCTTACTTTTTTGTATTTTCAGTTACAATGTCATGAAACATGGGAATGAAGAAAACTATCGTCCAATTTTTAAATAAACCATTTTTAATATATGTCCTTGCTTCTATATTTTTGGCTTACCTTTATCCAGAAGTTGGTGCTAAAGAAGGTAAGTTAAAAGTAATGAATTCACCCATCTCAATAAATAAATGTGTTAACTGCAAAAGTATAAAATATGTTATTTCAAAAAACATCCAATTATTTG
The DNA here is from genome assembly GCA_026543055.1 of Argiope trifasciata. NCBI lineage: Eukaryota > Metazoa > Arthropoda > Arachnida > Araneae > Araneidae > Argiope > Argiope trifasciata. The sequence goes on from JAPMOQ010013942.1 coordinate 69,801, forward strand.
GAGAAAAAAATGAAGTATAAAGCATAGTCAAGAAACTTTTTTTCCATGTTTAATTAATTTAAGGTTTATTTTCATTTATTGAAGTTATAGTTAATATCAATGACAAAGAATTTTGTAATTAATTAGAATTTTTTTTATCTCTTTTAAGAAAAAGCAGTGGGTTTACTTTTTAATTGTCATAAATGAGTGTTTAAGACTATTTAAATGCAAATTTATTTTTTAACTGACTAATTATTAAAAAAAATAATAAGCTTTGAGAAACAAGCTTCCGACAGTTTGAAAACCATACTTTCAAATTTTTGTAATCTAAAGATATTTCAGTTGTTTGATTTTAGCAAATAAAATATGCAGATAAAGTAAGATTTGTAAATTAGACATCAAGATCAATAAAAGCTACTTTGACCGGTTTAAAGAAAGATTAAATATATGAAACAAAGCTGGATTTCCCTTGCTTTTATAATTAAAAAAATATTTTTACAAATTTTATTTTATTGTATTGTTATAAACTTTTTTATTGCTTTTTTTTTCCTCAAATGGTTGCCTATTTTCTTTATAACTAGACATCAACACTTAGAACATTCCAATTCTTTTAATTTTCTCTGGCTCCTTAGAATTTTGCTTTATTTTATAGATAATTATTTAATTTTTTTTATTATTTTAAAGAAATTAAAGCTGTATTTTATTTTAAAGAAATAACTCATTAATCAGATTTCTATTAAGTAATCTCTATTTAAAATCAAATCAAAACACATTCATCCACTTCTGTTACACAAACTCTTATAAATCAAAACTTTAAAAAAAATAATAATAACCCAATGGTGGCGGTGTCGACGTCGCCAATGGCAGCCAAACATCACATAAATCTGTGCAAATTCTGTTCATTATATTGTAAGTTATATCAAACATTAATGATTGGAAAGTAACAAACTTTACCTCTTTAGTATTTCGTTTATAATCGTCAAACGCTAATTTTTACTTAACTAATTATAGGGAATTTATTCAAATATTTCAATAAATTCATTCTTAATAGTCATTTGTGGTGACCTCTTAATAAGCCAGTAACAGCCGCTGTACAACAGCGATCGCTTTTTCCGAATGGATAAGTTACTGGACTTCAAACCGAAACATAGCAGGTTCCATCCTTGGCGGAATTCAACCTTAAGCATTGGCGCAATTCCGCCAACATCACCGTCACATTGGTGCCTTCGGACTATGATCGTGCAAACAGCTGTCGTGGCGCCGCATACCCGCAGCAAACACAACCAACACAAAATCGTCAAACTCATTTGCCGCAGCAGCAACTTTCTTCACTCGCCAAAACGCTTGGCGCGATAAATAATCGTTTGTTTCTACAGACTCACTGGTAGGGGAATATTGTGGTGATATTTTAATAAGCTAATAACAGCTGCTAGACAATAGCGATCGCTTTTTCCGAATGGATAAGTTACTGGACTTAAAACCCAAACATCGCAGGCTCCATCCTTGGCGGAATTCCATCTACACAATTCCGCCAAACATTTTATAGGAGGAAAGGCTGCTTATCTTAATTCACAAAATTATTAAGAAAATTGATTAAATAATTAAAAATATTCTTGCTCAAAGGTAAGAATATATTCTATGAGGTGTAAATGTATGTAGAAATGTGTTTTGTGAATGTATTTCATGAGATAAAGATGAATGAAGAAAAGTTAGATCTGATAAATATGTTTGAATTATATGATCGGATAAATATATTGAAAAATTGTCTGAATCCACCAAATTGGTCGCCTATAGAATGAAACGGGCCTCAAAATCTATTTTGATGTTTAGCTTAGGTGTGTTGGCGGAATGGTGCCAATGCGTAGGTTGAATTCCGCCAAGAATGGCACCTGCGATGTTTGGGTTTGAAGTCCAGTCACTTATCCAGTATTCAAAAGTGGCCACCGATGTTTAGTGACAGTTACTGGCTTATTAAGATGTCCCCACAATACTCTCCTATCAGTGAGCTCTGTAGAGAGACAAACGATTTTATTGCGCCAAGCATTATGGCTAGTGTAGGAGAGTTGCTGCTGCGTCAAGTGAGTCTGACGACTTTGCGTTGCTGTTGCGTCAAGTAAGTCTGACGACTTTGCGTTGCTGATGGAGAGAGTTGCTGCTGCGTCAAGTGAGTTTGACGACTTTGCGTTGCTGATGGAGAGAGTTGCTGTTGCTGCTGCGTCAAGTGATCCTGACGACTTTGCGTTGCTGATGGAGAGAGTTGCTGTTGCTGCTGCGTCAAGTGAGTTTGACGACTTTGCGTTGCTGATGGAAAGAGTTGCTGTTGCTGCTGCGTCAAGTGAGCCTGACGACTTTGCGTTGCTGATGGAGAGAGTTGCTGCTGCGTCAAGTGAGTTTGAAGACTTTCCGTTGCTGATGGAGAGAGTTGCTGCGGCGTCAAGTGAGTCTGACGACATTGCGTTGCTGATGGAGAGAGTTGCTGCTGCAGCTGCGTTCAAGTGAATCTGACGACTTTGCTTTGGTTGCGTTTGCTGCAAGTAGATGGCGCCCCGACAGCTGTTGACAACTCATCACGTCCGAGGTCATCAATTTGGCGTAGGTGTGTTGACGGAATTGTGCCAATGTGTAGGTTGAATTCCGCGAAGGATCGACCCCCGATTTGCAGCCGAGTAACTTATCCACTATACAAAAGTGGCCACCGATGTTTAGTGGCAGTTACTAGCTCCTTAAGATGTCACCACAAATGTATGGCATACTTCGACGGCTAGCTTGTCGGAGTACCCGTTCTTGGAGAAGGATTATCTCCTTAATGACAGTGACTGATAGAGTACTGAAGTTTGATAAGATAGTTACGAATGTGACGAGTCTATGACGCTGCTTCCCAGCAGGATTGGTTAATTCACTGGAAAGAATGATTCACAGTATTCTGTACTGGATGCTCTTAGGAATGATCCCAGAGCTTGGCGACAATATGAAAAGTACCCGAATCTTCGAGAATTTTAACGATTCGTGCATTAGGAACCGAGATACGTCCAGATACGCTCTGATTGGTCGAGACATGTCTAGTCACGCCTCCTGGGACTATATAAGGGCAACAGTTTCAAGCTGATAGCAAAGTAGTTGGAATGACTTTAGATGACGAGTCCTCCAGAGGAGAAGACAAGCGAGTGTTGAACGGAGCTGTGTGCCTTGTAGTCTGTTGAGGAAGCAGCGTCGAGTACTAGAGCCAGTGATGTTACTACTTGTGAGCTACTGTCGTTACCGTATGCTTCTGTTTGTTCGTCTCGTCCTGTCTATAAACGCCTGTGTTGCGTCCTCTACTACAGGACTGATCACTGTGTGCTTATCTCCTCTCTCACACCGTACACACCCAGTATACGAGGTAAAAAGAACCCGACGGATTAATATTGGAAATCCATAACAATACCACAAACCAGAATATATCAGAGGATCAATGTGTTTCGTTTGCACGAAGGTTTTGGGTGAAGCTATGATTGCGATTGACTGAGAGATGGATTAATCGAAAATCATTTAGCTATTGGGTGTTACTGGTGGAGTAGGTAGGTTGCCGAAAGTAAACAGGGCAGGGTGAGGTTTGGCCTGACGGATTTAACGTGCCCCCCTCAAACGGCGGTTCTTTGGTGGAATCGGGTCTCGAACCTGAAATCCTCCGTGGCCTTTCCGCCCCAAGCTTCCTCAGATTAAATTGTCGATAAAGTGGAATCTGATAAGTAAAAAAGAGAATATTTTTTTGTGAAGGAAGTTCCTATGGGCAAAATTAATACAAAGTTGTAGAAATTTATTTGGATTTAAATTAGATGTTAAAATATCTTTATATATTACTAGCCGCCTTTGGAGACCATCTAGTTCGCCATGAGTAATGCGTTCAAAAATTTTCAATCGAATCAAATATTCATGAGCCTTGAAGTAATTCCGGGCATTGATTGGCCTGAAAATATTTTCTTTAAGATGATGGACGGAAAGTTCTAAAAGAACACGTTTTCCTAATAATATTCTTTAATTTTATAAACTAGTCAGTTTTAATTATCGGTTATACTTCCAAAATATTAAAAATATTTTTTCCGGTGATGTTGCCAAAATATTAAATATGTTTTTTTAAAGAAAGCGGAAAAGGAGAAAAAAAAATTGATTTAATGATACAGATATTGCAAACGATTTTAGAAATATGCCCTTATGTCGGGATTTCAATGCATATCCTGTTTAAATTCAATCAGGTTTACCGTAAATAAAGAAGATTTGTTGAATTAATTATTTAGTTATTGCAAACGATTATAGAAAACTTTGCTTTGCATTTATTTTTTTAGAAAATATCACATTTTACATTTATTTTATTTTATCCAGTCACGTGCTAAAAAACCACGGTTAAAATATTTCTTTAAAAATTCGTTAAAAGTAGAAGCTTAAATTATATATTAAAACATCGCTATTATTAGAAAGCTGATTTTTTTAGGTCTTTAACTTGGTGTAAAAATCATATCTGTGTTATGTTTTCGGAAGTTATTCAAATTCTAATTAAAAATTCGAAAAAAGGGCTCTGAGGTGCGCATTCCTGACCTCCAAGGTATACATGTACCAAATTTGGTAGTTGTAGGTCCAATGGTCTGGCCTGTGGAGCGCCAACACACACACACACACATTGAGCTTTATTATAAGTATAGATTATATATTATATCAAATTATTATTACACTATATCAAATGTCATATATATGTATATTAGCAATATAAGAGAAAACGAAACTAATTACGAAAACTGAACCAAAAATTATTTCAGATTCGAACAAGACTAACAATTAAATTTTAAAAAATTAAAAAGCTATCATAGTATTTAGTGTTAGTGTCATTAATGTTATTTAGTGTTTAGTGTCATTAATTTTAGTCTTGTACGAATCCGAAATAGTTTTTGGTTCAGTTTCCGTAATTAGTTTCGTTTTCTCTAATATTGCTAATTTATGTGATTCATTTGTATTTTAGTGGTAGCTCCATTCGCGCACACCAAATACAATGATAACTTTTTAATTTTTTTAAATTTTAATCTTCTTCAAATTTGAAATAATTTTTGGTTCTGTTTCCGTAATTAGTTTTGATTTCGTAATTGGAATAATTTCCTAAATTATTCAAATTTAGGATTTTTTCATAAATAGGTATTGTTTCTTTTAGCTTTTAGGTTTGTTTGTTTTTTGTAGATAAATTCAGAATTAAATTTTAATTTCGATTTCGACATAATTTGTTTCGTTCCCTAGAAAATCTTTTAGTTTTGTTTTCCAAAATAATTTAATTTTTGATGAATTGTGAAATTTTTTAAAATTATTAAATGCTTTTATGATTGATTACTTATATATATATATATATATATATATATATATATATACATACATATTGTTACGAACCTGTGGTTTTGCTTTCCCGCGCTAATACTGTCAATGTAAGGAAGACAGATTGACAGTAATGTGTATTGAATAGTAAATGAGAGTGACGTCAGAGGTCCCGAGGCTTGGCGACAAACTTGGCGACCATTTAGCGACTTGGCGACGAATTTGGCGACAAAATGGAAAGTACCCGAAACATCGAGAATTTTCCCGATCCGTCCACTAGGAGCCGAGATCCATCCAGAACGCTCCTGATTGGTCCAGAAAATGTTAGCCCCGCCTACTACAGGTATATATAAGGAAGAGGGCTCCAGTGGGAAGTCAGTGAATCAATCGAGACGGAAAAAGTTGAAGCGAGGCTGCGGAGAAAAGGGAAAGGAGATCTGAAGAAGAATCAAGTGGAGTCAAGCCGAAGTGCAGCTGTGGAAAGAGGCCGAAGCTAAACGGCCTAGTGTTCAACGAAGAAGACAAGAGGCGCTGTGGAATTAATCGGGAAGACCTAAGAGAGAGAGGTCTTGAACTGTGGAGTCCTGAACGGAGGACTGCTAATCTCTGTGTAGCATATACTGACGAAGCCTGTGTCGTAGCCCATTGTGTCGTCGTCGGGAACGGAGCTGTCCCGAACTAAGAAGTATTCCCGTTGTGCGAAGTAGTGAGTCGACAGCAGAGGCAAGAAGAGACAAAGGAATAGTTCAGCCTGTTCTGAAGAGACCCAGGAGGTGTAAAGTGAATCCCATAAAGATTCCCTCTCCGGCTGAATCCTGTCTGGCCGCTCTGTGGACATTGTCACTACGGAATTTCTGCCTGTGGACTATTATCTGCAGTGTGTTCGTCTCGGCTGTAAATAGCTATCTCCTGTACATATTTGTGTTCCGAATATTTGTCGTCTGTGTGCTGTCCTGTTCTCGTCCTGTAAATAAACGTCTGTGTTGTGTCTCTACTAAAGGATTGATCATTGTCATTGTGTGCTCATCATCATCTAACACCATACACAACCACTATATATACACAAGGTAAAAAGAACCCGACGGATTTTTTTTAGAATAATATAGAAGAAATCCGTAACAATATATATATATATATATATATATATATATATATATATATATATATAAAATAAGCAAAAAGGAACACAATCGAATGAAAATTATGATGAAAACCTCGTCCAAAGGTCACTCCCATTCAAGGATTCGAAATAAGGGATTTTTTCTGTGATGCAGCGGTGGACAATGGTCAAAAGTATTGACACCTCATGACCCAAAAATTAAGGCAAAAGAGACATACCAATTTAAACGACAAAAAACAAAGCAAAACATTAAAAAACATCGATAAATGAAACAAAACTATATGAAAAGTAAAACAACATAAGAATATTCAACCAAAATTAAAACGAACAACTCAATTAATGTCAATTAATTAATTGAGTTTTTCGTTTTAATTTTGGTAACGAAGTTTTCAGGATGTTACAAAAGTTTTCAGAAAAGTTACCAATTTTTTCAGGTTTCCTTGGCGAAGTTTTCAGGCCGGATTCTTTTTCTATTGGTTATAGTTTTGATTCGTTTGTGTTCCATTTTGTTTAGCTTATTTTATTAATTAATTTGTTGTATATATACAATATATATATATATATATATATATATATATATATATATACATATATATATATATATATAAAATCAAACATTAAAGCATTAAATAATAAAAAACAATTTCCGGAATTCATCAAAAATTTAATTATTTCTGAAAACGAAACAAATTATGTCGAAATCGAAACTAAAATTTATTTTGGATTTAAACTACAAAAAGCAAACAAACCTAAAAGCTAAATGAAATAAAACCTATTTATGAAGCTAACCTAAATTAGAATAATTTAGGAAACGAATCAAAACTAATTATGGAACTAAAAATTGGAATCAAAACTAAAAACTATGTCGCATTCCAGCGAGATTAAAAATTAAAAAAAAAAAAAACTATTAAAAAAAACTATCATTGTATTTGGTGAGCGCAAATTCAGCTACTACTAAAGTGCAGATAAATCTAAATAAATTAGCAGTATAAGAGGAAACGAAACTAGTTACGGAAAAAAAATTATAAGTCGGAATCGAAACTAATAATTATTTCGGATTTGAATCTGAAATAATTTTCTAATATTGGTCTCTGATTCTCTAATATTGCTCATATTTATAATTTCTTTTATCACCGAAAGGCAACTTTTCCGGCTATTCCAAATTAAAAATCAACAATTCATTTTATTTTTCATACACCCTAATGTAAAATTCTTTGAAAGGTGCTGTAAATAATAGACGTTTTTATGGGGAATTATTATGTTATGGAATATTTTGATTTTTTTATTTATTAAATACTAGCCGCCTGTGGCGACCAGCTGGTTCGCCATGAGTAATGCGTTCTAAATGTTCAATTAAATCACATATTCATTAGCCTTGAAGTAATTACGGGCATTGATTGGCCTGAAATTAATATTTTCTTTCAGATGATGGATGGAAAGTTCTGAACAAACACGTTTTCCTGATAATATTCTTTAATTTTATGAATCAGTCAGTTTTAATGATTGATTATAAAATAATTTAATTAATATTTAAAATATTAATTAAATTATTTTGTAAAATATGGCTCACAGAGCAAAGTATGAAAAAATCTAAAACCCATTATTCATATATGCATCGTTTGACTCAAACTACATAAAATGTAATTATTTACTTCATTTAGATCAAATTAATAGTATTAAACAATATATATGCCTATTAATAATATTTTATTGATTGGCCATTGGACCGGAATTTGCATGCATATCCTGTATAAATAAAGAAAATTTATTCATTTAATGATTTAGGTATTGCAAAAGAGCATAGAATCCTTTGCCTTGCATTTTTTAAAGAAAATATCACATTTTGTATTTCTTCTACTTTACTGAGTCACGTGCTGAAAGTTACCATTTCTTTAGGTTTGATATGCGATGTTGATTTTTTTAAAATTTGAACTTCAGTCAATAGGATGGCAACACGCTGATAAAACCTAATTTTTTTCCCCCTTGAGGTGCTCGTGAAGATTAAATTTTATTGTTTTGTCCGAAATATATTGTTGAAACACACGGTTAAAACATTTCTGTAAAAATGCATTAAAAATAGAAGCTTAAGTTATATGTTAAAACACTGATACCATTAGAAAGCTAATTTTTTAATCTTTAACTTGATGTAAAAATCAGCTTTGTGCAATAATATTTTCGGAAGTAATAGCGGAAAAACGTCGAAATGTCGCTTAAATTTTAATGAATTCAAATTCTAATTGAAAATTCGAAAAAACTGCTCCGAGGTACACCTCCAAGGTGTACATGTACCAAATTTGGTAGCTGTAGGTCCAACGGTCTTGCTTGTAGAGCGCCAACACACACACATTGAGCTTTATTATAAGTATAGATTGCATAATTAAAATTTGTTAATGCTATTTTCTTGATACGTTTAGGGAGTTAAGATAAATAGTTTCAAAACTATTAAACGGGTTTTCTTAGAATTAGAGATTTCACTTAATTTAATACTTTTTCGAACAAACCTAAAAAAATATATTATTTTAAATCGTTACAAATAAAATAATGTAGTTGAAATTTGATGTTTGATCTGATAAACTTGCCTATTTTTAAGAAGCTATTCCTTTTACTTTATGATTGAAAATTTAAATTTAAAATTTGCAAAAATTTAAATTTAATATTCAATAAAGTTTTAAATCTATAAAAAAAATTAAATTTTATATGTTGTGTATATTATGTATTTTAACACAAACTATTTTCCAATTTTCTAGGTGTATTGAAACCTGAGATCACCGTCAAATATGGGGCCATTTTTATGATATTTTTCATCAGTGGCGTATCTTTACAAAGAAAGGTAAACAGCTTTTTAAAATTATGTATGTTTTGATTAAAAGAAGTTTGTCAATAAAATACCCATGAATATGTAAATTTATACTGAGTTAACCAACTGCGTTTGAAGGAAAAAATTTGAAAAATTCGATTTTTTAAAAGCTATTTTTGGTTTGTAGATGTATTATCAATCATAAACACTATAAATACTAAAACAATATTTGTGAATGTAAAATATTTTGAGAAATGGGAAAATGTGTGGTCAATTTTAATGAAATTTAAGCAAAACGGTTAATATTCTACACAGAATGCTAATGCAACAAACCTGTTTTTCTTTGTGCACCAGTTATAGAATACGATGATGAATGAAATGAACAAAAATTTAAGAAATATTTGGAGATGAAAAGAAGTGAAGGGTAAAATTTTCGTGCATTTTCACTAGAAATTCTCAACTATATTTTTCTGAAAAACATATAAATGAAAAAAGTATTCCGCCAACAGCAAAACTTTTGGTTCATTTCATCCCCCTATTATTTCAAGCACGTGCTGAAATGTTTACGTAAGTACCTCTGTTAGTTTTTGGGATATCATGTGAAGGGTGGGTCATTTTTATGAAAATTAAATTGAAGTGAAAGACAAACTGAAAAATATGTTTTGCTTAACATTCCTCTGGACGATAGGTGAGGCCTTTCTTTTCCTATGAAAGGTTTTAAAAAGAGAAAAGTCTGAAATAGGCACCGAAGTAAAGAAAAGAAAAATAGGCACCGAAAATAATTTATTTACACATTTTTAACATATATTTTAAGGTATTCGACTACTTTAAAAACACTGGTTCCCGACCACTCTGACCCATTTTTGAAAATTGTTATTTCTTGTAGTTCAGACTTTTCTCTTTCCAAAACCTTTCGTAGGAAAAGAAAGGCCTCACCGATCGTCCAGGGGCGCAGATTTTTCCAAATAAAATGTGTCTTCAGTTTCCTCAAAACTTTCATTTGCATATAATTTCTCCACCGTTCACAAAATATCTCACAAACTTATAGAAGTATTCACGTTAACAGTTCAGCGTGTGTTTTAAATGATATTGGAAATGAAAGGAACTAAGAGTTTTATTGTGGGCGAAATACTTTTTTATACACTGAAGTGACAAAAGTCATGGGATAGCAATATGCAAATATACAAATGGCAGTAGTATCGCAGCGAAAAAGTACAAAAGTTTTCCAGAGCTTTCATTTGTGTTCAAGTTATTCATGTGAACAGGTTTTTCGTGATTTATGGCGGCACGACGAGAATTAACAGACTTTGAACGTGGAATGTTAGTTGGAGCTACACGCATGGGTCATTCCATTGCGGATATCGTTAGTGAATTCAACATTCCGAGATCCACAGTATCAAGAGTGTGCCGAGAGTATGAAATTTCAGGCATCACATCACATCATGGACAGTGCAGTGGGCGACCACCTGCACTTAACGACCGAGACCGCCGACGTCTGTGTAGAATGCTCAATGTTAATAGACACGCAACACTTCGTCAAATAACTGCAGGAATCAATGTGGGACGTACGAGGGACGTGTCCGATAGGACTGTGCGGCGAAATTTGTCTTCCTTGAGCTATGACAGCAGAAGACCGACTCGAGTGCCTTTACTGACAGCACGACATCGCCTGCAGTGACTCTCCTGGGCTCGTGAGCTTATCGACTGGTCCCTAGACCAGTGTAAAACCTTGGCGTGGTCAGATGAGTCACGATTTCAGCTGTTACGAGCTGATGGTAGAGTTCGAGTGTGGCGCAGACCCCACGAAGCCATGGACCCAAACTGTCAGCAAGGCACTGTTCAAGCTGCTGGTGGTTGCATAAGGATGTGGGCTGTTTTTACATGGCATGGACTCGGTCCTTTGGTGCAAGTGAACCGATCATTGACTGGAAATGGTTATGTTCAGCTGCTTGCAGATCACTTGCAGCCATTCATGGACTTCACGTACCCACACAAAGATGGGATTTTTATGGATGACAATGCGCCATGTCACCGGGCCAGAACTGTTCGCGATTGGTTTGAAGAACATTCCGGACAATTCCAGCGCATGATCTGGCCACCTAGATCACTAGATATGAATCCCATCGAGCATTTATGAGACATCATCGAAAGGTCCGTTCGTGCCCAAACTCCTGCACCATCCCCACTTTCACAATTATGGACGTCTATACTGACAGCATGGCTCAATATTCCTGTAGAGGACTTCCAACGACTTGTGGACTCCATGACACGTCGAGTTGTTGCACTTCGCCGGGCAAAAGGAGGACCGACACGATATTAACAGTCATCCCATGACTTTTGTCACTTCAGTGTATATAAGTGTTTTTAAGAAAAAGTAAGTTTCGTATTTATGGAAAAAAATGCATATATACGTATATTTTTACCCATCACTTCATTTCATTATTTTTCTTCGAAATTTTTTCATTTCATTCGTCATCATTATATTTGAGAACTTGTGTGCAAAGAAAAATAGGATTGCTGAATGATAATTTTGTGTAGTGTGTTAACCGTTTTAATTGAATTTCATTCAAACTAAGTACACATTTTCCCATTTCTCAAAATATGTTACAATTCCAAATAATGTTGTTGCGTTTATAGTATTTGGTATTACAATTGGCAAAACATCTAAAAACCAAAGTTTGGAATTTTTTTTAAGAAATCCAATTTTTCAAAAAATGTCCTTCGAACGTAGTCGGATACCTTAATTCTTTTCCTAGAAAAAAGTCAAAGTCCGTCCAATTTCATAGTTATATGACAATAATATTTTGTGTTATTTGATTGGAAGTGAGCAACAAATGAGTAAAAATAGTTTTTTGGAAAATTGCATTGACAAGGGTGTTTGTGCTCCGGGGAAACCCCGGAATTCCGGAGATTTTGAACTTCGATTCCCGGAAATTCCGGGGATCGTCGTTCAAAAGGAAGTAGGAATAATAATGAATTATTTATTTAGATCTGGTAATTTTGTTAGCTTTGAAAGCAGAAAACGCAAGGCCAGTGTGTGTGGTGAAAACTTCTTTCTCCAAAGGCAGTGATAATGCGTGGAAAGGGAGAAAAAACTCTTTTTTGTTCTTTCCTTATTGCGAGTTATGACTCATTCCCCCGGACATTCTTTTCTGGATTCTTTTCGGCAAGTAGGCGCGGCAGAAAAAAAAAGGGAGAGACTTCGTTCGACCAGATGTGCCATCACTTGACTCTGGGTTCAAAGGTCTTATCTCTCCTGGCGTGCGCCAATAAGTAGAGAAGGGGGATTTTTCGCCGTATTAGCTATTTGTCATTGATCGCTTCGCAACTTTTTTTTCTCCACTGTGTAAAATTTTCGTTTCATTTATTGATGCACGTGTAAATTTTTCGTTTCTTTTATTGAAATATCTTTTTTATTTATGTACGCAAGAGAATTTCACTATGAAATTTCTCGATATAAATAGTGATATTATACAATTAGAAGAAGGTGTCCGGAATTCATTTAGGTGGAATTGGATTGAACGGAGAGATGGTAATGGGGATACCATCGGCACATGGTGCAAGAAAATAAATGTTGCTGGACAAGCATATTGTGTTTTTTGTAACTCACTGCTGAAGTATGGTGGGGAAGGATTCAAGGCTTTCACAAATCATTCTAAAACTGTGACGCACATAAAATATTCAAAGTGCATTAGACATTCAATGACTTTAAGTAATTATGCTAATTCAAAAAACACTGATGACTTACTGGAGACTGATGCTCGGCCATTGGATATAGTGACAAGAAAAGCACGCCAAGAGGTATTAATAACTTCGTTTATCGCCGAGAATTCTCTTTCTTTCAATGTAGCTCCCAATTTAATTGAACTCTGCAAACAGCTGAGCCGCGATCAGACGGCACTAAACTCGTTGGAAATGTCCAGTACTACTGCATGTTATAAGATGAAATATGGGCTCGCAAAAACTATTAAGGAAAATATCATTAAAACTTAAATGGAGACTCCATTTTCTCTACATTTGTATGAAAGTACTAGCAATGCTCAAGAAAGTATATTGGCAATATTGGTGCAGTTTTATGACAACAATCAATGAAGTTGTAGTTCATCATTGTGCATCTCTAAAGATGGAATCTTGCAATTTAGAAGCTGTTTTTAAAGCAGTTGTTAATACTATTGAAGATAATAATATTCCACGGGCAAACTTAATTAGTGTATTAATGGATTCATGTAACACCATGCGTGGAAAAAAAAAGGGTGTTGAAACTAGACTATGATCAAACAAAGCACCCCACTTATTAGTAGATATTGATGGTGACACATGTCACACAGCTAATAACTGTGCAAAAAATTTGCTTCATGTTTTGATAGATACTTAGACGATTTGTTTGATGACATCTATTTTGATATGAAAAGCTGCAGTAAAAGAGAAAATTTTTTCAAAATCTGTTAATCCCTTGCCATTAAAAAACTTAAGACCTTGAAGAGACCAGACCATAGGTGGGTGTACATTTTATGTGTTTTAGAAAAATCAAAGATCTGTGGGATGCTCTTATTGCATTTTATTTTCACTGCTTGGATAAAACTGATAAAGGGGATTATTTTTCTTATGTTGAAACTGTTTACAATAAAAGAAATATTTCTGCAGCTCAGAAAAAAATTGTTGAAGGGGTGTATTCTTGCTTGCATTCCCAACAACTCACAAAGGATGCTTTAGCTCGGAAAAAAAGAATACTAAATGGGTTATTTGTTATGCAAAACAAAACTTTATTGCATATGGCATTATATTCAGCAGTATTACCAGAGTTCAACACATATATTAAATTATTTGAAACAAAAAATCCAATGCTTCATTTAATACATTCCAGTATTAATAAATTAGTGGCAAAATTTTTCTCTTTTTTTATGAAGCCAGAAAATTTAGAGTGCACATCTTATAATGATTTATTAAAGGTTGATGTCACAAATCCAGAATTCCATCTACCTAGCAAAGTAATATTTACTGGTTCAGAAGCTTCCACTCTCCTGAAGAAATTATCAAAAAATCATCCATTAGCAAAAGAATTCCAAATTTCTCTGATGAAAGCTTATACTAATACAACACAGCATATGAAACAGAAATTACCCCTTAAAAATTCATATCTAATTAGTTTTACAGCATTAGATCCAGAGCTAAGAGATAAAATTAGTACAATATTAGCTTTTGAAAAATTATCTTTTATGTCCCATATTTTTAGTGATAATGAGAAGTCAAAAGTAGAAGCTGAAATAAGGTTATACCAGAGTGATATTGATATCACCAAAGAAATGCTCTACACATCTGATGAAAGTGGAAATCAAGTCAAGTGTACAATTGATTAATATTGGTCTTAAGTTTTTAATTTAAAAGAGGATTTCACAAATGATTATTTGTATCCTACATTGGCTAAATTGGTCAAAGCTTGCCTTAGCTGCTCCCATGGCCCATTAGTGGAAAGTGCATTCAACTTAATGGATACACTTTTCACTGATTATAGAACCTCTCTTAAGATTGATTCCCTAGATGCAGTGCAGATTATTAAATATGATTTAATGGCTTCTAAAGAAACCTCATGTGAAAAATATGGCTCAAAAAATCCAATGACTGATCCAATTCACAAAGATCTCTTACTGAATATGAACAGAAGTTGGAAATCATATCAAGAGGAATTAAAAACAGGTATTTCAGATGAGTCACCTATAAAAGTCTGTGAAAAACCTTCTACATTAGCTGAAAAGCAAACTGCTTTTATCTCTTAATGTGCAGTTCTCGTGGAAATTTCTTCAACTGTAAATGAGAAAAATAAAAGTCAACCTTCCTGCAATTATGAAGTTCACCACAAAAGAAAGAGAAGCTCACAAACATCAGAAAATAAAAAAAAGCAGCAGAAATTAGATAATTTTTTTAAAGAATTAGTTCAGGTAATTTAAAATATTTACATAAAATGTAGTAGTTTATATGTTTGAAAATTTATGGTTATTAATTTTGCAAAAAAAGTAATTCATTGAGCTTTTATAATTAGGTCATTCAATACTTCATAATTGTAATTTTTCATTTCTCCCCCTCCCCCTTCTCGAAACTCCAAAATGTCGGTAATAAGTCCGTAAAAGTTTCAGGGGATATTTTGGGGTCCCACAAACACCCCTGCATTGAAAGTATACAGTAACTTGTTTTAATAATAAATTATAGGCGTACAAACTTACAATTCTCCACATTTATAGCCTATGCCTTCTATGCCTTCTAATCATTTAATTTTTTTCTAGCAATTTTTTCATTTGTCAGTGAATGCTGCTTACATTCATTTATTCTGTCTGTGTCAAACTCGTCAAATGATCTAACTGCATTTGTCCTAGGGTACATTCCAACAACCTTAAGAATATTTAATAATCCTATAAAATCTTCGTTAAAATGTATTGCAGACATAAATACCCCTCATCTGAGGATTCAGAGCTCAACAAAGACAATATTTAGGTACAAAGTTTTACAAAATACAATTAAAACTCTTATTGGAATTTGTGTTTTTCTGTGCCAAACATGTTCTGTATTTCAAATTAAATGTGTGCTTATACACTTTCCTAATTTATTTTGCCCTTTTAAAGCGGTATTTCCGGTTATTTAAACGGTTATTAAATCTGTTTTTCCGATTGCTGTATTGGTACTTCCGGTTATTAAATCGGTATTTACGGTTATTTTTATCGGTACTTCCGGTTATTTAAATGTCCACTTCCAGTTAACCGATCATGACATTCATGACACTAATCATATCTTGACTTCTAATTTACGTAGAAACAAAAGTAAACCTGTTTTGGATAGCTCAAAGACGGGTCTATCCAATAAAACAATTTTCGAAAAATGGAATTTTTTGTGAAAGTCAAATTTTTAACGTGTTCGGATATTGTAATAACTGCGTCTTAACTGGCAAATATCTAACCGATGTTTCTGGTAGCCACATTTGGTCAGTACAGACAGTTGTGTGCTGGTTACTGTTGAACAAATTTTAAGAATACAAAAAATGAACCATCTTAAAACTACATTTAAAAAACCGTGGCTCTTTTCGTTTGAAAGAATTTTTTTTTCATTCTGATTTTCAAAAAGACATGCCCCCTTTTAAATTTCAGAAATCGAAATAAATATTGAAGATTTTTATAATTTTACCGAAGAAGAAGTATATTTATCATTATTATGTACCCTGCGTATTGCTGCCGCAGAAGAAATAATCTTGGAAACACCGTTCGGAATTGCAAATAGCTATCTGGTTTCATTAAGAATGGCATTTGTTTCCTTGTCGGCAGTGAATACATTCATTGAAATCGAAGATTGCATAAATAGTATTTATTCTATTCCACAAACAAATATTTATTTTTATATATATTAAATTCGTGTATTCTTTTAGAATTGTTAAACTTGGTGTTCTTTCAGAATGGTGATGAAAGAAACTATTTATTGCATTTCGTGATTCGTTTCATATTCGCTCAGAATCCTCAAGTTTAATTGTAGAAAATGTGCTTAAAATGTTTTCCTTTAAAATGGATCAAACATAGAAATTATATTTATATCATACAATCTCTAATATAGTAGAAAAGATAATTTTTTGAAAACTAAGATATTGTTAGATTATTTGTACTATAATATTTTCGGAAGTGACTGGAAAAACGTTTAGTTAAAACTCCAAAACCTAGAGGATTGGTTCCCCTCGCACACTCAATAATAAAACTGTTACCTCAGAGAAAGACTTTCTTTCATGTACAATACGAAATATCTGTCTCGAACCTAGAGTCTCCTTGGCGAGTTATTTAACGGTTAATGCATGGTTAATAGATCAGAAAATATTTTTAATACTTTAGATGATTGTATTATGCCTATAGCCTTCGCGTCATTGCAAGTAAAAAGTATTCAAAGTTTCATCGCCATTGTATGAGAGACAGACATTCATTTTCTATTCATATAGAATACATGTTTTTACTCTCTCTACAACCATCCCGTAGACGTAAGCAATAATCCGGTTTTATCGCAGTCGGTAAACGGTTTAGGAAAGCATAGCAGACAAACATTCATTTTTATTTATATAGATTTCGAAATTGACTGCATAGCAAAGAAATTGCCTTTTGATTGAAAAAAGTGTATCAAATGAACCATTTATTTTGATTTTTCTCTGACTTGAACATTTCAGGACTTGGTGTCTGCAGCATGTCGTATCCGGATCCATCTGTTCATCCAAGTTTTTTCTCTGGTCTTCTTGCCGCTCTTCGTTCTCGTTCTCGTGGAACTCTTCGGGCAGCTGTATCCGGATCCCGACCTCGTCACGGGATTGGTGGCCGTCAGCTGCATGCCGCCGCCCGTCTCGTCAGCTGTGCTGCTGACGAAAAAAGTGGGCGGAAACGAGGCGAGTACTTCAAGTTTCTTATTGTTTCATTTTTGCTCATTTTAAGGAATTATCACACGGTGAAATATCGCCAGCAGTTTTCCATTCTTACCCTCAAGAGCATCCGAATACCAAGCAAGTTTTTCGTCTTCGACAGCTTTTTTTAACTAGCTTGAAAATGCTGACGATAGTGTCGGAAATGTTTTCTGCAAAACGAAATTCAACTAATCATGTGTAACTTTTGTAGTTGACGTCACTTCTATTGTCGTTTGCTGTCGAAAAGTGGGAACGATATTTCGCCGTGTGATAAGGGCTGTACATAAAATCACGAATTTTTTTTCAGTTTACTTATATTAACGTCCCGTTTAAAGCAACACGTTTGCTGTTTTGGGACGGACCTCATCATTTTGAACTACGGTCAGATGACGAGGACGACTCCTGAACTGGCACTCCACACCACACCAACGGGAGAACGTTTGACCTGACAGATTGAACGTGCAAGAGACCCCCTCACACGACGGTTCTTTGGTGGAATCCAGTCTTGAACCTTTAACCCTCCGATTCCGAAGCCGAGACCTTACCACCAGGCCACCACGGCTCATTGGGCAATTTCAGAAGTGCTCGAAATTTTTGAACGTTTTTTTGCATCCATTTTGTGTTACGGATTTCCTGTATTAATCCGTCGGTTTCGTTTCTTTACCTTGTAGAGTGGTTGTGTATGGTGTGAGATGATGACACACAAAATGGTCAATCATTTAGTTCACGGACACAACACAGACGTTTATTTACGGGACGAAGACAGGACAGCACAAAGGCTGAAACTATTCCTCTGTCTCTTTTTGCTGTTCATTCACTACTTCGCACAACGGGACTACTCCTTAGTTCGAGACAGCTCCATTCCCGACGACGGTACAACGGGATACTTGTTGGAAAGTATCCCGTTGTACCGGCTTCGTCAGAATATCCCACGCAGCAGTCCTCCGTTTAGGACTCCTCAGTTCAAGACCTCTCTCTCTCTTAGGTCTTTTCGATTAATTCCATAGCGCTACTTGTCTTCTTCGTTGAACACCAGACCGTCGTACTTCGACTTGATTCCTGTTGATTCTTCTTCAGGTCTTCTTTCCCTTTTCTCCGCTGCTCCGCTTCGACTTGACTGACTCACTTACACCGCAGTCGCCTGCCATATATATACCGGCAGTAGGCGGGGCTAACATCTTCTGGAACAATCAAGAGCGTTCTAGATGTATCTCGGCTCCTAGTGGACGGATCGGGAAAATTCTCGATGTTTCGGGTACTTTCCATTTTGTTGCCAAAGGCGTCAAATTCGTCGCCAAATGGTGGCCAGGCCTTGGGACCTCTGACGTCACACCCATTCACAATCCATTACATATTACTGTCAATCTGTCTTCCTTACGATGACAGTATTAGTGTGGGAAAGCAAAACCACAGGTTCGTAACAGTAATTTGTGAGGTCGCCGTGACTGGTGGTAAGGTCTCGGCTTCGGAACCGACCATAGATTTAATGTCAGAACTTTACGAGAACAGACAGTCTACATTTTAGACTAGTTTTTTCCAGTAGCATTGAGAACTTTTTGAAGATTACGTCATATCCTGTCTATGATGTCAGTTCCTACTGAAAGTCTATAAAAAGGCATGCCCTCTGTTGAGCTAGTGATTGCAGTGGATTGGAATATTTCTTGCTGACTGATGCAAATTCTGTTACTTTGACTTACTTTAGAGTTTTAGACTTTGTTAAAAATAAATAACCTTTTTTGTTAGATCCTGGCTGTTAGATTGCCTCCAAATAAACCCGACAAGGAAAAAAATTCATAACAATATTGTTACGGATTTTCTATAGATTTGTTCACTTGTATAGTGGGTGTGTACGGTGTGAGAAGAGATGAACACACAGTGATCAGTCCTTTAGTAGAAGACACAACACAGGTGTCTATTTACAGACGAGAAGAACACACAGCAGCACACAATGACGTCAGTAGCTCACCAGTAGTAACAGCACTGGCTATAGTACTCCTCAACAAAGGACAAGGCACACAGCTCGGTTCAGCACTTGCTTGGCTTCTTGTCTTCTCCGGAGACTCGTCATCTAAAGTCGATTCCGTCTACTCAGCTTGTTAACTGCCGCCCTTATATAGTCCCAGGAGGCGTGGCTAGAAATGTCTCCACCCATTAGGGCGTCTCTCTGTTCCTAATGGACGAATCGGGAAAATTCTCAATGTGTCGGGTACTTTCCATTTTGCTCTGGGGTCATTTCTAAGAGTATCCAGTACAGAATACTGTAAATCATTCTTTCCCGTGAAAGAACCAATTATGCTGAGAGGCAGCATCACAGACACGTAACATTGCTACTGAAAACAGCTGACGAAAAATGCGGATGATACTTTGCCGTCTGATAAGGCCTTAAAGGAGGATAATAATACTGGTACGGATTTTCCTCCTTATCCTTAAAAATCCTTCGGGTTCTTTTCACCTCGTATAGTGGGTGTGAGATGAGATGAGGCACACAGTGATCAGTCCTTTAGTGGAAGACACAACATAGATGTTTATTTACAACACACAGCAGCACACAATAACAGCAGTAGCTCACCAGTTGTAACAGCACTGGCTTTAGTTCTCCTCAACAGACGACAAGGCACACAGCTCGGTTCAGCACATGCTCGACATCTCCTCTGTAGGACTCGTTATCTAACGTCGATTCCGACTGCTCGAAGACTTGCCTTTAAAGGAGTACCCGCCTCCTAAGCCGCTATCTCCTGTAGTGGCGAGTGAGTGGAGGAAATTTAAGGTATCCGACTACGTTAAAAACACCGGTATTTGACCCCATTGGCTATTTTTTTAAAAAAGTGTTATTTCTTGCCATTCAGGCTTTTTCTCTTTCAAACACGGTTTGTTTTTTCTTGGAAAAGTAAGGTCTAACCTATTATATAAAGGAGCTTTTAAAATAATTTATTTTTCAGCTGAAATGTGTCTTTCATTTCCATTTTAATTTTCAGAAATATTATCCATCTTTCATATGATATCCCAAACACTAACAGAGGTATTTACATAAAGATTTCAGCGTGCGTTTTAAATAATGTGGGCAATGAAATGAACCAAAAGTTTCATGCTTGATGCAATACTTTTTCATTTATAGGGGTTTTTCGAAAAATAAAGTTGTGAATTTATGGAAAAAATGCATCTATACGTTTAATTTCCACCTAACTTCTTTTCATCCCCAAATGTTTCTTAGATGTTTGTTCATTTCATGCATCATTGTATTCTCTAACTTGTGTACCAAGAAAACAGGATGGCTGCATGACCATTTTGTGAAGAGTGTTAACCGTATTTGTTAAATTTCGCTAAAATTTACCACAAATTTTCCTATTTCTCACAATATATTATATTCTCAAGTAATGTTTTTGTATTGATAGTGTTTATAATTGACAATACATCTACAAACCTACATATACAATAGTTTTTAAAAAATCGAATTTTTCAAAATTTTATTCGAACGCAGTCGGTCACCTTAATCATTGCCTGAGTTTCGTCCTGCATTCAACGAAGCGAGTGCCTGTGAGAGAGGCGCCGTCCAATCAGGAGCGACCGTCTTCTGGGGAGAGTTGTACTGTGTAGGTGTGGAGGAGAGGGGAGTTGTTTACGTAGCGCTGGATTGTGTGTGTATTGAATCCAAGGAAAAGTGGTTCTTTCTTGTTTGTTTTCGCGCACACAAAACATGGACGACGATCGCAGATATACAAGGAAGCACATAATATATATCTGTTGAAATATAGAAAGTGCCGCTCACAACGAGCGCACAAATAATACTTTTTGCCGCTAACGGAGAGCGAGCGGGTCCTGCTTGCATAAATTACACACCAACACCGGATGTGGTTGTTTACAAAAAAAATCTCAACAGCGCTCCCCTCACATTCCAAACAGACTTCTGGGTTGGAGCATATTGCGCCATCTATGTACAGTATTCATTTATACATATGGACAAAGAATAAAAAAGATACAAATAAAATAATTACATCAAAAATTAGAAATAATTCAATCACATAAACAGTGGTGGATAGGCTACTGTCCGTCGCTGGCGAATCAGGAGTTTGGGTGTTAGCCTAGAAGTGCGTTGATGAGAATTAGTTTCCGTTCTTCTTTATCGGTGGTTTTCTTCAGGTTTTTCCGCTGCATTTAGAATGTCGGGGAATTTCTGTAGGAGTGATTTGATCTCTTTCAGGTCTTCAAGGATTCCTTTGAATTCTTCTATTTCTATCTTGGAGGTTTCTTTGGGTTCTAGGGCTGGAGGAACTGGGTCAGGGCTAGGGGTTGACGACTTGATTTCCGCGGTCTTGTTATGTGTAGAGCTTTCCACGTTCTTTTTGGCAATTTTTGCGAAGGTTCTTCTCAGTGTGGGGGTTGATTCTTATAGTGGGATAATTCTTACACCCCATCCATGAGGCCAGGTTTCATGGCAGTTTATGCAGGTGGGTTCTGGAATTCTCTCCTTAATTTCGCATTTCTGCGTTGCCGTTACATCTGCGCGCGCTATGGTAGGATTAAGCACAGTTGTTGCTTTATCTGTCTTCCTGCATGCTTCAACACGTATTCTGATATAGAAGAGAAGTTGTATATGTTGTTGAAATTTCCGGTTTTCTTTATTTCGGCCATGTAGATGGGATGGAGGGTTTTGGCGCGGTCCTTTTTCAGTTGAGAAACTCTGCCTTCATGGCAGTTCATCTATTCTAAAACACTTCATTTTTGTCCATATTTCCAGGGAGGCCTTTTGTTATCACCTTTAAGGGTCGTACCGAGTAATCCTCAGATATTATAAATTCCTGATTCTTATTTTCAAGGATTTCAATTATGTCCTTTGTAGAGAAATTTGATGCATGCATATTAGAGAATGAAGCCAGTTAAATCATTTGGAATAACATCGACTCCACGAAACACAACTTTATTAACAGAAACAAAAGTAAACATGAATTTTAAAAGCAATTTGTGGTTGCCAACTCGGAAAAACATATAAGTAAAAATATTTAGATACATCATAAAAAAGTGCGGAAATACAGTGAGTCAGCGAGGATGATCTTTTTGAAATCACAATAATAAATCTCCGCTGATGCACGTGATACAAAAAATAACACTTCAGTGATCAGAATTTCGGCACCACACCTTCGTGCCCTCTTCATTGCTGCGGGTGATGAATCCATTTGCATAGTTGTTTTCAGTGTGCAGCAGATTTCTTGGAGCGTTAGATTGTAATCTGCGCTCATCTTTAAATGAATGGGTGGATCCGTTTTGGTTCCTGGGTGGGTTTCTTCTCCTAGGGCCTGGAATTTATTCTGAGTCATTATTTCTTGGCTATTGAGGGATTTTTTCTTTTTAACTTTAGAATAAATATTAGTACAATTGAAACAATTACAGCCAAGGAATCAAATTAATAAAGAATTACTCAAAAGATGGCGCTCCTAGAGTTCCTTTGATGACGTTGTATATGACCACACAAGGTAGACGTGGTAAAATTATTCGAGCATTAGGATGTACAATTACAAGGTTTCACTTCTTGTTATGTTCTCAACAGTAAATTCACTTCTTTCTATTATATGAAAGTGCATTTTCAGTTTGGCGAGTATTTTTTCTACCTTCTTATTTTGCTGAATTTGATTTTATATTCTTGTGATTGTCAGGTTTACTGTGATTTTTTGATTGGATTTCTATTTGACTTATTTTATAAAATCTATATTACAATATATGATATGTAAGATTTTAATTTAGTTAATAGTCTCTATATATTCTTGTATCGACGAATTTTATTTTATGGTTTCGTGTTTTTTCTGGTTTGCTGTGTTTTTGGCTTACTATGTATAAAATTTGATGTCTTTTCTTTTATGATACTAATTTTATCTCCAAAACCTCAATATTCTGGGATTTTCGGGTCACGGGGGGTCCATTTCTTGACGAAAGTCAGACCCTTCACAGAAAAAATCCCTGTCTGAGGGTGACCCTTGAGAAAGTCCTCTGACCGGATTCTTTCTTAATTTGATTCCTTAGCTGTAATTTTTTCAATTGTTTTAATATTTATTCGAAAGCTGTTCAGTTCATTTGTGTTTTAGTTGCAGCAGCATTAGCTCTCACTAAATACAATGTACATTTATTCTAAATGTTCAACAAATTTCCGTAGATAAAATTCTTACATTTCTTTGTTTCTGGATTTCTTTTTGCTGCGTGTCTCTTTTCAACTATCTGAAAAGGCTGCTCGATTTCCATGTGCTCTTCTATTTCCAGAGGGGTCGCATTTAGTGATTGGGCCCTACTTCTTCTATCTCCCCTTTTTTCTAAGTCGGATTGTGCAGATTTGATTTTTGATAGTTGTTCCAGATATTGGGTTGGCCGCGGTCACCTGGTTGGTAGAGCGTCTGTCTCGTAACCGAAAGGTCGCGGGATCTGTCCTCGTCTCGGCCAAAGACCGCCGTGTTGTGGGGACACGTTCAATACGACCTCCAAGTTCCCATCATAAAACGATACCTCTGGGGGTACTGAATCAGTGATGAGTCGGTCTCTGATTTGGATCTAAATTCTGACTTGCGAAGGGATGAATGAGTTCTACCGCCCCCTGAAAAGAGTTGTGTCGTGTGCGAGTCCTCCTTTCACCTTAACGGTGCGCGTTCACAGCGAAAGGTGCACACCTCTGCCTTCATTCGAAAGAGCTCCGCTCATTCGTGGTTGGTATGACCAAGTGGCATTAGATTCACCACCACCAGATATTGGGTGGAGTGTGTGCCATATTTTTCCTTCGTTTGTTCTAATTTCATTGTGATTGTCTGAGTTGCTGGATCCTGATTTCATGGTTGAGAATAAATTTGCACAGATTTTCGTGAGCTCTGCTTTATTCCTTCTTTCTTGGAACTCATTTCTCTTTTCTTCATAGATCTTTTGATGATCCTGGATAGGTTCGGCTAATTTTTTCCGTTGCGCTTTGTATCCCTTCATTTGCTTGTTGCAAAGAGCTGTGCTACACTTTCAGGTTATTACAGTTCCTAGTGATCTTCTCCATTACTGCATGATATGATTACTGTATTATTAGTATGATTACTGCATGACAGGCTACTAACCGATACGTCAGTGGCTGGTGACCGAAATGAAAACGATTCCGACTATTGTCCTTTCACCACAAGTTGACACTTGGCTCCATCCTCGTCACGTGGGATCGGACGATACTATTTATATGATTTCAGAAGGAGAAAGGGATCAGGGTCAAGAAAGGTTGCCAATTGGCGATCGTTAGCTTTTACCCCTTTTTTACAGTATCATTTCAGTGATACGATTGACGAATTCCGTGAGTTATTGACTGGCATTCAACCTACCAACAAAAGGTGCATCTTTTAAGAGAATTTACGCTTAATTTATTGTCTTTTTCTAGTTGAAAACAATGATATTATTAAATTTCCCAGAAGTTTTTTAAGTACTTTTTCAGTAATAATAATAAAAATTTAAAACATGGCAACTGTGTGACAAAATTGTAACCTATATAAAAAGTAAAACTAATTCAGAAGGAGAATTTTCTGAAATTAAAATTGTCCAATATTGCATTTTGATCCTCAGGACGCTTTCGATGTTTCCCCAGTGTAGATAAATGTCCATTTGTTGAAATATCTTCCTTTTTAATTCACTTAATTGTTCTAAGTGAAACACCAGTCGCTGAAGCAGCATGTTTTGGGGCTTGGGAAAGGGGGGGGAAGTGTTCCAGCTGCATCCTCATCTTCACAAAATTTTGTAACATTATTTATTTTATTTTCTCTTTCGAGTGATTAGTTGGCCCCTTTTGAAGAAATTTTGCTACAAAGATAACAGTTGTTTGCTTTGAAAAAATCAGTATTTGAAATTAAATATATATTACGATGAACGGAAAATGAGACAGCAAATGATAACGTTGTTTGGCGCGCATTTAGGGTTGTCTCTTTTACAAGAGTGGGGTTTGCTTACCAGTCTTCCCCGCGCTGAAATGAACTCTACCTCCAAGAAGTGCCTTCTCCTGGTGAACATACAATACTAAATGGAAGTTTCACAGGAGCACCCGCCTAAGATAGGCTATCTCCAAGATCTTGGTGGGGTTTGGAGACCTGGCTTTGATAGTGCCCTGGACTGTAATGGTCTGGAAACAGGTACAGCATATCGGCCGGTATCAGAGTCAGGGTGAGTGGCGAGGAGGGTGTTTCAGCAGCCAATGGGGTAGCTTCCTTTCGGGAGTCAGGAGAGGTCCGTCATTGGTGGAGTACTCTGCTGACTGGGTGCTTATATATACCGGTGCTAGGTGGGGCTAACATCTTCTGGACCAATCAGGAGAATTCTATATGTATCTTGGCTCCTAGTGGGCGGATCTGTAAAATTCTCGACGTTTCGGTACTTTCCATTTTGTCGTCAAATTCGTCGCCAAGCCCTGGGACCTCTGACGTCACATACATTCACTATTCAATGCAGATTACTGTCAATCAGTCTTTCTTAAGGCCTTATCACACGGCAAAATATCTTCGGCACTTTCCGTCAGCAAACGACAAGGAAAGTGACGTCACTTGTATGACGTCACTTCAAAGTTTCTCATGATTGGTTGAATTTCGTTTGCGGACAATATTTCCGATAACGTTTTCGAGCTGGTTCGAAAAAGTTGTCGATTATGAAACTTGCTTGACCGGTTTGTGATGGTAGAAACGGAAAAGCGCTAGCGAAATTTCACCGTGTGATAAGGCCTTTACGAAGACAGTATTTGCGCAGGAAAGCAAAACCAGACGTTCGTAACAATATGAAAATTTTGTTCAAATTCATTGGTAATGTTATTACAGAAACATTTTAGTGATTTATATTAAAGTGTCCAGTTATATTATTTGTAGCATTGCCTGTTAATTGAAATTTAATTCGTTTGCAACTGTCTGATAGTGGCAATGCCTTCAAAAAGTGATTGTATTGGGGAAAAGCACTGCTGAAAGTGGACAATATTCTGTGAGTATATGAAAAAAATGACAAAAAGAACTCTTTAATTCTAGCTTTTGGCCCCGGATAATGAACTCGTATTTAGGCTGATCCAGTGTATATTCTTTATTGTTCACGTTTCTTTATTTACATTTGTTTATATTTTATTCTTTATTTATATTGTTTATGCATTATTTATTTATTTATATTTATTGTTTTATTTTTATTTATTAATATTTATTTGTATATATTATTTATTTAAATTTACTGTTTATATTTTATTTAATTATTTATTATTTATATATTTTTGTATTTATTTATATTTCATTTATTATTTATTTATTAATATTTATTTGTGTATATTATTTATTTAAATTTATTGTTTATATTTTATTTATTTATTTATTATTTATTGATTTTTTATTTGTTTATATTTTATTTATTATTTATTTATTAATGTTTATTTGTATATACATTATTTATTTAAATTTATTGTTTACATTTTATTTATTTATTTATATTTCATTTTTATTTATATTTTATTTTTCCATTTATTTATTTTTCTTATTCTTTAAATTATCTTTCTCTTTACGCTTTAATTTTTATCTTACTTTTATTTTTTCGTTTTCAAAGTTATGCTGCCTATTTTTGACAAATTTTATTACTTACTAACTATGTTTCAATGATACTTTTACTGTGGAATATTATGTAGGTTCTACCACTTGAACCCTTTAAAGTATTCGAATACATTCGGAGCACTTTTTGAGAAAAACATGGTGTAGACATATTTTAACCATGTTTCTGAGTGTAAGACTATTCGAAATTAATAAAAGGATGTCAATATTTGAAATACAATTTAAAACGTTTTTGAAAATTGGCATTTAATAGGATAAATTGAAGCAAATTCTTATGAAGCATCAAATCTGCTGCAACAAAATATTAATCTCATCCTAACAAAACTTATACGAAAATAAACTACAGTTTTCTCTAGAGAATGAACTACAATCCTATGCATCTAATAATAAATAAAAATTGTACAGCTAATCTAAGATTTATCACTAAATTTTTAGAAAAATTATGGAATTATTATTCAAACTGTAAATTATAAACTATTCTCTCGATATAAATTCTTTTAGCTCATATCCTACAAAATTGTATAAAGGCAAAGCCCATCCAATTTCATAGTAATATGATCATTATATTTTGAGTTATTTCATTTGAAGTGAGCAAGAAATGAGTAAAAATCAGTTTTGAGAAAAACACCTTTAAAGTATACAGTAACTTGATTTAAAAATAAATTATAATCGTAGAAACTTTAAATTCGCCATATACCTTTTTGCTGCTAATTTCTTAATAATTTCTCATTTTTAGTCATTTATTTTTTTTTTTTTCTTTCAATTTTAGCATTTGTCAGTGAATGCTGTTTAGATTCCTTTATTCTGTTTTTGTCAAGCTCATCAAATGCTTTGACGGAATGTGCACTAGGATACAACCTTAAGGATATTCCGTTATTGTGTAAAATCTTCGTTAAAATGTATTGCAGACATCAATACCTCTCGTCTGAGGATTTAGAGCTCAACAAAGACATGCTTAGGTACCCATTTCCACCAAAGACCGTTAAAACTCTTGTTGGCATTTTGTGTTTTTCTGTGCCAAACATTTTTCGTATTTAAAACTGCTTGTGTGTTTATACACATTTCTAACTTATTTTGGCCCTTTAAATTGGTTATTAAATTATTGGTTATAAATCGCTATTTACGGTTATTTAAACGGTTATTAAATTAGTATTACTGGTTATTTTTATCGGTACTTCCGGGTAATAAATAGGTATTTACGGTTATTAAATCAATATTTCCGGTTATTTTTATCGGTACTTCTGGTTATTAAATCGGTGTTTTCGGTTATTTAAAAGGTTATTAAATCGGTATTTATGGCTATTTAAACGGTTATTAAATCGGTATTTCTGGTCATTTTTATCGGTACTTCCTGTTATTGAATCGGTACTTATGGTTATTTAAACGGTTATTAAATCAGTATTACTGGTTATTTTTATCGGTACTTCCGGTTATTAAATCGGTATTTACGGTTATTAAATCAATATTTCCGGTTATTTTTATCGGTACTTCTGGTTATTAAATCGGTATTTTCGGTTATTTAAAAGGTTATTAAATCGGTATTTATGGTTATTTAAACGGTTATTAAATCGGTATTTCTGGTTATTTTTATCGGTATTTCCTGTTATTTTCGGTACTTCCGGTTATTTAATAGTCCACTTCCGGTTTACTGATCATGACCAAACTATTCATATCTCGACTTCTAATTTACGTAGAGACAAAAGTAGACTAGTTTTGGATAGCTCAAAGACGAGTCTATCCAATAAAAGAATTTTTGAAAATGCCACTTTTTGAAAAAATCGGCCTTTTTCCAAATGTTTGGATACATTAAACCTCCTTCACTTTTTCTATTTACTGCAGCCTCTTCATTTTATTTCAATGATTTTTTGGCGCTGTATTTAGCTTCTTTCGCATTTGCAGTGGAGAGTTGTGTTTGAATAGCGAGTCTTATGATAGCTTTTAAATTTTTGATTTTTTGTTTTTTTTTTTCAAATTTTAATTATAAGCCTTTTACCAGCGTCTTGCCACTTTCGACACACACCGAATCATCATCGGAATACACAAGAATAATCACCAAATTAATTATTCTTGATGGTCATTATGGATTAATCTAGGGATGATTAAGAATGATTACTGAACAAATCAAGTTTAGTGGTGATTATAAATAACAACCCAATCAATCCAGTGGTGATTATGAGTTAATCAAATTTAGCGGTCAATAGCCAAACAATGAAGTTTAGTGGTGATTAAGAATAATCACCGGATTAATCAAGTCTAGGAGTGATTATGGATAAATCCAGTTCAGGAGTGATTATGGATTATTCGAGTTCAGTGATGATTATGGATAAATCCAGTTCAGGAGTGATTAGGGATTATTCGAGTTCAGTGATGATTATGAATTAATCAAGAAGAGCGATAATTATGGATAAATTAAGTTCAGTGGTGATTATGGATTAATCGAATTCTGGAGTGATTTGGATTAATTCAGTTCAGGTGTGATTATGGATTATTCAAGTAGAGTGATAATTATGGATTAATCCAGTTCAGGTGTGATTATGGATTATTCAAGTAGAGTGAAAATTATGGATTAATCGAGTCCAAGAGTGATTATGGGTTATTCGAGTTCAGTGATGATTATGGATTTATTAAGATCAGATTATTGATCAGAATACTTTTCATTTGTTTTTAATTGAATTGTTAATGTTCATTGCCATTAAAAAAAATAATTTTCCATTGTATATTTTAGGCTGCAGCTGTTTTTAATTCTGCCTTGGGGAGTTTTTTGGTTAGTATGTCATATCCTTTTTATTTAGAGAGTGTGATTTTTTTTACTGAGTTCTCATTTTTAGTTATTCATTTTTTTTTTGTTCTTCCAGGGTATTTTTATCACACCAGTACTGCTCTATTTATTTGTAAGTACCTACTGATGATTTCATTTAATCTGTATCGCCATTCATCGATGAAAAGTGTGTTTTTCTTTGTTTCCGAATGTTTCACACGTTGAATGCCACGGCCTGTAACTCATTTGAACTCATTTTTATAATTATATATATTTTTTCGTTTTTTTAATAAATTTTCTGTTTATGCAAGCCAGCATTGATTTTTTTTCTTCTCAGAAACCATCTATCGATATGAGCACTGATATACGACGAGTTCATTCGCAGCCGCATACAAATGGAAAGTAAACACAATACAGTAAAAGCTCCTTATTCGCGCTTTCACTGGTCGCGGATTTAAAAAATGCCACTCAATTCCTATACTCGTGGCTAAACATTTCTTTACTCGCGGATCTCATAAGCACACACATCATAATAAAAAGATCCCAATCCAATATCCTTTGCAAATGCCGTCCAATGGACTAATATAAAGGTAAAATAGATCTTATTACACCTTTTTCTAAAATATGTTGCTCAATGCAAACTGCAAACATAGCCGAAATCGCGAATGGAATAGGGCGAGATGGGTTCCAACAGATAGAATCAAGTGACATTCAGGAATTGCTTGAATCGCAAGATGAAGATCTGACTGAAACCGATTTAGAGGAAATGTTCCATTCACAGCTCACTGAAGAAGAGGCTTCAACGAGCACTCGAAACATGACGTTTCATTTGAAAAATCTGAGTGAATGACAGATGAGCTTTGCGATTTCTTTGTGAACGTCTACGGAACGCAGTCTTTTTTTGAGAGACAAATGGCTAATGCTTGCGTCTGAATTTAAGGAGGTCTTGAAAACTGCCAAGCGAGAGAAAATTCTTCAAACCATTGCCTAAGCCGTAAGATAATGAATCAAAATGCTCAAAACCTTCCATCAAATTGATTTTTTTTTTAATTTTGTCATCTAAGAACATACTCCTATTATCCCGTATAAATGGCCATTCCGTATTCACGGTTTCTGTATTCGGGATATATTTATGGAACATATGGCCCGCGAATAAAGAGCTTTTACTGTACGCGATGACTCGTCGTTGGCGTCCTCGAAAAGAACTTGTAGTTGGCAGTCAATGCGTTGATTTGTTCTTAGATGAAAGTTGAAATCTGAATGGTGTTAAAAAAATATGCGTAATTAAATTGTAGTATTATGTTGTTTTTTTTAAATAAACCAATTGCTTTTCAGTATTACAATTTCTTATCTTTCTTCTTGATTGGCTTCGATACTCATTGCACACTTGTTATGGTTGGGATTGTGGAGTATCGAACTCGCGAGCTTGCGTTTTGCGACGCGTAACATATCCGCTTGACAAAAGTGATCATACATGCTTAGTGGCTTATTAAGATACCACCGCAATGTTCCCCCACCAGTGAGTCGTAGGAGAGACGAACGATTTTATAGCACCAAGCCTATGAGAGTTGTTGCTGCTGTTGCGTCAAGGGAATCTCATGACTTTGGGTTGCTGATGGCGAAAAATGTTGTTATTGCTGCTGCGCCAAGTGAATTAGGCGACTTTTGGTACCACTAAGCGTTATGGAGGCCTTGGTGGTTTGGTGGTAAGGCCTCGGTTTCGGAACCGAAGGGTTTCAGGTTCGAGACTGGATTCCACTGAAGAACCGTCGTGTAAGCGAGTCTCTTGCATGCTAAATCTGTCAGACCAAATGTCCTCCCTCTGGTGTGGAGAGGGGGCTGCCAGCTCAGGTGTCTTCCTCATCATCTGAGCGCGATTCAAAAGGACGAGGTTCCTCCCAAAATAGCCCTCGTGTTGCTTCAAAATGGGACGTTAATATAACTAAATCAAAGCGTTATGGCGAGTGAAGAGCTTGTTCATTGTCTGAGGTCACCAATTTGGCGGGTTTTATTGTAGTATTGCGCCAATGTGGAGGTTGAAATCCGCCAAGGATCGATCCTTCGATCTTAAGATTTGCAGTCGCGTAACATATCCGCCAGACAAAAGTGATCACCAATATCCAGTGGCTGTTACTGGCTTATTAAGATACCATCACATACACTTACTTATCCGACCTCTCTCCGATAACAGGAAATGAGGGGTGATGTTTCTCTCAAATCATTTTATCAACGCCGCTCCTCATTACGCATTTGCAGTAATATTTCACTGAAAATATTTAGTTCTCGAATTTCGAAGAGGAATTCTACATCGCACTTCGATGAAGAATGTTCCACATATGAAGAAAATATCTGGCTGGTAAAATGCCAATTATTCCTGTCCTACTGTCACGAGAGGTTGCACACGAGTCTAAGGAAGGAGGGAAGCAGGCATTAAAGCACAACATTTGACGCTTCATTAGGCGAGATATTTGTTTCGTTTGTGTTTGTACAATTATCTGGTTCCTAACCATTTGGCGCCAAATGAAATATGGCCCTTTCCTTCACCCCCCAAAAATGTAATAGAATATCCCGTTTCCAAGACGACGAGCCCTTACATTTAGGGTTACTAGGGTCACGGTAGGTCAGTATGTTATGTTTGACGAAAGCTTTCTGGTTCCATTATATCGGCGCGGGTGATGAAGTCGCCAATAATGATGCAACCAGCGCCAAAGGGAACATCGACAATGGCAACCTTTTACCATTTATATTTTTAAAGCAAGTCGTGGTCATTTGATCCCCTGCGCCAAATTGGCGTCTGTGTAGTTTTCCATTATACCGGTGCTGGCGATAAAAATGCTAATAATAATGCAAGTAACGCCAAATGGAATATCTTAGCAGGAAACCTTTTGCTGCCACATTTTTAAAGCAAGTCGCGGCCTTTTTATCGCCATAAATGGCTTTTTATCGGCTCTGGCGACAAAGTCGTCAATGATGATGCAACCAACGCCAAATTGAATAGCACCGGTTTGCCGTCACATTTTTAAAGCAAGTCGATGCCGTTTTGTCTCCTGCGCCAAATTGGCAACTGTGTGCTGTCACCAAAAAGTCTGTGTAACGACATTTTGACATTATAGCAGAAAAAATACCCAATATCGTTTTCTTTACTAATATTAGTTATTTTTGCAATCAATTTAAAAAATGTTTTCAAAATTTTCAGTTTAGGGGATCTGGAGATGTCCCTGTATGGAGTGCCATATTCCAGTTGAGTTTAACTGTTGTGTTTCCTGTTTTATTAGGCCAGATCGTGAGGACAGCAGTTGGCTATCATCTGTTGAGGCACAAAAAACCTTTATCTGTGATAGGAAGGTAAGCTTTGAAATCCTTAATACGGATCCATATAATCTCAGCATTTAATTTGCAGTAACAGCTCTTTATTCGCGGGTTATATGTTCCATCAATATGCCTCGAATAAAAAACCGTGAATACGGAATGTTAATTTATATGGGAGTATACGGGATACATTCTTAGATGACAAAATTTAAAAAAAATCATTTTGATTGAAGTTTTTGAGTATTTTGATTCATTATCTTAAGGCTTAGGCAATGGTGTGAAGAATTTTGTCATTTTCTCTTGCTTGACAGTTTTCAAAAGCTCCTTCCATTCAGACTGATATTCAGCAGTCGCATTTGCAATTTGCCTCTTAAAAATAAAACTTCGTTCCATAGACGTTCACAAAGAAATCGCAAAGCTCATCTGCCATTCACTCAGATTTTTCAAATGAAACGTCACGTTTCCTGTGCTTGTGGAAGCCTCTTCTTCAGTGGGCTGTGAATTGAACGTTTCCTCCTTGTCAGTCAGATCTTCTTCTTGCGATTCAAGCCATTCCTGAATGTCACTTGACTATCTGTTGGAACCCATCTCGTCCTATTCCATTCGCGATTTCGGCTATGTTTGCAGTTTGCGTTCAACAGCATATTTTAGACAAAGTCGTAATAAGATCTATTTTACTTTTTCATGAGTCTATTGGACGGCATTTGCAAAGTATATTGGATTGGAATCATTTTATTATGATGTGTGTGCTTATGAGATCCGCGAGTAAAGAAATGTTTAGCCGCGCATTTAGGAACTGGGTCTCATTTTTTAAATCCGCGAATGAAGGAAGCGCGAATAAGGAGCTTCTATTGTATATCTGTATAAATAATATTGAATGTCTGTTTCTTATGCGCTGCCATACCCTCATCCGATTACGATGAAACTTTGAACACTTATTACCCGCCCTTATTTGTTTCTACCCTAAAATTGCCAACCCTAAAGTCTTGAGTAATAAAGTTTAAAAACATAATAATATTCGTTCAGAATTCTCAAGTTTAATGTTAGAAAATGGGATTGAAGTATTGTCTCTTAAAAATTCATTAAACATACCAAACATATTCGTGCACAACATGTTGTAACATTATTTGTACTGCAATATTTCTGGTAGATACTGCGAAAAACTGTAAAATTTAATGAAAATATTAAAAAAAAACCAAGGATTGGTCTCCCCAAAACATTCTCGCATCATCTGCCATAAAGTGTTTACCTCTGAGAATGACTTTGCTTGACATTTTAGTACAACAGTTGCAAAATATCAACCTTTCACTTGGATTTAGCATTTCTACAGAATCTGTTGTCTCCTCTGCGAGTTATTTGGAGAGGAGTCCTCGATCAACAAATGTGGTTGAGATTCAAAATTTTTTTAATTTAATTTTAGATGATTGCTTTATCCCAATAATCATCCCGTAGGCGTAAACAATAAGCTGGCCAAGTTTCATCGCTATCGAATGAAAGGTTTGGAAGGAATTGTAGAGATTTAATTAGCGGCCGTTACTATTCTTTTATTACTTTCATTTTGTTGCAATAGATGACACCAGGGATACTGCTGAATACCGCTGATTCAAAGTCTAAGACGCGTGACGTCAAGTTTGAGAAAAAAGCGAACTACGCATTCGTTCGGCAGACGGAGAGATAGGGGAGGGTCGTTCGATTCGATATGATTCTTTAATACGCAACAATGGCACATAGTTTTGCCATGAAACACTTGATTAGGCTTCATCCTTGGTGGCATCTAAAGGTGATACTTTTTTCTCTGTTGTAAATAGCCTGTCGTAATTCTTAATGTCTTTTCCTTTTTCTTTGCTGTCAATAAATTTCTTTCTTATTCAAAAGCTTCTTTTCCTTCAATCAGTGACCCTACACACTGATCTAAATGTGGTTGAATGGGCATTCTGATATTATTTGAATTAATTAAAATTTAAGCGAAATTTCGACGTTTTTCCGCTACCGCTTCCAAAAATAGGATCGCACAAATATGATTTTTACATCCATTTAAAGATAAAACAATTAGCTTTCTAATGATATCAGTGTTTTAATGTATAACTCGAGCTTCTATTTTTAACGAATTTTTAAAGAAATATTTTAACCATGTTATTTTTAGCACGTGACTGGATAAAATAAAAGAAAACAATGATGGAAGTTAAAATAAATAAATAAAACTATCATCGCAAATCAAATCTAAAGAAATACAGCTTTCAGCACGTGACTGGATAAAGTAACATAAATATAAAATGAGATATCTTCTAAAAATAAATGCAAGGCAAAGGATTCTATGATCGTTTGCAATATCTGTATCATAATTCAATGAATTATCTTTATTTATACAGGATTGAATTTATACAGGATATGCATTCAAATTCCTCCCCAATGGTCAATTAGTAAAATATTATTAATAGGCATATATATTGTTTAATACTATTAATTTGATCGAAATGAAGTAAATAATTACATGTTATGTAGTTTGAGTCAAATAATGCATTTATGAATAATGAGTTTTAGATTTCTTCATACTTTGCTCTGTGAGCCATATTTTACAAAATATTTTTATTAATATTTTAAATAAAAGTTGCTACATCAATCAGTCTTCTAAATCAATCTTTAAAACTGACTGATTTGTAAAATTAAAGAATATTATTAGGAAAACGTGTTCTTTTAGAACTTTCCGTCCATCATCTTAAAGAAAATATTCATTTCAGGCCAATCAATGCCCGGAATCACTTCAAGGCTCATGAATATTTGATTCAATTGAAAATTTTAGAACGAATTACTCATGGCGAACCAGCTGGTCGCCAAAGGCGGCTAGTGTATGTAT
>JAPMOQ010013942.1:106021-155859 GCA_026543055.1 Argiope trifasciata
GAAAAAGCGAGAAAGTGTTTGGGAGACAGGTTAGTCTCCCACGACGCTCTTCCGATCTTCGTGTATATATGGGTGGTTGTGATATGAAAAATATAGCGGATTTTAACGAATTTCCATTCCGCTTTCAGTTTTCTGCTGCTGCTCATCATTCACAGCACATTCTGTGACACTTTTTCAAACCACGGGGATGCATTCACTTTCTCCACCGTCCTGACAACGACTCTCACAGGTACTCGATTTCCTTTGCTTCTCTAATTTAAAGCGCACGAGCGATTGCAGTTTCGTTTAAATATTTGCACACTCCGTTCTCAAATTTTGTGTGCAATTAAAAAAGAACAAAAATGTTTGTGATCTGTCTCCCAAACACTTTCTCGCTTTTTCTCTAGTGAATGTATTGTTACGAATGTTATGTGTCTGTGATGCTGCATTCCAGCATGATTGGTTCCTTCACTGGAAAGAATGACTGACAATATTCTGTACGGGATGCTCTTAGAAATGATCCCGGAGCTTGGCTACAAACTTGGCGACGACTTTGGCTTCAAAATGGAAAGTACCCGAAGCATCAAGAATGTTTCCAATTCGTCCATCAGGAACCGAGATACCCCCGAGATGGGTCGAGGCATTTCTAGCCACGCCTCTGCGGACTCTATAAGGGCGACAGTTTCAAGCTGAGAGCAGAGTAGTCGGAATCGACGTTAGATGACGAGTCCTCCAGCGGAGAAGCCATGCAAGAGCTGAACGGAGCTGCGTGCCTTGTAGTCTGTTGAGGAAGCAGCTTCCTGTATTGTAGCCAGTGCTGTTACTACTTGTGAGCGACTGTTGTTGTGTGCTGCTGTGTGTTCGTCTCGTCTGTCAATAAACGCCTGTGTTGTGTCTTCCACTTCACTGTGTGCTCATCTCTTCTCACACCCACTATGCTGGTGAAAAGAACCCGACGAATTTTTAAGGATAGGAAGGAAGAAAATCCGTACCAGTTTTATTATCCTCCTTTAAGGCCTTATCAGACAACAAAGTATCATCCGTACTTTTCGTCAGCAATTTTCCGTTTCCACCCGCCCAGAAAATTTTTCAGCATCGTCCATTTTTTGTAAAACAGCTGGTAAATGACGTCGACAGTGACGGAAATATTGTTTGTGGCAGACGACATTGAACCAATCACGTGAAACTTTGATAGTGACGTCACTGTCGTTATGGTTTGCTATACTTAAAATAATGAATCTTAGGCAATGGCAGAAGAAGAATGTATTTTTGCCGTTTTAAGCATCCATTTTGTATTTTGCAATACCGCTGTTGCCTGGTGGCAAGGTCTCGTTTTCGGAACCGGAGGGTTTGAGGTTCGAGACTCGATTCTACCAAAGAACCGTCGTGTGAGGGGGTCTCTTGTACGTTCAATCTGTCAGACCAAACGTCCTCCCGCTGGTGAGGTGTTGAGAGGGGGATGCCAGTTCAGATGTCGTCCTCATCATCTGACAGCGGTTGAAAGTGGCGAAGTCCCTAAATAGCCCTAGTGTTTCTTTACAAAGGGATGTGTACTTTGAAGTGTAGTAAAGAAAACCATTGCATTTGTATTTATTGTATGGTGAGTGATAGCTACGAAATAGAGATACTGGCGGTTTGCTAATTATTTATAATCGCCAGACGTCACTGATGAGTATATATTATTAGTATACAAATACCAGACAATTGAATATATGTTTTGCTTTTCTTTACAACTGATTGAACCAAATTTTGACCCCATTTCAGTCAAAAGAAATAAAACACAACTTCATTCATTAAAGTCTTTGAATTTGCGGATTACGAAAATACAGAATCGTTCTCTTGCCTTGGTTCTAAATAGGATACAGACCTGCATTATAAATGTTAAACATGTGTACAAATTTTGGCCCAACGTCTGCAGTTTGTAATTATCATTTATACCCAGTACTAACCGATCAGACAGACTTCCACAGAATGTATGCTATTCAAAATTAGATTGGGTTGTATAAATTTGAAATTTATTTCACAAAATTAATCCATCTAGTCCAATACATAGTATAAAGTGAAGACTCCTGAAAAGGTCTGAATGTTTGAACCAGAAAAACACGAAGGTAAAGTTGGCGGACATTTGCTGGGGAATATTTTAGTACATTGCAGACACATCAAAATAATAAAGGGAGTTTATAATGGCGATTTTAATTGTTACGC
Source organism: Argiope trifasciata (assembly GCA_026543055.1). Taxonomy (NCBI): domain Eukaryota; kingdom Metazoa; phylum Arthropoda; class Arachnida; order Araneae; family Araneidae; genus Argiope; species Argiope trifasciata. Next base: position 108,206 of record JAPMOQ010013942.1, read on the forward strand.
GCATACGCAGAAACGCTGGAACTGCGCATGTGCAGATGGCAAGAACCGTGGTATGCGATACGTTTCTTTGTTTACATCTGATTTCAAACAGAGACTCAAATCCCCAAAAGAAGGAGCGCATTAAATGCCAAAAAGCTCCGTTTGTTGCGTGATTTGGAGAGGAAAGAAACGTTCAGTGAGCATCCGACTCGTAAGCACCCGGTGTACATCTAGTTAGGTGCAAAACATGGATTTTTTTAATATCTGCACATTGAAAGTGCAAGTAATAAGCAGTCGAAGTTTCAGGAAATCGAATGAATATATATATGTATGAATATATATATATATATAAACAAAATAAGCAAGAAAAAATGAACACAATCGAATCAAAACTATCACCAATAGAAGAAGAACCCGGCCTAAAAACTTCGTCAAGGGTCACTGCCAGGCAAAGATTCAAAATATGGGATTTTTTCTGTGAGGTATTGGTGGACAATGGTCAAAAGTATTAACACCCCGTGAACCGAAAATCCCCCGAAAATTAAGGCAAAAGAGACATACCAATTTAAATAGAAAAAGACAAAAACATTAAAAAACGAGACCAAATGAAACAAAAATATATAAAAAGTAAAACTACATAAGAATATTCAACCAAAATTTTTGTTGACCAGGAAATGTTTATGGTTATATAAACTGATAGAAAAAAAATCCCAACACTAGGAAGGAGCTGTACTAGATAAACGAAATTTGGTAGGCGTGTTTATACATCTGAAAAATGACGTCGATTCAAATTTCGAGCTACGCGCGTGAGTGGGGCGCTAGTGGCGACACTATGAACATGCAAATGACGTTTGCTTTAAATAAGCGCTGTAAGGTCCGTGATCGTTATTTACAGTTGAGATTTGACGTAGTGGGTTAATGTTAATCAAGGATGCCTCTGAGAAGACGAAGAAGCCATTATCAACAGCTCACTGAGTTTGAACGAGGTCGTGTTGCAGGGCTACGAGAAGGTGGGTTTTCTTTTCGCGATATTGCTGAAAGACTTGGCAGGAATGTATCCACTGTGCATGAGTATTGGCGGCAGTGGTCAAGGGAAGGTACTGCCTCAAGAAGACCAGGTTCCGGGCAGCCACGTGGTACTACTGAGAGGGAAGACCGTCGTATTCGGCGAATGGCTGTTGCTAATCGTACAGCGTCTGCAGCTGAAATTCGAGCTGCAGTTGGCACCACTGTGACACAACGAACTGTTATAAATCGGTTACTTCAAGGACAGCTCCGAGCCAGACTCCCTGTACAGTGCATTCCACTGACTCCAAACCACTGCCGTTTGCGACGTGAGTGGTGTCAAGCTAGAGCTCATTGGAGGACGGAGTAGAGATCTGTTGTGTTTTCTGATGAAAGCCGCTTCTGCCTTGGTCGCAGTGATAGCCGTTTGTTGTTTAGAAGGAGGCCAGGTGAACGCCTGCTAGTGACCTGTCTGTGGCCTAGACACACAGGGCCTATTCCTGGAGTTATGAATTGGGGAGCAATTTCGTATAACAGCAGGAGCACTCTCGTGGTTATCCCACGCATCCTGACTGAAAATTGGTACGTCAGTCTAGTGATACAACCTGTTGTGCTGCCATTCATGGGTGTTTTCCAACAGGATAACGTTCGCCCTCATACCGCTGTTGTAACCCAACATGCTCTACAGAGTATCGACATGTTGCCTTGGCTTGCTAGATTACCAGATCTTTCTCCAATCGAGCACGTATGGGACATCATTGGACGACAACTCCATCGTCATCCACAACCAGCATAAACCGCCCAAGGGCAACAGGCATGGAACTCCATCCCACAAACTGATATCCGACACCTGTACGACACAATGCATGCCCGTTTGAATGCTTGCATTCAAAATTCTGGCGGTTACACCGGTTACTAATGTACCAACATTTCACATTTGAAATGGCTCTTCTCGCCAATGGCTCTACCTGTGATCTTGAAACTTTAATCAATTAAATATGTTACCTAGACAAATGTATTCCTAAAATTTCATTACTGTACAATAATTTTTTCTTGGTTTAGGATTTTTTTTCCATCAGTGTATATATATATGCTCGCCTCAAATCGTTATTTTTCATTCACTTTTGATGCAGCTGCAATTTTCTTTTTCAGTTGTTTTCCTGCAGCTCGTTTTCCTTGCCTTCGCCTTTTGTGCATCAACGTCAGCCTTCTTGCACTTTTCTGCTGAAGATGTCGTCGCCATTTTATACTGCTCCACCCATAAATCCCTTACTTTAGGTGAGTGGCCTGAAAACGGTTACGTGGGAACCAACTTTCGACTCTGCGGGGAAGTTTCGATGTGTATGTACGAGAATCTATCAAATCCCCGGTAGCACAGCCTATTACTCAATATTTTGCGATAATGTGCGATATTAAACTGTATTCCACAGTATTAAATGATATTGTGAATATTGATCAATATTGTGCAATATTTGTGGTGGCAATTCAAAAAAAGAAAAAAACAGTAACAACCTAACTTGAGGTATCCGACTACATTAAAAACACTTGTTATCGAGCACTTTGCCAAAATTTTGTTTTTATTGTCATTTGTTGAAGTTCAGACTTTTCTAAAGCAGTTTATCTTTTCTAGGAAGGCCTGATCCATCATCCAGAGAAATTTTAAGCAAAACATATTTTTCAGCTAAAATCTTCGGCTTGATTCCAGTTTTGATTTTCGTAAAAATTCTCCACCGTTAACATGATATCTCAAAAGCTAATAGAGTATTTACATAAACATTTCAGAGTGGGGTTCAAATAATATGGTGAATGAAATGAACCAAAATTTTTACTGTCGGAGAAATATTTTTTTTCATTTATAGATGTTTTTAGAGAAATTAAGTTGAGAAATTATGAAAAAAAATTGCATATATACGTAGATTTTAGCCCATAACTTTTGCATCCCAAGATTTTTCTTATATTTTTTTCATTTCATTCATGATTGTATTTCTATAACTTGTGTGCAAAGAAAGATGGGATTGCTACATCACCATTTTGTGTAGAAGGTTCACCGTTTCGGTCAAATTTCATTAAAATTTACCACACATTTTCCTATTTTCAAAATATATATTATATTCTCAAAGAATGTTTTTGTCTTTATAGTGTTTATTATTCATAATACATCTAAAAACCAAAAATAGTTTTTAAAAAATCGAATTTTTCAACATTTTTCATTCGAATGTAGTCGGGACCCTCGACTATTCTTTTATTTCAGGTTTCCCAATACTTAAAATATTATACGCCCATGAAGCTCGATTTATCTTGATAACATTCCCACTGCTGGTCTATCATCCGATGCAAATTTTGATCGGAAGTTTCCTGGTGCCTTTGCTGCAGAAATGGATGCGGAATAAAACGAAGTAATTGTAATATTTACTATTTATATTATTTTACTATTTATTATGCGACTCGGTTCGCTTGGCAATTTGGATGTGTAGGCACGAAAGACAATCAAATAATGCAAATAAAAATGAAACATAACCTAAAAGCGATGCATTTAAAAGTATAAGCATATACGAAAAATGTATAACTGAAATGCAATTTGACCTCCCAGCGGGCGAGGGCCGTCATACCAACATGACGGGTCGCGCGTATTTCCCACATACGTTGCAGTAAAGTATAAATTTTCAAAGGCGTCACTATTCAAATTAGATTGTAAATAGCTTAGGGTTAATAACTACAATTACTTTAAACATTTTTTACTTAAAAAGAAGCACATAGACTGCAATAATAATAATGAAATTGCTGATATTTTGACAGAACAATATATATATATATATATATATATATATATATATATATATATATATATATATATATATATATATATATATTAGCATCTAATTTCAATCCCAATTAATTTCTAAAGCTTTATCTTAAATTAGCCCTTATCAAAGTCATTCTAAAATATCCTCTTATTTCCGAATCCGCTTTAATTCATTCGAGAAATGCTTTGTAAAATTCTTTAGTCGGCGATTCTCACTACGAGAGTGAATGATTAAAGTTGCTGACTTATCACATACTTTTTTGAAAAGTTCATCGTGTTGTCCAAATCATGCGATCGACGTGTGTCAGAAATCCCTGTGAGAATCTTAATAATATAGTAGCAGTATAAACAATATTTTCCCTTTCAAGAAATGTGTTATAAATGAGGGAAAATGAATTTCTGCCCTTTTTCCGTCATATCTCTCACCCGCGCTGCTTGTAAATATGCTGCCTGCCTCTGGAAGAAGAACAAAGCTAACTTTAAAATGAAAAATCTTCTTCATTGTCTTACAACCTCAAGGAACAGAACATGATTAAATTAGCGACATTAAAGATTTAAAATTATTGACATCATTAAGAAATAATTATATACCTGGTAGCACATCCTGTAGTACAATATTGCGCGATATTTTTTGTTTCCCAAATTTTAAATCATTGTGTGTGTGTATATATATATATATAGATATATATATGCTCCTGATTGGTCCAGAAAATGTTAACCCTGTCTACCGCCGGTATATATAAGACGACTGTGGTGTGAATTAAGGGTGCCGTATACACGCCACCTACAATTTTCAAGCGTAATGTTATCCTATGGAGAAAATGCTCTCTTTTTCCGTTAGATATTAAGGTTTCTGTTTTATGAAATCAACTGCAATTGATAGAAGAAATAATAACACAGGTTTTTATGGAAGTAATTTTTTCTCGGACTTATCATAGTATTTTTTAAATATTTATTAAAATATGACATAATTTCGACTGCACCATTTAAACATTTTTATTAAAAAATCTATCATAAATAAAATAAAAGTAGCTCCTATGATGCATTCTTTTGGGTATCTTCTTTCCGATGCATATTAAAAAAAAATTTTTTTTAATGTATAAAAACAGTATTTTAGACTTAAATTGGAAAAATAGATTACACTTTCCCCCCAATGCTCCTTTAACTCCACCCTTTCGCGGAGGAATACACTATAACTCCTCCCTTTACCCTCTGATTGTTTATGACTTTTCTTATCTGGTTTTCACTACGTCTTCCCCTCAACATTTTCTTTCTGTTTTTTATTTTTTATTTTTATTTTGTTTACCATCACAGCTGTGGTCATCTGCGCAGGGGATGGGCTGATTGGTAATGATGAGATTGTTGAAGTAAAATACCCAACATCCTATAGAAATATTTCTCCAGATGAGGCAATAAAAGAAAAAAAAAATCCATTTTGGAAATTAAACAAAGATGGGAAAACAACTGTGAATAAGAACCACAAGTATTATTTTCAAGTGCAGGGTCAACTGCATATAACACAAAGGTGCTTTTGTATATTTTCAATGTGGAAGGAGAAGGGGCAAAAAACAGAAAAAATAACTCGTGATGCTATATTTTGGCAACAAAAAATGGAGAAAAAATTGAGCTTCTTTTATTTTGACTGTTTATTGCCAGAACTTATTGATCCAAGATATCCACGATCGATGAAAATTCGGGATCCATCAACTATTATAGAGGCCCAAAAAAAAAAAAAAAGGACAAAACACCTTTAAATAAAACACTTTCAAACAAATAAGAGTGTTTCCGAAATTTTTTGTTCTCCGCACACTTTTATAACTATAATTTGTTTTCTTTTTTATAATTCGTTGCTACTTTGTCTACGATTTTTATCAATGTTTCATACATTTGATCTTGTACTTAACGCTCATCTTATTTATATATTTTGCAATAAAGCATAATAAATTTTAATCTTAATGGAAAAATTATATTGCTTTTATCGGAAAAATAATTACTGGAATTAAATTAATTTAAAGGGAGGTAAGATATAAGAAGATCTATATCCTCTTTTATTTACTAATATTTGAATATTCTCACATTTCTGAATACGTTTTCTTCAAAATCGTGGTGATCTATACTCATCTGTATCTAAATTACATTAGTTCCCTAAGCAATTTCGTTCTAAAAAAATTTTTTAAACCCGTCTAAAATGATTATTTTTTGACTTTTTAAGGATCAACACAATTTAATAGCTTTATTTTATAATTCTGATTTTGCTAATATTTATCAAGTTACGGGCAACTCCGTGCAAAATCTGCTAATTACATTAGTGATTTGAGAGCTATTTTAGAAATCTTAAATAACGCTTTTAGAGAAATTTTCTTGCATCGTTATCATTAAATTAAAATTTCAACAGCAAAATGACAACAAAGCATATTATTTTTAAAAAAAATGTATATTAGCATTTCTGTACCCATATATTTTACTTTTGATCTTTCGATCTATTCGTGTATTTACATTGGTTATATTTGGGCTTTGAGAAAATAATTGTTTAACAGAACAAGTAAAAACCAAGTATTACGAGCAGCTACCAAGTGACTGAAAAATGATAATTTTGATTAATTAAAAATGAAGTGAAATTTTGGCGTTTTAGGTGATAATTTCCTAAAATTTTACAGCACAAAAAGTTTTTTCGACATTTTTAAATTCAAAGAATAACCCAATTAATAATGTCACTTTTTTGCTGCACATTTTTTTTTCATATTTTTAATCTATATTAAAAAAATATTGTAAACGTATTTTTCTTTAATATATATTTAATTGCTGAAATGAAATCCAATTCTCTTTCATTGTTGCGACCAATATTTCTTTTAAACTTTTTTATGGTGAAATTATGAAAAAACGGTTTATTTTTACATAATGCGTAGGCTTCGATATAAAAATATAATTTTAATATAATTTTTTAAACTTATAATTACAATTCAGGTTTCGTAAATATGCAGCAGTGAAATTTTTATAAAGTGTATCCATTTTTAAATCCTGTGCCTTTTTTATGTAATAAATTATTGGATGTATACGAATCAATGTTAGTGAAATTAATTATATTAGATGAGAATATAATCTGTAATGCGCATAAACAATGCTGAATGAGAAAGTTTTTGTATTAATTAAACTTTAAATACTTTCGTTTTTCCTCGTTCCCATTTTTGTGAGATTATTGAAAATTAGAAAGATGCCTAGGACAGAATGTGGAACAGTATAAGCCTTTTTTTAACCTAGTAGTAAATGTTGCATATCTATAGAATTTGAAGTTAAATATACTCTTGTGAGTAAGTGATCCAAAGCAAGCTGATTTTAGCAACCATAAATCTGGATTATAAAAATTAACTAAAAATAAGTTGATCACTTCTTTCATAAAAACTTTTTCTTATATGACAGAGATATAAGGTTTTTTAATGTGCATTGGCATTCATGTAACAATATATTTTACTATTTTAATAATCATAAATTGGATAATCATAATTTCTATTTTGAGCGAAGCAACATTCCTACCAAGTTATTTAATTGAATCTCATTAAACAATTTTCTTTTTAAATTTTAGTTACTTACAAATTTAAAAAAAAAAAAAACTGAGTCTTCAGAAATGCGGATAAGTTTTGACTTATTCCGGATATCAGAGAAAGAAAAGTTTGCTGTTTCTTTATTCTTTTCTTTGTTAAATATACGTGACCGTATTATATATATTATTACAAAGCCAAGATGAATTTTCATTTTGAAACATTCCAAAACCAGGAGACATTTAATCTAATATATGCAATTTCATTAATTATTTTTTCTTCCAATTTATGCCTATTATCGTATTCAGTTGGTTGTATTCCACATAGGATAAATGCTATTACTTACCTTTTCTAACATTATTTTCAAAATAGTTATTTTTTCTTTTCAATGTGGTTCAAATGACTCATTTAATTAAAATTTAGGACATTCTCTTTTTTGCGAAAATTAGGGAGAAAACAGTATCCTAGCTACATAGAAATACCAGGTCATCTATCTATATCTATACTTATAATAAAGCTCAATGTGTGTGTGTTGGAGCTCTACAGGCCAGACCGTTTGACCTACAGCTACCAAATTTGGTACATGTATATCTTGGAGGCCGGGAATGTGCACCTCGGAGCCCTTTTTCGAATTTTTAATTAGAATTTGAATTAATTAAAATTTAAGCGAAGTTCCGAGGTTTTTCCGCTATCACTTTCGAAAATATTATCACACAAACATGGTTTTTACATCAAAGATAAAAAAATAAGCTTTCCAGTGGTATCAGTGTTTTAATGTACAACTTAAGCTTTTATTTTTAACGAATTTTTAAAGAAATATTTTAACCATGTTTTTTTACCACGTGACTGGATAAAATAAAAAAAAACAATGACGAAAGTTCAAATTAAAAAGAAAACAACTATCATCGCAAATAAATCTAAAGAAATGCAATTTTCAGATCGTGACTGGATAAAATAAAATAAATATAAAATGTGATATTTTCTTTAAAAAATGCAAGGCAAAAGATTCTAAGATCATTTGCAATATTTAAATCATTAATTCGATAAATTATCTTTATTTATACAAGATTGAATTTATACAGGATATGCATTCAAATCCCGGTCCAATGACCAATTTGTAAAATATTAATAATATGCATATATATTGTTTAATGCTATTAATTTGATCTAAATGAAGTAAATTATTACATTTTATGTAGCTTGAGTCAAACAATGCATTTATGAATAATGAGTTTTAGATTTCTTCATACTTTGCTTTGTGAGCCCTGTTTTACAAAATATTTTTATTAATATTTTAAATGAAAATTGCTATATCAATCAATCTTCTAAATCAACAATTAAAACTGACTGATTTATAAAATCAAAGAATATTATTAGGAAAACGTATTCTTTTAGACCTTTCCGTCCATCATCTTAAAGAAAATATTAATTTCAGGCCAATCAATGCTCCGAATCACTTCAAGGCTAATGAATATGTGATTTAATTGAAAATTTTAGAACGCATTACTAATGGTGAACCAGCTGGTCGCCAAAGGTGGTTAGTATCAAATACGTAGCATGGGTTGGAAAATTCACTTTTATTCGCTTCCTTTTTCATTCAAGCCTATTTAATATTTTTAAATAAATAATTTTAAAATATAAAATTTTGAAAATTAGGGATCTTTTCTTTAAATTCGCTGTTAGTACTAAATCTATTGAGAGAAAGGATTGAGCCCATTGTTTAGGGATGAGTTTGAGGTCTTACATTTACATAGGCCCATAGATCTTCCCCAATTCCCTTGGATTAAAAAATTAGCAATCACATTTATTGCTAAAAATGAAGTCTTGTTAAACGAAATACTATAAATATTAAATTATTCAATTACTCCTTCTAAATTACCGGATTCTCTAATCTTAATTAACAGAATTATGAAGAGCAATTAAATGTCTCAAAATCGAAGTACTTCAATAATTAATCAGTGATGTGTTCCATGTTCTAAAGTCCTATTCACGCGGCCCTCAGACACGACCTCCGTTAACAAGGCCCCTGCGGTGTTTCGTGACGTCACAACGAGCGGTGACACTTCTTTCTCCCAACGTTGAGTCTCTGCGCGCCAGACAGGCAGATGGAATTATTTTCCCTTGTTCATGTTGTTTCTTTAACATCCATACAATGCAAATTAATACACATATAATGTCGAACCCATTAGTAATTAAATTGCAACCGCTTTCCACATCACCTTGGAGGTACGGCGCCTGGTATGCATTACCTTTTTTGCATTAAGTGCAGGGCAGGTTTCCCAGTAGGTGTATCTCCCCTAGATTTAAAACTATTTATTTTGCAAAAAAACTAATAAGTGAAAAATATTATTGATCAATTTCAAGACAATTCTACAGAAAAATGGTTTTAGTACTATTTGCTGCACGTAAAATCCCGGAAAGCAATATTTTACAAAATATTCCATTCTATTCACACTTCAAAAAACATCAAACAAAACTTTGAAACATTAGTGGAACTTTCTTATTTAACTATATATTTATCACTACTAAATTCATCAAGTTTCCTTTCCTATTTTAGAAGAGCTTTTCATTTCATCATTCAATCATGCATTGACTTCAGACCAAATTTCCAATCTATATACATTTTCTGATTTCCGCCCTGAAATGCAATCGTCATCCTTCTGCGTTCACTAAATATTATATCTACTGCGAAATATTTTTGATTAGGACATTTCAAATATACTTCTTCAACTATGGTACAAAATTTCAATTATAATCTGAGTCATTTTTTCAATATATTATAATTACTGCGAAATATTTTTCACTAGTACATTTCGAATATACATCTTCAGCTGTGGTATAAAATTTCAATTTTAACCGGAGCCGTTCTTTTCAATAAATTAGCCAGGGTGCAAGAAATCATTTGGAACCCCAAGTGTTTTGTAATGCAAAAAATAAAGCATAAACATATTATGGTACTATTGCTTGTCTATATGTAATTGCCTTTAATTACTTCAGAAAATTTACATTTTTGCTGATTTTTTTATTATTATTAGAACTTAAAATACTTTTAAGCTTCTTCCCACCTGGCCCAACAACAATTCTTTCTTACTTGTAATTTTCTGAATTTAATTTGCTGATTTTTTTGATTAAGTTGACATATTTGTAATTCTATTTTCTATCTGTACAATGGCATTATCAATTACTCTGATATTTTAAAACCTAAATTTCTTTACTTCTGTTATTTCGGAATATAATCTTTTTCTTTTTCGAATTCGTTTTTTTTTTTTTTTAAATCTTCGGAAATATTGAAATGGCATCCTATCAGTTTTGCTTCGTATAAAAATGCATTGAACTTTCTACTGAAATTTTGAACTTCAATTTTAATTTTACTTATCAATCTAAAATACTGAATCAAAATCAACTGTTTTTACTTGAAATAGTTCATTGCTAGTGTTAATTTTGGGCAATATTAAAAGTATAAAATAAATAGCATTTCTTAAAATCCAATGTTTTACCTTTGGATACTGCTGTATTATCTCTATTTGCTTCAGTAAATCGTTCTAGGACATGATAATAATAAACAAATGTATACTCAAATTTTTTCAAAAACTGTATATACATAGCTTTAACTGAATCCATTTTAGTTTCCCCAAAAGTATAGAAAAGCACATAAAAGTTGCAATATTAATTTTTTTTTGCAATATATACTGCTGGAAATGGTATCACAATCTAATAAATTTTAAAAATGTATGATGTGCAAGACATATAAATTGTCTGTGGGTTTAGGGCATGTTTTCTAAATTGTAAAATTTAGTACTTTCCCATCGAGTTGCTATCTTTCCCTTACGCTTATCCTCTATAATTCATAATATTTAAATGCAGTTCACTTAATCTTTTCAAAAGAGTTTTTGCTAGTCTTTCTCCAGTCAGATTGGTTATTTTAATAAACCCTATAAACATCTAATTTATATAACACAATTTGGCATCTGAGGTGGAATTGCTCCAGTGACTAATCTCGGATATTTAAGAGGGGCACTTAATAATTTTCCTGACTTCGAATCAAATAAACTAGTTTCTCTTTCAATATCATTTCTTTTAAAATGTAATTTACAGACCTACAGTAAATGAAATAATTCGTAAATATTGACTTCTTTAAAGTTTAATTTAAATACAGTAACAAATATACAACATAAAACTATATATAATAATAAGTACGGATAATTTTTAATTTGTTTACTCTCAGGTATTTATCGCTGTTATATAATAAAATTTAAATATGAAAAAGCTGTTATACATGCAATAGTCAACAAAGCATGAAAACATAATTGTGGAAAATATTCTAATTATTGTTGACAGTAATATTTCCTACATTACAGCATTTTATGAAATAATTTTTTTATAATGCACTTGATTAAAATCACGAATAATATATATTACTGAACTGTTAAATTTCTAAAGCGAAAATAAATGACTTTTCATTTAGAAATATTTGACATTACTTTAAAACAATTAAATGAGCTTACCCTGCTATGCGGAGATGGATAAAATCCTTCACGATGTATGGCATTCAACCATTTCTTTTTAAGCTCTTCATTTTTAGGAAAGGCAAAAACACTTACTCTTGGGCCATTCTTGTAATTTTCTTTACAGTTTGGAACACAACAGATCAGAGGCATTTCTGTTCCTGATATTTTGTAAATCCAAATGCAAAGGATTTTTAGTATATCCAATTTTTCTTGCAAATTAGAAAAAGCGCTTCTTGTTTACGCAAACACAGAAGGACCACTGGCTAAAAAATGGCGTGGGTGGGGAAGAGTTCGTTTCTTATCAGTGAAACTTGAAGAGGGTGAAATTCTTCCCTCGGCCCCCAAACTTACTCCCACATCCTGTCACCTCTCGCAACGACGTCATCAATTTCTGTGACGTATGTATTCTGGCCTTGTTAACGGAAGTCGTGCCTCAGAGCGATTTTTTTCTGCAACCCAAAGGGTATATTTTCTAAACGAGTTTGGGTGGTTCAAAAACCCCTCTCGTGATGTACAAAGACAGTGTCGGTTTTCAGAAGATCTCTTCAAAGAATAAGGGGAAGTTTTATTGGGGGCAGTTTGGTGGGTCGGTTGACCTTCTGAATGCCACACTCCTACACAGCAATATCGTCTGGTGACTAGGAATTCTTTTCTTGTTAGGTGTTATTCGGCTTGTCAATCAAACCTTCCTTGTTAGTTTGGTAAACGCCTCATTTCCCCCATTGATAGGTGGCGCTTTCGTCGACATCAGGTTTTGTCCTCTGTATATGGCACTCTTAAGTGAGTCAGTCAAGTCAAAGCTGAGCAGCGGAGAAAAGGGGAAGAAGACCTGAAGAATCAACAGGAATCAAGTCGAAGTACGACGGTCTGGTGTTCAACGAAGAAGACAAGTAGCGCTATGGAATCAATCGAAATGACCTAAAAGAGAGAGAGGTCTTGAACTGAGAAGTCCTGAAAGAAGGACTGATGTGTAGCCTATTCTGAAGAAGCCAGTGCCGTATCCCGTTGTACCGTCGTCGGGAACGGAGCTAAGGAACGTTGTGCTAAGTAGTGAGTCGACAGCAAAGGCAAGAAGAGACAGAGGAATAGTTTCAGCCTATTCTGGAGAGACCAACGTGGTGTAAAGTGAATCCCTTAAAGATTCCCTCTCCTGCTGAATCCTGTCCAGCCGCTGTGTGAGCTGTGGACATTGTCACTACGGAATTTCTGCCTGTGGACTACTGTTGCTACTGTGAGAAACTATCTGTAGTGTGCTGTCCGGTGTATTCGTCTCGGGTGTATATAGTTGTCTCCTGTACATAGTTGTGTTGTGAATATTTGTCGTCTGTGAGCTGTCCTGTCCTCGCCCTGTAAATAAACGTCTGTGTTGTGTTTGCCTACTCAAAGACTGATCATTGTGTGTGTCATCATCTCACACCATACACAACCACTATATACGAGGTAAAAAACGAACCCAACGGATTAATATAGGAAATCCGTAACAATATATATATAATCTTCGCTTTATCGTTTTTTATTATTCTTTATTTTAATTATTTGAATGCTCTGGCTGAATATCGTTTTTATTGATGGATCATTTATATTACAGGTACTTCAGCAAGTTACATTTCGTGTAGAATGCAAGACACACTGGAGGACAACTTAAAAATCTTATATGTATTTTGGATGCTGTGAAATGTTAGATGAATTCCATTCTGGAAATCTCATGAACTTATGTCACAAAAAAAATGTCATAATTAGATATTTTGGTTTATTTTTTATGTGTTACAATTACTACAACTAGATTATTTTTCTATTCAGTCTATTGTTTATAAAAGATATCTGATAATAATTTTTTTTATTTGCGGTGTTTTTTTGTTTTTGCATCTTAATAACATATCGCATTTATGGAAGTTTCTCAGTTAATGTCACACCAAAATAAGCCATTATAAGATATTTCGATTTATTTTTTATGTTTTATAATTATTATAACTAGACTATTTTCCTATTTTCCTATATTATTTATAAATGAGATCTGATAATAAATTTTTATTTACGGTGTTGGTATTTTTTGTTTGTATCTTCCTTTCATTGATAAATTTATCCTATGTGTAGAATTCATTTTTATTACGGCAAATAAGACTTCCATGCTTTTAAGTGTATTGAGTATTGTTCATAACGCACTGCCAAATTTTGAAACATCAGATATTTGAAAATAATTAATATTCTACATCATAGGTTTCCAACGTAGGCGATAACGCCCCCTTGTGTGCGTTTGAAGCTTTCAGGGGGGCGGTGAAAGACCCAGAGAGAATGAGGGGGGGGGGGGGGCCAACGGGCCGAAGGGGGGGTAGAGGGTTGACCAAATATAGTGTAAAATAAATTCAAGGAGCGATTCCAGGACAATTTTAACATCGGCATACCAGACTGGCTTTCGGATCCTTTTTGCAATGTCAACACAGCAGTATCACCTCAGTTAGAAGAACAGACGACAAACGAGGATTTAAAAATTAAATTCAAGAATTTTGGCTGCAGAAGTCTATTTCGCAACTGCATTAAAGATTAGGGTCGACTGTTATACGACTTCAGAGAGCATTCCCGTTTTCACATTTAGCAGCAGAACATGGATGGAGTTTTTCGGCCACATTGGTAACGAAAAAGAGAAATCGACTCCATATGGCTGAACGCTGCCACTTACGATTGTTTTTAAGAGGAATTGAACCTGATATGAACAAGCTCCTTAAAATGCATCAAATTCAGCCTTCTCGTTAGTTGAATTAGAAATTCGACGTCTTTAAGCTTTAATAAAAAATACTTTTTAATACAATAAAGTATGCGTTTTGATGGGTCTCTGAAGCTGTCATTTTATTTATTTAGAAAGCAATAGTTTATTATGATTTAATTAGTATCATCAAACCCCCTGTCTGTCCTTGTGACAGGTAAGCGTTTTAAATAAAGAAGAAATGCAGTAGCGTTTCTATTTCAACAATATTCTATCTGTTAGAATTTTATTTAATTCTTGTTTCCATCTTGCATTGTGTACGCTCTGGAGTGGGAGGGGGCAATATTGAAACATTCACTGGAAAAGGTCGGGAACCTCTGATTTCTATATATGCATATCTCTGTAAATAAAAATGAATGTTTGTCTCTTATGCGCTGCCGCTCATCGCATTGCAATAGAATTCTGAACACTTATTATGTGCGCTTATGGGACGGTTATTAGCATATTAAAATTATCTGATACATAAAAAAATATTTTCCGATTACCGCATCTATTAGCCATGGGTTGACCGCCAAATCACTCGCCAAGGAGACGCAACAGATTCAGTAACGATGCTACATGAAAGCTCATATTTCGGAGCTATTGTGCGCAAGTGCTTCTCGGAGGTAATAGTATTATTAGAGAGTGTGCGAGAAAGGGAAACCAATCCTGTAGGTTTGAAATTTTAAATAAACATTTAATATTAGGTTGTTCGGAAAGTAATTTCGTTTTTTCCTGACAAAGGATTTAATTGCATTTTTCGCACCCAATTTCATACTTAAACCGCAAAATCATTTTATGTTTTAAGAGCTGATATAGCAAGGTTTGAGTGTGAAAAAGTGCAGCTGATTCTTCGCAGTAATTTTTGGATGGTGCCCTTTTAAATATGGAGAGCAATAAACAGCATTTTCGTCATTTTTTTCTTTTTTGCTATAAAAGGTAAAAATGCTGTTCAAGCCAGAAATAAATTAGCCAATATGTGTGGAGAAGATGTGTTAACAGTACATCAGTACCAGAACTGATTTGCAAAATTTTTCCTTCAAATGAGGAGGCCAAAAACCACCTCGATCAGTTTTTTTTTTACAGCAAAGACCAAAACTTTTATGAGCGTGTAATCATGTTTCTACCAAAAATATGGCAAAAGGTATTAGACCAGAATGGCAATTTTATAATTTAATAAATAATTTATTCATTAAACGAAAATTTCTTTTCATTTTGACAAAAAAAATACGAAATGACTTTCCGAACAACCCAATAACATTTTAGCGTTTTTCGCATCCGAATATATTCGATTTTGCAACATCTTAGTTTTCAAAAGATTGTCTTTTAAATAAATATATTAAACATTTTATGGTATATATATATTCTGTTTTATCAGTTTTGAAAGAATATATTTTAATCACATTTTTTAGCATTAAACGACGATAATTCGAATCGAGTATTAAACGAATCACGAGATACAACAGTATATAGTTGTTTAATAGTATATAGTTTAGTTTTCAGTTTAATAGTTAGTTTTTATAGTTTAATATAGTTTTATAGTAGTTTTTTCACTAGTTTAGTTAGTTTTAGTACAGTTTTTTATAGTTTAGTTCAGTTTTTAGTAGTATAGTATAGTTTTAATAATAGTTTTAGTTTTAAATAGTTTAGTAGTTCAGTTTTTAGTAGTTATTTAGTTTTTAGTAGTTATTTAGTTTTTATAGTATATAGTTTTAGTATAATAAATAGTTTTTTTCATCACCATTCTGAAGGAACACCAAGCTTTACAATTCTAAAAGAACACACAAATCAAACATATAAAAATAAATATTTGCTTGCAGAACAGAATAATAAAAACAGAATGAATACTATTCATGCTTCTCCTTTATATTTCCATCCATTTCAAAGAATGTATGCGTTGCCGACAAAAAAAAAAAAAAAATAAGTATCATTCTCAATGAAACAAGATCACTATTTCAAATTCCTAACGATAATTCCAAGATTATTTCTTCTGCAGGCAGCAACGCGCCGGTACCAGCAAATAACACAACAAATTTAAAATACTAAATTGTTAATATCAACAGCGATGTTATATGTATTCATTTTTTACTATCCTCTGATTATCACCAAATATGGTTATTTTTTTATATCACTCTTATTTAGACTTCATAAATAAAAATGGATGTATGTCTCTTATGCCTTTCTAAACCCTTCATCCTGTAATGTCTTGATCTCGGAGGATCAAAGAATACTCAGAATTTTTAGTAAAATAAAGATTTCACAGCTCTGTATGAGTTGGATTAGACGGGACGCCTAGCCCCGGCAGGTTCTAGGATTGTGATTGGGTTAACGAGGCACCTAGCCCCGCCAGGGGCTTATCCTCGTTCCTGTTATGATGTTAGTTGCATGGCGGTCCATATCTGTGCTATGATCGTCTTCGAAGTAATGCGAAAAATTGAGGAGCAATGGGTATAAGAGGGATTAGCTGGCTAGGTAAGCCCCGGCAGGTTCTAGTCAGTTGCAGCTGGTTAAGTAGTACTGGGGAGCTGAGTGGGTGAGTGAGGTGGCGAGTGTCAGGACTTAATCTGATTGGTTGTTGTCAGGATGAGGGTGAGGGGGTATGCCGTCCAGGACTACTTTGAGTCTAGCATGGTGCGTTAAGTGCAAATTAATTAATAATTATGATACGTTTAAAAGGGGAGTTAGATATTGTAGAGTAAAATATTACGTGGTCTTTTGGTTTTAGTGTCTGGGGCGTATTTGGGAATATTGGCTATTGTGATGTTATCTATTGTTTCTAAGTTGTTAAAGAATTTATCTGCTAGTTTGGCTATGAATTTTTTTTGTTGTACTTCTAATAGTCTCAGGTTGGTCCTGGCAGCATAACCCCAATCAGGGCAGGCATATGTTAGTACTGGACGCAAACAGGCGGTGTAAATGAGTATTTTGTTTTACTTGCTCATTTTATAGTTTCGAGAAATTAAGGGGAAGAATTTACGTGTTAGGTCTCGAAACTTTTTAACTGTATAATTAAAGTGGGGTTTCCAAGTAAGCTTACTGTCCAATGTGACTCCTAAATATTTGCATTCCTTAGATCACGGGACAGGCTGATTTTTAATTATGAGAGGGGGGTATTTTTTAATAAGTTTATTTTTGCTAAAAAGAATTGCTTCCGTTTTGCTGGCGTTTATTTCTATTTTCCAGGTAATAAACCAATCCTCAAGAGATTTTAGGTGTCTGTTAAGTGCTATGGTGATGAAATTTGGATTTTTGTTTCTTGCTAGTATTGCGGTGTCGTCCGCGTGCAAACACAGCATAGTGTTAAATTGTTTGGGCATATCATTAATATAGAGAGAAAAAAGAATTGGCCCCAGCTTAGACCCTTGCGGGACACCTGCATTGACAGCTTTGAGTACCGAGTACACCTGATTCAATTTGATTTTAAAGGATCTACAGCTGAGGTAGGAAATTATAATTTTGACTAGGTGTGGGGGAATATTGTAGTTAATAAGTTTGTAAATAAGGGCGTCGAGCCAAACTCGGCCAAAAGCTTTCTGAATGTCGAGGAAAACAGCAGCAGTTTTTTGATTATTTTCGAATCCTTCTTCGATGTATTCGACTACGCGGAGCAGTTGGTGCGTAGTAGAGAGGTTTTTTTCTGAAACCGCATTGTTCGGAATAAGGATGTTATTTTTGTCCAGGTACTCGTTAAGTTTGTTTAGAATAAAGTGTTCGGCGATTTTGCTTATGGAAGGGAGTAATGAAATTGGTCGGTAGCTACTGGGAACCATTGATCCTTTCCAGGTTTTAAAATGGGAATAACTGCAGTTGTTTTCCAGACTGAGGGGAAATAACCAAAAACAAGACATGTATGATGTTTAGAAGGAATTTTATGTAGTTATCCGGGAGAGATTTTATCATTTTATTGTTAATGCAATCAATGCCGGGGGCTTTTTTCACATTTAATTTTTTGATGTAATTTGTTAAATAAGTAATAGTAGGGGGGGGGGGAGATATTTTCAAATTTAGTCGGAAGGGAGGTGCAGAAACTTTTGACTGTATTACTTGCAGTTTGTTCAGTGTCGCGATCTATAATGTCATTTAGCTGAAATTGTTTCTCTAGGCTAAGCGCCAAGCAGTTTGCTTTTTCATCATTTTTAGTTGCAATACTAGCAGGGCCTTTAAGGGCCGGAATGTTAAGTTTTTTTGCTTTTGTACTTTTTAACAAGTTGCCATAGTGAACCGTCTTCTGTGTTGACATTGATAAATTTATTTATTATTTCGTCGCTTTTCAATTTATTATTCAATTTTTCAATATCCTTATTCAGTCTATTCATGAATCTCTTGAAGAATGGGTCTCTGGTATTTTGAAAAATTATCCTGGCAATGTTCCTGTCCCTTATTAGGTCGCGCATTTTGGGGTCATTAAAATTTTGACTATTTATAATTGGGGTTGAGGCTAAGTTCTTCGCATTAATTATTTGGGATTCAAACAGTTGAACGTAATGATCTACTTTTTTAGTGCTGGTAAAGTCTTCGATGAGCGGCGTTTCTGATTGGCTGAGAGTCAGCTTGAAGTTATTCCATTTAGTCTTGAATTTTCCGGGAGAGAGTATTTCCATTCGAGTCGATCGCATTTTTGCGAGAGTCATTCGACTGAACCCTAACCTAGCTGACCACGCTGAGTACCGAGAAGGAGAATAGGCCCTAACTCATAATAAAAATATAACTGTTAGGGCCGATGGAGGAAGCAGAGATGGACCCCCCAATTGTAGAGCTGCCTAAGAGCGATAAACTATTACAAGAGAGAATGCGGACAACGCTCCGAGAAATGATGATGACACAGTGTCTCAGAAGCAAGTGGGGCCACCACGCCAAGCCTATAATGGATGAAATGTACCAGAACTTCATGCAAGACTGGGGTAAGTGGCAGAATATTTTGAATGATATTCCGGAAACTGTGTATGATAGAGAATTTTACGAGAGCACAGCGCTCAAGTTTAACAAGCAATTAAAGGAATTAGGATATAGTTTAGAGGGAGAAACCTCAGAGAATAGAGATAATATGGAAATAGTAGCGGAAATTCCAATGAACGAAAAAATGGTGTTAGACGCACTAAATAAAAATTATGAGTCATTAATCGAAGTAGAGAAAAATAAAAATAAAAGTAAAAAACCCAAATCTAGCAATAATAAGGCAGTAACGAGTAATGCTGAACTAAATGCAACCCCCACGGGGGAGGATAGTAACGATGAAATTAATATCGTAAAAGAGATCCAATACATAAGGGAAAAATCAAAAAGTAAAAACAAAAATGTAGACAGCGAAGGGTTTCAGATACCTAAGCGGAAACGCAGTATCAGAAATGAAAAAGAACCTATACCTAACAAAAAAATGGTCACCAACGAACCAGTGACAACCCAAAACAGATACAGTCCATTAGCAAATGATAATAGCAACATAGAATTAGAAACCCAAACAGCCCCCAAAATTCCCCCAATCATGCTAAGAAGAACGATAGAATACAGGGACATAATTAAAAGATTAAATAGTGTGCACAACATAAAATGCAAAGCAAAAGAAGCCGGAGAATTCATTAAATTATTCCCCGAAACATCCGACGATAGTAGGAATTTGACCAAATACCTAGACGAGCAAGGAAAAGAATACTTCGTAATAGCTGACAGGGCGGAAAAATCCATTAAAATCGTAATAAAAGGGCTACCAATTAACTTCGACACGGAGGAAATAAAAACTGAATTAAGCGAAAAAGGATTCAGGGTAGATAAAATTAACCAGTTAAAAAAATTTAAAACAAAAGAACCCCTCCCAATTTACCAAGTGCACCTGCTCAAGACCGAGAATATCCAGGAAATTTATAAATTAGAAACCTTATCATATATAATGATTAAAGTAGAAAAATATGTAACCAAAATAAACCACCAGTGTTACAACTGCCAATTATGGAACCACGGGTCTAACGGGTGTAAACTCAACCCCAGATGCGTCATATGTGCAGGTAGCCACCCAACAAAAGAATGCCTGAACAAAGGGAAAAACGACACAGTAGTTAAGTGGGCAAACTGCGGGGAACCGCACACAGCGAACTATAGAGGATGCCCCAGACACCCCAAGGTAAACAGCAATGCTGTACAACCCGGCAAAAGCTTTGCGGAGGCAATTAGAGGAAAAAAGACCCCACCATCTGTAAGTAGAAACCCCCCAGAAAAGGAGGGAGCCATCACAATAGGAGCGGGAAAAGACGCGCACCCCAACACAATAGAGCAAAACAGAGATAAGAACATGAGTGACAAGGAGGGAACAGGTCTTCCCTCACAAAGTAACATACACGAGGTTCTAGCGTTAGCCGCGGAACTAAATAACATTTTCAAAACCATTAACAATATTCCGGCAACGCTGAAAGCGATGCAAAGTAAAGATAATGTAAGGGAAAAGCTTATGATACTAGCCGAGGCGCTTAGATCCCCCACAACTGAGTAATTATGTAGTTGCCCACGCACCCTACTGAATTAGACAGGACCCGCTGCCACCGAGCCACGACTTCGCCACCTGCCAATGTAAATATTAGGAAATCACTAAACTATCGATTTCTATTGCATTATTAATAAATTAACTAAATAACTTCATTTATCTATTAATTTATTTACTTTTTTTTATTATTTTGAGTGTGAATGTGTGTGTGAAAGAGATGTATGTATGTGTGTGTGCATGTAAATAGGTACAATAACACAATAACAGAATAATCTTTATTTAGGCTTAAATTTACAGTGTTATTTAATTTATTATTCAACTTAGCTGAAGGAGAGATTAAAGGCCCCCGAGCCTCGGCGCTCTCAAAAAACCCCCCACATCATTGGCATTGGAGAGAGTATTTGAAAAAGAAGTTTAAGAGTACAGGGTTATGGTCTGAACTAAGCTCCGGTAGTGAGTAGATTTCATAAGGGTACAGGAAATTTTTCGTTAAAGTTAAATCGAGGGTGTTAGCAGAATTCGTGCCAAATCTGGTAGGAGAAGTGGGTGCTATGATATCTAATTCGGCCTGTTGGGCGAATGATTTAAGGGCCTTGCCTTTTAGGCAGTTGTAATTACATCCCCAGCTAGCGTGGTGAGCATTATAGTCTCCACAAAAAATTAGATTTTGGCCTAATTTCATTAAGTTTTCAATGTCAAAAATATAGTTGTTGTCTGCACTGGGGGGAACATAAATAGAAATTAAAGTTATGGGGTCTTGTTTTTAAGATTAAGATCAATAACGCTAGCTTCTACGTTATGTAGTAAAGGTGGGGTGACCTCATTGTGAGGTAAACCGTTTTTAATGAATATAGCAGTGCCTCCTCTGCTTTGATTAAACCTCTAACTATAGTAAGAATAGTAATTTGTCAGGAATATTTTTCTTTGTGGTCTAAGATGGGTTTCCTGAACTAGGATTATATCTGGGTCATACTTATTTACAAAGTTACGGAAGTCGATTATTTTACTGCTAATGCCATTTGCATTCCAGTACACTATGCGAAGACTATTAAAAGTGAAAGCTGTTACACGCTACAAGCTGCTGGTTTAAATAGTTCATTCATGACAAATTCCATTTCTTGCCAGGGGTCATTGAAGATTTTAGCTTTTCTTAGTGCAGCGAATAGCGTGGGGAAAGATTGTAAGATGGTTTTCATCTCTTTCAGAGCTTCCACGAAGCCTGCAAAATCAGAAGTGCTCTCAGAATTGGGTTTGTTTATATTTTGGTGGACAGGATTGTTTAACAGTGGCTCCACATGTTGTGGGCTTGTTGCGTGAGCTCCTTCACCTGGCGCCCTCTCTTGTTGGCTAGTGTTTTTAAAGAGTCCCGCGTATGTTTGGTTAGGTCTAATGATTGCCTGATTACGAAGAAAGTAATTTTCTCTATTAGTGCGGTGGTAAAAATAAAGTTTATGGTACGGACCCTCGCCAAACTGCGCCAAATTCTACAAAATTCGCCAATTGTCTTCCATCTTGGATTGGTCAAAAATGGATCTATTAAACCACGACCATCGTAAACAATGGTCGATGGTCATGATTAAACCCATGTGGTCCAAAAAAATTTAATTAATAAAATTAAGGAAGAAAAAAAAAAGTCTTTAAAACTGATAATGGTTTTAAGAAGGGTAGAAATTAATACATTTTAATGCAAAATGAGACAAAATTTCATGAAATTCAACGAATTTTCCAGAAGATTTAAAGAATAATTTGTATTAGAACACGGGATAATAACATATCATTAAAAAGCCATTTTTGCTAAAATAATTTGAATTAGAACACGGGATAACTTAATGGAACACAGGATAATAATTCTAATGGGGGCCACCCCTCCAACAATCCGATTAGCAAATATTAGTTAAATAATGTGAATTAGAACACAGGATAAAACTTAATGGAACGCGGGATAAAGAATTTGTATTGGAACACGGGATAACTTAAAGGAACACAGGATAAAGAATTTGTATTAGAATACGGGATAACTTAATGGAACACAGGATAATAATTCTAATGGGGGACAGCCCCCCCAACTCCCCGAATAGCAAATATTACAATATTCAAAGCACAAAAAGAATACATAAAAATGGTCAAGAAATGAACGAAATAACTACCTAGTCATTCCTCGCCAGGCAAATCGCACGTTTACGGCTTGTATATAGGCACGTGGTCAACCGAAGGGAACAGTAACAAAAAAAACGTCTCACTAATGGGGTGCAAAAATGAAAAGAGTGACCCCTGACCCTTCCTAAATAGACCACTTTAGGGTTGTCATAAGATAGCCACCGGTCAAGCAGGGGTTACCATATTTGGTGATGCGTCACCAAGAAAAATTCAAATTTGGCGCCGTACCATAAATTTTACTTTGGCCGTGCGGGCATTTTGGTGTTTGGGGAATAACTTGCACCCTCTGTATGAGGCAATTTGTCCCTTTTCCCCACAATTAAAGAAACCCTTCTCTCCTTCCCCAAAACACTGCTTATTTTATCTCAGCGACAGTCTCCGCCTCCTCTTTTTCAGTGGCTACTGGTCCTCTGTTCCGGCCAATCATGTCCAGCCAAGGGCCCTTTCAGGACGTCAGTCTGTCGCCGGAAGGCGCGCCGAAAAGTCTGGAACATGGGGTCCGCTTGCAATAGGGAAATTCTGCCTCCAGATGTTTGGATGTTCCATTCTCTCTGAAAGCACTATCACTGTCTTCTGAGTGAGGAATTTCCACGTGTGTTCTTTCAGCTACAGATGCTTCAGGTCCCGAAAGGAGTCCATCTGCAACATATGGTTATCCTAAGGTGTCTAGCAAACACAAAGGCAGCACAGCTGGCGGAAATATTTTCTCACTAAATGGAATGTCACAATCCGATTGTGATGAAACATGGTCAGCTTATAATTTACATCTACGGTTCGATGGTTATGGGAATAGAACAATTATATAAAAAATTTTAAATAATTGAATCTCAACGGCATCTATTGACCAAGGATTCATCTCCAAATAACTCGCCGAGGAGATGGAATAGATTCTGTAAAAATGCAAAATCCAAGTTAAAAGTTAATATTTTGAAGCTATAGTAAGCAAATGTCATGCAAATCATTCTCGGAAGTAACCACTTTATGACAGATGAAGCGAGAAAGTTTTGGGGAGACGAACCCTGGTGGTTTTAAATTTCAATAAATTCTAGAGTTTTTCGCAGTAACCACCAAAAATATTTAAGTACAAATCACTTAGCACCACAGTGATATAAATATATTTTCTATGTTTAATCAATTTTGAAAGAAAATATTTTAATTACATTTTCTAACACTAAACTTAAATTCTGAATGAATATGAAACGAGTCACGAGGTACTCTGAACAGTTTCTTTTTATCACAATTCTGAAACAACGCCAAGTTTTACAATTCTAAAAGAACACACGAATCTAATACATAAAAGTGAATATTTCTGAGTTCATATTTTATCTTGTTACGAACCTGTGGTTTTGCTTTCCCGTGCTAATACTGTCATCGTAAGGAAGACAGATTGACAGTAATCTGTATTGGATAGTGAATGGGTGTGACTTCAGAGGTCCCAAGGTTTGGCGACAAAATGGAAAGTACCCGAAACATCGAGAATTTTCCCGATCCGTCCATTAGGAGCCGAGATACATCCAGAACGCTCCTGATTGGTCCAGAAGATATTAGCCCCGCCTACCGCCGGTATATATAAGGCAGGCGACTGCTGTAGGTAGTGCATTTCCATTCGAGAGATTTAGAATAGATTTTTGTGTGCTCCCAACTCGTCCTTATTAGGATTTGTTTTGGAAGGGGGTGATGGAAGGTGGTTCTGATGGAGAGGAGCCGTCTAAACGGCTGTGCAGAGAAGTAAATGAGATGCAAATTGAGGAAATTCCCAATATCCCTGGTAGTTGTAAAAATTGCGAAGGAAAAAAGGACTATGAGATGGAAGTTGAATTCAACCACTATGAACTCGAGTGTCTTAAAAAGAAAGTAGAGCTGATAGAGAGAGAATGCCCCAACCCGCAAGACGGAGCCAGATATTCGAACTACCCAGATACAGTACAACTCATAAAGAATGTAGAAGCAAGAGTGCAGCACCTGAGAGGTTCTATTAAAAAATTTTCTTGTGAATTCCCAGAGAGTTGCGAAATTTTTAAGGCTTGTAATAATTTCCCTAAGCTAAATGACTCTTTCCAAACAGTTAGCAGGAGAAAGGCGGCCAAAAACCCCAGACCCCCACTTTAAATCAGAAACCGATCGAGGTTAAAAATAAGTTTGAGGGCCTTGAAAATGTTAATGAATCTCCTAGAGAGGATAATACCACAGAGGCTAACATCATTAAAATACCCCCAAAAATGCTAAAGTTCGTAAAGGACTACGATAAAGTTATAGAACTTATTAGCACCAAAGCCCACATAACTGAAGCAAAATTAGGGAACGGGTACATTAGACTCTTCACTGACACCGAAGAGAACCACAAACTAATTCAGGATTGCTGTAACCAAAATAATATTGAATATTATGTCATCCCATCGAAAGCTAAGCGTCCTGTAAAGGTTGTAATTAAGGGCCTCCATGTGGAGCATATTACGGATGATATTAAGGAACAACTAGAAAATAAAGGTTTTAGCGTACATAAGGTCATCAGAATGACTCAGGCAAGGACGCACATACCGCTCCCACTGTATTTAATTGAACTGCATAGAACCCCCAATGTAGCCGAAATATACAAACTCGACAAGCTGAGATATCTGAAAATTACTGTCGAGGAATACAGGGGGAGAAACACTATTGCACAATGTTTTAGGTGTAATGGATTTGGCCATAGGGCCGAAAACTGTGGAATGCGGCCGCAATGTTTAAAGTGTGGAAAGGACCATGAGACAAAATACTGTGAAATAAAAGAAAAAATTCAAACACCAAAATGCATTAACTGCCAAAAAGAGGGACACACAGCAGCCTATAGGGGATGTGAGGCCTTCCCTAAACTAACAAATAAACAAACCAATAGACCAAACTTTAATAGCAATAGATTCTTTTTTGATGCAAATAAATCTCTAGTCAGAAACAACACCAGTTACGCTCAACTCTTAGATAACCAAGCAACGCAACAGATGGCGCCACCAGAGATACCGATAAGCCGTGTAAACAAACAAAACACAAGGAACTCAAACAACGCGGTACCAGAGGAAGGAGAGGATATTACCATAATGTTCGACATTATTAATGAAATAAAAAAATCTATTTAGCCAAATCCCTGACATCAAACAACTGGCAAACAAACTCAAAAGTACTAGCGCACCAATAGACAAATTTCAGATTCTGCTCCAAGCTTTCTCGCAAGCCAGTTCAATCACTAACGGGTAACATTCCCTGCTCGCGCACTAAATATTATTTACTGGAACGCAAACGGGACAAAGCAAAGAACTACTGAGCTTAAACTGTTCATAAATAAGCATAACCCCGACATTATTCTAATTCAAGAGACCCACCTGAGACCCGGACAAAAAATTCGTATACCCAATTATGTAGGTTACTATAGTTACCGAGTAGCGACCGAAGGCAATAGAACAGCTGGAGGAACGGCAGTACTAGTCAAAACCCTAATTCCACATCAACCAATTGTTCCCCCCACCCTACAACACGTAGAGGCAACAATAGTCAAATAAAGAAGGACTTAAGGACCATGAACCTTTTAATATAGCATCGATTTACGTCCCACCCAGATCTGATTACAACCTCTTTTTATTCGATATAGAAAATTTAATACAACTGGAATCAAAACAAATACTCTGTGGCGATTTTAACGCACACCACACAACTTGGAATTGCCAGCACAACACCCCTAGAGGAATCACGCTTGGACACTTTATAGATAACGCAGGACTAGAGGTACTGTTCCCTAACGAACCAACCAGAATCGGCCACAGTTCGGCTTCCACCATTGACCTTACAATAGTCAAAAATTTTCTCTACCCATACCACATAGAATCGATACCCGAAATGAGCTCTGACCACAACCCGGTCGCCATTAATTTTTATTTTAAATATACATTACCCAAACAGGAAAACAAAACCAGAACCCACTGGAAAAACTTTAAAAACGACCTAATCAAAACTATATTTAATGTAAATAACGTAAACAATCCGAATGAAATTGACAGACTGACCGAGGAAATAGAAGCTCAAATACGAACAGCTAGAGATAAAAACTCCACTCCACTCAAAGCCCAAAAAACCCACTTTGACCCCGAAATTAAAAAATTAAATAGAGAAAGGAACCATATCAGAAAACTCTATCAACGTAATAGATGCCCAATTTTAAAAAATGAACTAAATCGACTCAAAAAACGGATTAATAAACTAGACGAAAAAATTAGAACTAACGAGCTAACGGAAAAGCTTATTAATCTCAACAACGAGATGGGGATGTTTGGGACTTTGTGAAACCATTTAAAAAGAAATCATACAACATTCCGACCCTTAAAGGTCCAGCCAGTATCGCACAAACCGACCTTGATAAAGCAAATTGCCTGGCAGAGAGTCTGGAGACACAATTTAAATTAAACAACCTAACACACGGAGATACGGAGGCCAAGGTCGGTGAAACTTTAAGTAACTTCCACAACACACAGATGGCGCCACGTGCACATAAACAAACAGACTTTGATCCTATTTTGCCATCTGAAATCATAACGGAAATTAAGAATTTAAAACCTAACAAGGCACCCGGGCACGATAATATTACAAATAAAATAGTTAAAAAACTCCCAGTAAATGTAATTTTAATTTATACTCTATTAATTCAGAAAATTTTGGAGGTAGGACACTTCCCAACACGTTGGAAGACGGCAACGGTGGTCCCAATTTAAAAACCTGGAAAAGATCCCACAAATCCTTCAAGCTACAGACCCATCTCACTATTAACTACTCTAAGCAAAATTGCTGAAAGTGTAATTCTAAGGAGACTAAACAAGCACCTAAATGAAAACAACATCTTGTGTCCTGAACAATTTGGGTTTAGACCTAACCTCTCAACGACACATCAACTCGTCAGAGTCACTGAATACATCACGGAAGGATTTGCAAATAAACAAAAAACAGGAGCCGTCATCCTCGATATCCAGAAAGCATTTGATCGGGTGTGGGTAGAGGGTCTCATTTACAAGTTAATTGTGAATCAGGTACCAGGTTATCTGATCCGTGTCTTGGAATCCTACCTCACCGATCGAACATTTAAAGTTAGAGTGAAACAGACTGTCTCAGACACTAAACCAATAGGAGCAGGAGTTCCGCAATGGTCCAAATTGGCCCGGTACTGTTTACCATTTACATTAACGACATGCCCAAGCAATTTAACACAATGTTATGCTTGTACGCAGACGACACGGCTATACTGGCGAGAAATAAAAACCCCAATTACGTGCATATTGCACTCAACAGACACCTACACAAACTGGAGGATTGGTTTCAGCAATGGAATATTGAAATCAATGCCTCCAAAACCGAAGCGGTCATGTTTCACAAGTCCCAAACACAACCCGACTTCCCTAAATTAATGATTAAAAACAGCCCCATCCCGTGGTCTCAGGAAGCTAAATATCTAGGATTAATTTTAGATCGCAAACTAATTTGAAAAAAAACACTTTAATTATGTCAGGGACAAGTTCCGAGCCCAGACGCGTAAATTTTACCCCCTTATTGGCTGGACCTCAAAATTGCACAGGGACCTGAAAATGCTTATTTTTAACGCCTATTTGCGTCCAGTATTAACCTACGTATGCCCAGTCTGGGGTTATGCCGCAAAGTCAAACATAAAAATTATACAAAGTTTACATAATAATGTTATAAGATCCATATGTCACGCTAGGCGATACATGAGAAACAGAGACATTTTCAAAGCGATAGGATATGATTCCTTCAACGAAACCATTCACCGACTATCAACTAATTTTTACAATAACCTGGACAACCATAAAAACACTGCAATAACCCAAATCAGTAAATACAACCCTAATATTAAAATCAAGAGACCTCGTAATGTCCTACTCCTCAAACAATAACCAAACTGAAACAGCCATGATCTCATGTATCGTCACACCCAACCGCGAGTAAAAGTAATATGATTGGCCCATTAAAAAACAATAGTTCAACAAGCCGCGCAAAATTCAGTTTTTCGCTCTCTCTGGGTATTTCACAACTCCAAGATGGACGAAGGAAGAGCTGCCTACCATTGGAAGATCCCTGCACTCCCCACCCCCATTCCCATAGCTCCTGAACCAATCAACAGACCCCTAGGAGATGCATTCAGCAAGGTCCACTAGTCGAAGCCAGGTTCCTGAAGTGCTAGGGCCGAAGTTAGCCTTGCTCCGCAAGGCGGGTACTTCATAGAAACCTCTCCACTATCTGTAGGTAGTGCATTTTCAAGCTCTGTTAGTCGAAGAGTATGGATGCCAGAACAGCTCTTAGCCAAGTTATACACAGAAAAGCAATCTGTACTGCTTGTGGTAAAAACACCCTGACCATCGTAGGCTACTGTCTAGCCTGCAAAAAACCACTGTCCAAACTCAAGCCCCTTAGAGAAGCCACCGATGCCGAATGGCAATACATTATACTACGACGACTCAACCGAGGAGTTAATAATGGATAATGAAGAAAATTCCATACACTGGGCTGATAGAGAACTCCCCACCATTCCAAATGAAAACAGCACTACAGCCAAACCAACCCCCGATGTTATCATTTCGGTACAAAACCGAAAGTGTGAACCGACAGTGATAGCGCTTTCGGTTCAAAATTTCGGTTATGAAACCTTCAAACCAGTCTCCCCAAGAAAATCAGCAAAAAAGCTCTGCATAGAAAATAGCTTCCAAATCAGTACAGTAAATCCATTTTCTCTCCTCCAAGAAGTAAGCGATAACCCGGAAAAAATCCCAGCAACTATCAGCCTAGTCTTCAAAAAGAATATCATCCTCCGGGAAATCCAAAGAAACCACCGAAAACAAATACCAAAGTGGATACATCCAAATGATACAGAAAAAGACAGACAAGAAATCCTCACCTTCCTCCAATTGAAAAAACAAGATTTTATCCTGAACGAATCCCCCGAAGAGAGACACATCAAAATTGTCATCAGAGTCCACCTTATTAACTGCAATACTGAAGACATCAAAACTGACCTAGACACAAATAACCTCCATATCCAGAGAATCAGCCGAATGAAAAATTTCAGAACCAACTCCCCACTCCCACTATTCCCAGCTGAAGTAAGAAAGATAGGCAGCTACAAAAACATCTACAATATAAATCCTCTCTGTTTCCCGACGGTCAAAATAGAGCCCTACAGAAATAAAAGCACAGCGACAATATGTTACAACTGCTCCGGATTCCACCATTCAGCCAGAAACTGCCGGATCAAACCCCGCTGCATTAAATGCAACGGAGATCACCCCACCCGCGACTGCCAAATAAAGGAGAAATTCCCAAAGCCAGTTTGCATTAATTGTAAAATGACTGGTCACCTAGTTGCATTTAAAGGATGCCCCACCATTCCAAGATTACAAAAAAAAAAAAAAAAAAACCACTGAAATCAACCCAAGTAGATGCTACGCAGATGTAACATGTAAGAAATACGAAACCATCCCTCCTAAAGCCGAAACCAACATCCCCTTCAACCAAGAACCCAGACGCCGACAGCCCCCACAAGCACTTTCAAGACCTGATTCAACAGACCTCTTAGAAATAAAAAGCCACCTCAATGATATTAAAGAAATCAGAGACCTTCTGACTGAATTCCCCAATATTCTCGAAGCCATCAAACAATGCAGAAAAGCTAAAAACAAGCAAGAAAAACTCCTGATAATCATCAACGTTCTCCTCCAAGAAGATCCATTCCAAACAGCCACGCCCTCCCGTAGATCCAAGCTTCTGATTGGACCGCAGTGACATTCTCTTAAATCCAGCTTAAGCCGATGCTCCTGTGTACCCTACTTCATTTCCAGAAATAATAGCGAATAAACAACTCCCCTACATAATTCTTTTTTTCCCCTTTTACAACGTACTTTTATTTTTCTTTTCTTTTTGCTTTGATGTTTACTTAATATATGTCAATCATATTTTCACATTATCATGGATGCATAGAATAAATTCTTTACCTGTAATTCAACATTTCTGCTCAGCATATTTTGTTTGTCACTATCATTTCAGCTGAATGGAAGATGAAAGGCCATCGAGCCTAGGTGCTTCCCAAGAACCTCCTCATCATTGGTCATTGGTCATTTCCAGACCTTCCTCATTCATTACCAAACCACGCCGATCAGTCCTCAAGTTTTTAGTCGATCGGGGATGGCGCCCCAAATATATTCCTTGTGTTCTTGTGTGGTGTGGAGGAGTCGGATCAAGTCGAAGCGGAGCAGAGGAGGAAAGGGAAAAAATATCTGAAGAAGAATCAAGACAGAAGCCGAAGCTGAACGGTACAGTGTTCAAGGAAGAAGACAAGTAGTGTGGCGGAATTTATCGAGAAGACCTAACTAAAGAGGTCTTGAACTGAGGAGTCCTGCACGGAGGACTGCTGTGTGGCCAATTCTGATCAAGCGTGCGTCGTGTGTCGTCGTCGGGAACGGAGCTGTCCCGAACTGAGGAGTAGTCCCGTTGTGCGAAGTAGTGAGTCGACAGCGAAGGCAAGAAGAGACAGAGGAATAGTTTCAGCCTTTCCGGAGAGACCTACGAGGTATAAAGAGAATCTCTTAACTATTCCCTCTCAGGCTGAATCCTGTCCAGCCGCTTTGTGAGCTGTGGATTGTCACTACAGAATTTATGCCTGTGGACTACTGTTGCTACTATGAGATACTATCTGCAGTGCGCTGTCTTGTGTGTTCGTCTCGGCTGTAAATAGTTGTCTCCTGGGCATAGTTGTGTTATAAATATTTTTCGTCTGTGTGCTGTCCTGTCTTCGTCCCGTAAATAAACGTCTGTGTTGTGTCTTCTACTAAAGGACTGATCACTGTGCTCTTCATCTCCTCTCTAACACCATACACACCCACTATATACGAGGAATATAGGAAATCCGTAACAATATGTTATTGTAACGTTCATCCTATTCCGGTAAAGCATTGCCAAATTATGGGTTGATGGCACTTAATACTGATACGGATTTCCCTATATTAATCCGCCGGGTTCGTTCACCTGCATAGTGGTTGTGAGAAGAGAGGAGCGCACAGTGATCAGTCCTTTAGTAGAGGACGCAACACAGGCGTTTATTGACAGACGAGAAGAACACACAGCAGCACACAATAATGACAGTAGCTCACCAGTAGTAACGATATCCGCAGCACTGGCTCGACGCTGCTTTCTCAATAGACTACAACATACACAGCTCCGTTCAACATTCGCTTAGCCTCTTGTCTTCTCCTCTGGAGGACTCGTCATCTAACGTCGATTCCGACTACTCTACTCTCAGCTGGAAACTGTCGCCCTTATATAGTCATAATTGTGCAATTATCGCTTATTTGGTTTGTATCATTCATTAGTCTTCCATAAAGGAAGATACGAAGTTAATATTATTGTGATCTAATTTTTATTAATATAATTATAATAATATTTCGTGTAAACGAACATAATTTCAAAGCCAACAGAAAATGTTTTTCTACCGTGAAAAACGTTTCTATTTCTAATGTATAAACCTAGTTATACTAGCAACTAAAATTGTTTATGCAGGGAAGTAGTAAAACTATATGAACGTAATTGCCCAATGTATGTTGAAGCAATTAACAGAGTAAGTCGGCATCCTTTGCGCTAGAAATCGTCTGTGCGATTTGCGAACTCCCGCTAGTAAACCGTTAAAGCCAATATATAATACTACTTACGCCATCTATTATTGTTAAAACATCAGAAACTTTAATTTATGCAGAGTGAAAATCGCAAACCTCTTGTTTTCGGTAGCGCGCCTTCACAATCTCAGTATGTGATCACCAATAGAATCGCTCCATCCACTTTTTTGACCAATCACAAGCCTAGCTTCGTGCATGATCTAACTACAAATCTCACACTTTTCCCCAAGACTCTACCAAACTCAAGTAATTCCACTCAAGATGCCTTGCTAGTAATTAATCACTATCACGAAGAAAATTTTTGCTCTAAGGACGGATAAGATTATCATCGGACGCTTCATACATAACACATCGTAATACTCGCAGGGAAAAAACGAATGGGTACCTGACGCCGGTTAGCTAAATCTGGCTTTGTTTACTACTTGGCGATAATCTGTTGGCGACCATCCACAGTAGGATAAGAACCCTACATAGTCAATCGTCAAAAATATACCTCTTACCATATGTCTGTTTCTCCATTGCTAATATTGTCCGCCAGAACTCCCAAAGAAGATAAGTTCATAAAATTGTCTGAAATTCTAAATATTCTATAAAGATTAACAATCATACAATTGGCAAACACCTAAACAGATCACATAAACATCCTCTATCAAGTTTAGAATTATAGGTTTAAGTCCGTTTTTGCTTGATGATAATCAATTTCAGTAAACCAAGTTGTTTGAGGTTTTTATTATAAATATTCTTTACAGTTTGAATAAATCATAGGTATGAGTTAACATATCATGTTTTGATATCTCAGAATTTGTTTTGTTTAGATGGAAAAACTTCAAGTAATGTTTGGATTTACCTCAGCATTTTCCCCTCTTAACTTCAAGCTTCATTCTGTACAAAAATCAAAAGTTGTTTAAATTTATTTTATTTAAAATATAAGTAGTAAATGTTTTAAATGTAAAAGTAATATATGTTATAAATCATAATTCTTAGTTCATATTACAATTTTGCTTTTTAGACATTGTAAGATTACATATGTGAGAGCTATTATATTTTCATAATCTTTCTCTTGTATTTACTAACACTTCAAGGCCAATCAATTTTCAAATACCAGAATTTATCTTCATGGTTTTTCCCAACTCGTACACATTTTAATTGAGCAGACATCTTCCAATTTATTCTGGAGAAAGGACACTATAACTGGATGTATAGGAAGTCCTTCGGTCAAAATGCAAATTTAAAAGGCATATTTAAAGGCTTCATTCTCAAATACTTCATGGTTATAAAGTAAATGAACATTAATGCAATAGAATTCTGAAGGCATTTTTTTTTCTCTTTTATATACAAGATATTCTTAACAATTTTCTGCAAAAGGTATTAAAATTATCTATTCATGTGTTCTTTTAATAAATTAATTTTAAAATTAACATTAATTTAGGGGAAAATAATTTTTTTAATTAAATGTCTCGAAAATGGCATGATGTAATAATTTTTGTATGAAAACAAATGGCCACTAAATAATATAGTATTGTAAGTGTTATTTAATTAACTTTATGAAAGTATTCAAAATTTACTATTAAAAAGTGGTATTAACATACAAGAACATAATGTTGTTTTAGTTTGAGATTTTTGAGGTCTCAATATGCATAGGCAACAAACTGATGATTTATTTCTTTTAAAGCACCAATTTCTCACTTTTAGGGTTGTTAGAAAATAATGAAGAAGGTTGTCACACTTAGTGATTTATTGGCATGTGATTTATTATTACGAACATGTCGTGTTTTTTAATACTATTTTCTTTTTATAAATTGCAACAATTCTAGATTTTATTCTAATGTCAATTATCCATTTAAAATCAAATTAATATTTATTTGAACACCAACAATATGTATTATATTTTTTAAAAATGCTTTTCTTTCAGCATCTGTTCTTAATTGTTTTAAAATTTTATTTTATTTTTACTCTGAAATACAGAAACTATTTTTAATATATATTTTTTAGAATTTATATTTAGATCATTGTATTATAATTCATTTTCGTGCATATCTTTCTTTACACTATATCTATCATATCATAATCATGCATACATATAAAAAAATAAAAAAGATATTTGAATTTAGAGAAATGCCATTTGTTTATATATTAGTGAGTCTAATGTATTTAATTTTGAGTTTGCTTAACTGCCACTGTTTTTTCAAAATTTAGAAATGCATCACATTTTAATTGTTAATTATTATTTTTATTAATTATTAATTATATTGTTTATTATTTTTGTTAATTATTATTTATATTGTTTTTATTTCTTTTTACTTTATTGCAGTGTTGGATAAAGAAAAAAAAAAACTTCCCTTATATGTATACTTTTTTATACAATTGCTGAATTTGGGATTTACTTATGCTTTACTTTACTTTACTTTACTTTATTAAAATTTTCTTTTATTATAATAATATTCAATTTTCATGATATGTCCCTCTAACCAACATTTAATAAAGAAAATATTTCGATTGTTTGAAGTAACTGGATTCATTATCCTCTGGAAATATGTCAGGATTTTTAAAAATCTTATTTACTGACCTTTAATTCTTTGTGGCTCAGTGTTCCTCTACATGGAACAAACTTTGCTCACTTCTAAAATCCTTAAATTCAACTAATTGAAAAGAAAAAAAAAATTTAAGATTCACTTGTAACTTTCTCTTTTTAAGAACTGATAGCAATTTAAAATAATCTGATCAATAATTTTTAGCTAAAGCATGTTATGTAGGAGCTATTTTTTTTCAATTAATTTTGTTAATTTTTTTCCAATAAAAAATAATGTTAATCTTATTCCATAAATATTCGTGTTTTACAAGAGTGTAAATACTTTAATTGTAGAGATAAATATATGTGTATATAATACCTTACTTCTTATTTTAAATATAAATCTGGACTTTTTTTTTTTTTTTTTTTTTGCAAAAATAATTGTAGTAGAAAAAGACTCGGAAAAATCAACTAGTTTTTTCCAAAACATCTCAAATGCTTCCAAAATAGGCCCCCCAATGATGTATTTCAGCCTGCTTCCTTGTGGTGCAAATTCATTCATGCTAAATCTGCTTCAAAAGTATAACTTTTTTTTTAAATATAAAATCTGGAGGTTTTCCACATTTCCATGCTTCACTACAATGTTTGCTCTGTTGAACTTTTCAGAGCTCTAGCAATGCAGTTTTCCAGGTCATGGAACAATCCAAAAATCAAAACATCAATTACAATCTTCATAAAATCTGTGCACTCCTATAGAATTAAATATTTTATCCACAGTTATTGATTATTATTTTTTGAGTTGGAAATTTAAAAGTTAGTATGTCACAAAGTATTAAATGAAATATATTTGGCTTGTTTGAATTAACAATATTCTTTTTTTTTCCTTCCAGCAATGTATCTTTCATATCCTTTAGGAAAAATGGTGAAATTTCAGAACTGCCCTATTTGTGAATTTACTTCTTTTAAAAAGACTGATGTCCAAAGACATTCTGGAGAAAAACCTTATCAGTGTTAAATGTGTGAGAAATGCTGTGTTCAGAGGGAACATCTTAAGAGACTTTTAAAATTCATGACATACTTTCTTATTCCGAAAGAAATTAAATGTTTCTCTATTTTATTTATATATAAGAACATTCTTTTAAATAATGAATCATAGGCTATTTTAAAACAAAATTGTAATGAATTGTACTAATAAAATTTGAGAAATTTGTCTTAGCAAGAAGAAATTCACACGAAAAATATTACTACTCACTTGTCATTTAAAAAAAAGAGTAGGAATTCCATACATATAAGTTACAATTCTGTCAAGCTTGGCAAAATAAGTTTGTCGTAGTCAGAATATGGAAGCAAGAAATCAAAAATGTTATGGACTTTATTCTTACTAGAAATGAAGTCCAAATGATCTGCTTAATTTCTTTGCTTAGTGGTGAATCTCATACAGTCATGAACAATTCAAGATGAAGTTCTTTATAAGCATTTCATTTATGATTTTTTATTGTGTGTGGTGAATTCAAAATCATTTGGTTCTTTATTTACTGATGAAACATTTATTATTTCCTTCAGGAAAAATATTCTCTGTTTTTAAAATGTTATCATTTGTATTTCTCTCAGTATCTATTACATAATGCAAATTTGTAATTTTTCATTTTAATCCCACTTTTCCCTTGGATTTTAATCCTGTAAGCTATGGCTAAATTTTAAATAAATATTTTTTCTCTTTGGATTATTTACTTTTATATTGAGACTATTGATTAATTTTTAAATGAATTATCTAAGAATATATATATATATATATATATATATATATATATATATATATATATATTCTTCTGATTTAAATTGTAATATTTATTTACAAGAGGCTTTTGACTCTTTAAGATAGGTTTATTATTATTATTATTATTATTTGGCTTTTTTAAAAGGAAATAAGTAATTTAAAATAATTTCCAATTTTAGACCTAGTCACAATAATTTTAAATTTCTGTAGACATGCTTTTGTTGAAATACTTTGTAATATACTCATATTAATATTAGCAACTGGCTTAAAATTGTTTCAAAAATTACAAATTTATTTTTAAAAATATACAAACATATAAAAATGCTATAATTACAAATATATAAAAGTGTTTAGCATTTTATATAATCATGTATATTTTGTTAAATGGTTTTTTTAAAGTGTTTTTATTTTTTCAGGAAATGATCTTGAAGCCCTGCATCTTTTAAGGTGAAGTTGAAAAAGTCAACTTATTAATAACATATAAAAGTAAATTCAGTACAAAAAGTAGTTAATATGAATATTTATTATAGCTTATTATATATATTCGAATATAAATTATTGTATTTTGTTAAACTAATATTTTCTGTATGTGTGTTATTTTCTGTCGCTTCTATAATATATATTAATTTTTTCAAAATTTAAAATATGATGAAAATTTTACTATCCTCTACATTTTTGTGTATATGCAATGAAAATGCCACTTTAATTCATTATGAAGCTGTAATATTTGGTTTTTATGTTTATGAAGTTTTTTCAGAGTTATATTAATTTGATTTTGAAGGAATGAAAAAAATTAGTCCTCAGTTGAAACTCCATTGCTTTATCAGTTTCATTTTATTGAAGATTTGTTCTATAAATTAAATTTAAGTATTAAAAATATCCAACTTGCATTTAATGTTGAACTTTCATTTTAATTTGTTTCCGATGGAACTACATTTGAGTGCCTTTAATTTAGTTAGCAATCATTTAAGATTATTAGCAATCTTAATTGGTATTATTATTGGAAAAAGCTTTCCTATCTGTCATTTGCATTAGAAAACTTTTCCATCATATTGAAAAATGAAAACCAAGCATTAATTAATTACATTTAAACAAAATGCTAAAAGCTATAAAAATATTGTTGAAATATTTGAAAGCAAGACAGGTTTTACTTACCAGCATTGAAGAATCTTAATGAAAAACACCTATGAAAATTTTCATGATCTTAATATTTTTCTGTTGCTTTATTGACGCTAGATTCCATTAGACCAAATACCAGTTGAATAGAACGTGCAGTGTTAAACATAAATATTATTTTGAACCTGTTTATATCTACCAGTCTTGTTTCTCATTTATGTATAAATTTTAAAAATATTGCTAAGTTTTATATTCATTACTGTCTATTTTCCTATTGTAGATTCATCTCGAGTTGCTAAAATCTCAGAATTTCTTCTCTTTCACTGGAAAACACACCTGTGTGATGTTTGTGATTAATCTACTTTCAAAACCACAGACCTGGAAAGAGGCATGTTACACAACTCTGGAGAAAACTCAAACGAATATCTTATTTCTAAAAAGTGTTTTACAGAGAAAGCAAGTTTAATAAGAGTTAATTTTTTGAGTCACACTGAAGAAAAAACTTTTTGAATATTTCATTTTTGGGAAATTCTTCTGAATCAAGTCAGTCCTTTAAAAAAAAACATGCAACCAAATTATATGCTCAACATTTATAAGGAATTACAGATCATTTGATTGTTTAATTAGCTATTGTTTGTACATTTTGCTCACAATGACATGAAGGATAAAGAACTTGGAAATCTATAAATAGATTTTTAATTAATTGTATGTATAATTTTAATCCTTTGACAAGTCTGAAAACTTACTAAGAATATGTCTTTAAACTTACTTTATTTGCTTGATATTAGTAAAGGAATTTTTTGCTATTGATTTTTTACATACTTTCTGATTTACTTGTTCTTTAAAATGTTTAAGCCTTGGAATTGTATACTTTTGTGTTCTTATTAACAATGCATTACTTTAATATTTTTAATATATAATTTTCAGTTGATTGATTAATTTTATGAAAAGCAATACTCATAGTAACACCTCATAATAAATATGAGAAAAACCAAGTTTGTGTTTCCATAATAATAATAAGTTGTAAATTAAAAGTTTTTGTTATAGTTTAAAAGCTGACTAATTAATAGTTCACAGTGTTGATTTTTTTAAATTTTAATAATAGATAATTATATCTGGTTATATTTAATTCTATTTAAATTTTTCCGATAAATTTTGATGTTACAATTTGTGATTTTTCACATAATTTCTGATTTACTAGTTTTTTGAAATGCTTAAGCCTTTCAATTGTATACTTTTGTGTTCTTATTAACAATGCATTACTTTAATATTTTTAAAATGTAATTTTCAGTTAATTGATTATTTTTATGAAAAGTAATACTCAGAGTTACACATAATAAATATGAGAACAATCAATTTTGTAATTCCATAATAATAATAAGTTGTAAATTAAAAGCTTTTGTTGTAGTTTGATGGTTTAAAAGTTGGCTAATTAAGAGTTTACAATGTAGACTTTTAAAATTGTAATTATATATAATTAAATCTGGTTGTATTTAACTTCATTTAAATCTTTCTGATAAATTCCGATGTTAGAATTGTCATTCTTGGAAGCAATATTATTTTGATTGCCATGTTTATGATTTGTTTGTTCGTAGAGTATATGAATGTTTCTATTGGGTAATAATCCTGTAATGTCATTGTTCTAATAAAAGCACAAGCATCTTTCTTTTTCAACTACCATCTAATTTCTAAATTATTCTAACTTCACTTTTTTGCTCAACTTGTAAACTGCATAGATAATTAATAGAATCCTTCTTTATTAGCTTTTGCTAATGGCAGAAAATTTTATGCTTTTATTTGTGCATATATGACGCCATAGACTTATTCTCCATACTTACTTAATGCACCAATGAAATCATATTTATGAAAATTTAATATAAATAAATTTAATCTATACTAATATTATAAATGTGAAAGTTTGGGTAGATGGATGGATGGTTGTTGCTCTGAACGGAATGGAATGACATTTAGCTCAAAGATAGTTTTTAGTCAGGAATAGAACATAGGCTACTTTTTATTCAGGTTCATTGAGGGGTCCTTTCTTGAAAATAATTTTGCTTGACTTGCTTTATAAGTTTTGTTATTAAATAAAAAAAAAATCTATAAATATAAATAAATATAAATATAAATAAATATCAATATGTTAGAATGCTTATTTTATCTCCTTCAATGTATTTTGATAAAATCTAAAATGAGTATGAGCATTGTAATTTAAAGTTCAAAACTTTTTTTTGTGTGTGTTTGTACGGCAAACATATGATAAATAAATAGAAATTGAATGGAATCTATTTTTTATTTTAATCAGTAACTTTAAATTTGATGTTTGTGAATTGCCAATGTATTGTTTTTTAAGGATTTACTTAAGTGTTAAATTGCATCTTTATTAATAGTAGTATTTTCATTTTATTTTAATTATTTATAAAACTATTAGTTACATATGTGATCAATATAATTGTATTATTTTCTGTATATACGGGCTTAATTCATTGTAATTTTCACCATGTAGTATATCTTATATCAGAGCCGGCCTTCTCTATGAAAGGGCCCTGATGCAAAAAGCCTTTTAGGGCCCTAAATTTTTAGCAAAGTGACAAACAAAGACAAAAAAAAATCGAACATTTGTATGCGTGATTTGCACATTTATTTATTTATTGTTTTTGCTATTAATTATTCCAGGAAAATTTAAAAATTTCCAATTTCTTTTTCGATACTTAGTATAGCAAGAGTGTTTAAGCATTTCCCCCATATGCTTCACCGAAGACAATCCTTTATTTAATTTTAATGTGCTGAAAGAGAGGTCAGCATTTGTTATAGAATCTGACAAATGTAAAGAAAAATTGTAACTCAGTTAATACATTTAGAAATAATTCATTATAGTTATAAATTAGTATATGTTGCAATGTGTGTGTTGAGCCTTATTTACATAGTTGATCGCTTAATTTATCGTCGTTTTAAGGCCTTATCACACGGCAAAATATCTTCGGCACTTTTCGTCAGCAAACGACATGGAAAGTGACGTCACTTCAAACTTTCACATGATTGGTTAAATTTCGTTTGCGGACAATATTTCGACAACATTTTCGAACTGGTTCGAAAGAGTTGCCGATTATGAAACTTGTTCGACCGGTTTTTGAGGGTAGAAACGGAAAAATGCTGGCAAAATTTCACCGTGTGATAAGGCCTTTACTTTTTGTTTGAAGAACTTAATATAAACATATCTAAACAGATGCTTACATAACAAAATAAAGCATTAGATATAGACAAAAGTAGATAGCCGATGATTTCCAAGTCCATCTGAACTCATCCTCGACTACTGGGCGCCGGGCACGCCGCTCTGTCTGAACATGTCTGGAGGAGATTTTCTTATTAATGAATGAACTTTTCCTACCTTTTTTTTAATAGATATCACTGCGATCTTTGCCTCATAAAGGCCTCAGTCGATGCTCAGCCAGCCACATGGAAACAAGCTTGTAGACTTTGTAGTATGTGTTACATTATCATTGTTCAGAACACTTTTTTAATTTTTAATCACAGTGGTGCCCCCTCAGCCTATGCACCCAGGCACCGCGATTGAGCCTGCCCCCCACTGTGTTTAAGAATTAAAACAGTGTTCTAAACAATAATAATGTTACTCATACTACAAAGTCTACAAGCTTGTTTCCATTTGGCTGGCTGGAGCATCGACTGACTCCTTTATGAGGCAAAGATTGCAGTGATATCTATGAAAAGGCGGGAAAAGTACATAAGATCTCTGTGATATCTGTAAGAAGGCGGGAAAAGTTCATAAGATTGCTGTGATATCTGTAAGAAGGCGGGAAAAGTTCATAAGATTGCTGTGATATCTATAGAAAGGCGGGGGAAAATTCATAAGAATGCTGTGATATCTGTAAAAAGGCGGGGAAAATTAATAAGTTCGCAGTAATATCTGTAAGAAGACCGGAATTGTTCATTTATGAATAAGGAAATCCCCATCAGACATGTTTCAATCCTTTACATAGCCTGTGACTAAATATAATAAATGCTGAACCCTTTTTTAGCAAATTAAAATTAAATAAAGGATTATCTTGGGTCAAGCATATGGGTATAATGCTTTCACGCTTTTACTAAACTATCGAAAGAAAAAAATGAACAATGTCTTGTATATATATATATATATATATATATGTTAAGTATATATAAAAGAGAATATTATATATACTTGTAGTATTAGTATACTATACTTGCAATATACGTATATGATATATACTTATGTTATCTTGTATATACATATATATGTCTTGCTGTATGTTGTCTTGTATATGTATATGTTTTCCCAAAATTTAGATAGATTGCAAGTGACTATTACTCTTTTTATTATTTTTCTATTTACTATTACTATTTTTATTGTAATTTTTCTGTAGCGATTAATAGCAGAAACAAAATAACGCCCATTATATATATAAACAAATACTTGTTTTATTTTATTTTGCTAACAATTCAAGACCTGGGTATTCTTATATTTTCCTTGAATTGGAAAATGCTGATATAATTTTCTGCTTTATTTTTCAGTACCTGCTTTTTCAAGCACCTATTATCAGTGGAATGATTTTAAAAGCCCCAGAAAAGTACACAAATGTAATGTTTGCTCCTATATGACTTTATATACAACTTCCCTGCAGAAACATTTGTTGAAGCACACAGGTGAGAAACCTTATCAATGCAGTATCTGCAAAATGCGTTTCACAACAAAATCGAATCTAAAAACTCATTTAATAACACATACAGGACTCAAGCCGTACCCGTGTGCTACCTGCGGGAAATCCTTCAGACAGAAATCCCACCTCAAAGCTCATTCTGTGACGCATATAAAAGATGATTTATGGCCATTTGAAAGAAAGACCTCGTGATGCATGTGAGATATTATAGCACCATATCAAAAAAAAAAAAACAATTTTAGTGTTCAAAAAATATAGATGATCATGTTTTAAAACCCCTTTATTTCGATTAATGTGATAGAACTTATAAAGAATTTGTATGATGGTATGTATTTTCAGTATTATAGAAGTTATGAAATGAAAAACATGAAATTTCTGCATATTACTTTAAGGCTGTTTACTATTTTTATGTATATATGAATTCAAAACTATTTTTGAATATAAGAATTCTTTAATTTTTGTTTTAAAAATCTAAAACATATAGTTCTATAAAGTTCAAACATTAAATGAGTTTTTAAAAACCCTTATTTTGATTAATGTGATAGAACTTATAAAGAATTTGTATGATGGTATATATTTTCAGTATTCTAGAAATTTTGAAATGAAAAACATGAAATGTTTGCATATTTCTTTGAGGCTGTGAAATATTTTTATGTATGTTTGAATTCAAAACTATTTTTGAATATAAGAATTTTTAAATTTTTGTTTTAAGAATCTAAAACATATAGCTTCAAAAAGTTCAAATTTAAAAAAAAATTATATGGCTGGAATTTTAATTTTAATGTTGAATTCTTTCTATAACCTTATAAATAATTTTCAATAAATAAAATAAATTATGTAAATACTCTATTTTTTATTCAGATTCCTTTGAGACTTTTAGACATGTATGTTGTCTTGTGTATATATATATATATATATATATATATATATATATATATGGTTTCCCAAAATTTCGATAGATTACAAATGACTATTACTCTTTTTACTATTTTTCTATTTTTTCAAAAGTACATTTTTGATATCTTACAAAAAAAGTAGATTTGTGCATATATTTGCAAAATATTTGCACTGATTTTCATAAGAAACATCTTTTTATCTTTCCCACATTCCATATTGTTCGTGTCCAAAAAATAATAAATTTTTACTGTGCAGATG
The DNA here is from genome assembly GCA_026543055.1 of Argiope trifasciata. Classification (NCBI taxonomy): domain Eukaryota; kingdom Metazoa; phylum Arthropoda; class Arachnida; order Araneae; family Araneidae; genus Argiope; species Argiope trifasciata. The sequence continues at coordinate 152,349 of JAPMOQ010013942.1, forward strand.
TGTTTATTCATCTCAGATTCAAAATACATCCTAATTCGTGCCATTCTAGTGAAGTGTGCATTTTATTCATGTTCTACAATCAAAAATGAAGTATACTCTATTTTTTCCAAAATTAAATCTCAGAGAGAGTAAAACTCAAGATCCTTGTAAAAAAAGACTCAAATATTTACATACTTTTGACGGTCAATAAAGGAAACAATACATTTTTTTTTACAAAGAATTAAAAAAAATTAACATTGAAAGGAAGAATTAGTCTGAATTAAAAAAAAAGAAAGAAAGAAACTAAATAATGCTTAATTTCCTTTCATTAAATGTAAAAAATGAATTATTATGAATTATTTTGAAATCATATTAGAGAAATTGTGCTTCTCCCCCCCCCCCCTGTTTGATTTATTTTGCCCTTCTTTCACATATTACCACACCTCTGAGGCTCCATATATCTTCACATTCTTTAAGGGGAAAATAGTTGCCATGTCACAATAATAATATAGGAGCACTCTATTCTAAAAAAATTATTATCAATTATTTTTCAAAAATAATTGATAAGAATCAATTATTTTTCTAAAAATCTCTTTAATGCATGGCTTAAAACTTTCTTTTATAAAATTCAAATTATAAAAATCATTAGCCATAGTATTTTGAATGAAGTAATATCCATTTAATTTACTCATTACCAAATTATCCAACTCAATTCAATTTTTAAAGTTACTTTGTCAATTTCCTTTCAAACCCAGATTATCATTTGTAGTGTGTTTGCATTTATATTCTGTAAAACTTTGGCGATGCTGTTATGGTTACTAGATAACCATTTAAAAAAATATATTATTAAATAATAACATATAAAAGATATGATTATATTATTTTGATGGAAAAAGTATAGCTGTACACTTGTAAAGATGGAAGTTCTATGTTGAAATCATAGAACTTCCCATATTGAATGATGATATTTTGTTGTAAATTATTATCTGTTTATACAATAATTGGTATTCAAAGTATGTATACATATTTCTTCATAATATACCTTATTTCATTCTATTGAGATTTCTTTTTAAAAGTTATGCTCTTTGTAATTTTTTTAAAACAGTATAAATTTTCAACTGAAAAGTAAAAATATAGAACTTCTCTGCCAATATGAAAAATGCAAGCTTTTATGTTTAAAGATATGTAAATAATAAGTGACAAGTGAATAAAAAATAATCATTTTGAAAACATTATGTATATATATATATTTAACAAATGACAACTTTTTCAATAAATTAATTGTGCTACATATTTGTATATCTATTCATATAAAAGTAAAGGAATCTAGAATTCCATGCTGTGTGTAAATATTGGTAAATGAAATATTGACATTAAATGAAAAATACTGAAGTAGCTTTACTTAAATCTGTTACCAGATTAGGTCATGTTGGGACTCCTAATAATATAGATTTTGGAAATATTCTTATGCTCCTCAGCTTCCATTATCAAATTTTTTTTAATCTTATAAAGTTATAACAGTTTTTAAACAATCACTATTATTACTAAATGAGATAGTACAAATCTTTAAATTTTAAATCCCCTTGAATCCAATGCTTAAATATAAAAAAAAAATTATTTAAAATTAATTTTCAACAAAACAATGAAATTTTTTTTTATTGCAATCTAAATGTTCTAATGAACTATTAACATATAATTCAATCCTCCAACTGCATAGAAGAACAGCATTGATCTGCAAATGAGTTTGAAAGAAAAGAAAAAATAGTGTTTTGAAATTTAAACAATTCTTGATTGAAGTAAATATGAATATATAAGTTTTCAGTTGGATAAAAGCATAAAATTAATTTACCTTAATATACTGCAAAATAAATCTTGAGGCATCAAGTTCTACCTTTTTTTTTTTTTTTTTTGCCTGCTTGAAAATTCAGCCGAGTTTAGTATCTTGCACACATTTTCTGTAAGTAATTTTCGATCATGATTAATTATCATTGCAGTTACTGAGAAAATCTACTATTTACTTGTGAAAAGTGTTAAATGGGAAGTGACTAATTTATTTACTTTTGTTAAATAATGGACTAAAAATTTATTATTGAATTATAATGAAATATTTTACATAATTTTAAATTTCTAGTGTTTTTAACTTCTTATTTATGTAGGAAATAAAAAAAAAAATGTGATTATTTAACATTATTTTAATGTTCTCAGATATAAGCATGGTGTAATATCAATTACTGTGTGGCTGTATATTATTTGATGTTATCAAATTAAAAATTTTAAATTTGAACAAGCACCAAGATTATTTTCTTCACTAAATCTCAAATGCTTCTATATTAAGCTTATCCATACATTTTTTTTGTGTGTGTGTTTCTAAATACAAAATTCTAATTTTAATTTGGGAAAAAGAGTACTTTTTATAGAACACTCTTTATTTTGTCAGAATTACAAAATGAGGGTATGTGAAAAATGTATTTTATGTATAAAAACATAAACTTATGCAGAAAATGTCTCTATGTATTAAAAAATTATTTTGTTTTAAACACTCAAAACAAGAGACTGTGGGATAAATAATTAAATTTGGTAATTTCAAACATAGAAAGATTTGTTTAACATAATAAATGTTGCTTGCATTAAAGATTTTAGTTCATTAAAGGATGTTCTTTCTGTTTATATTTCTTCTGGCTAAGAGCATCATGATATATATATATCATGTATATATATATATATATATATATATATGTACAAACACACACACACATGTATATATCATTTTAAATTGAGAATAGGAATGTTTCAACTAACATTTATTTTTTATAGATAAGATTCAGTAATATTTTAGTATTTTGAAAATATTATCTTTTTGCTAGTTGAAAGTGCATTTAATTATTATAAAATCGAATGTCATTTGCATTTTATTTGATAATTTCAAGATTTTTAATGATTTGATATATATATATACACACACACATAAATACATTTATTTATTTATTTCAATACAAATTATTAATTAATAGATATAAGTTGTCTGTAGATTTCTCATTTTTTAAAATAAAAATAATTGAAAATATAGGTAATATAAGTAATTCTTAGTAAGTGTATTTCTGTGTTTTACAATAAATTATTTTCTTTTTCATTTTAACTTAAACTGTAATAAATATGATAATCATGGATGAATTATGCAAAATATTTCACATCTGTAAAACTATATTAAAAATTGTTATTTTTAACTTTTTTATATAATGAATATTTGATTAACAACAAAATTATAATTCTAAAAAAATATGTTTGGTGCTTTTTAAATTTTTTAATGCATTTTCGTGTTTAAAAGATAAAGCAAAATAAAATATAACTTTGTAAAATTATATAAAATGTGTTATTGCTTATCAGAAGAGATAATCAATGTTAAATATGAAGTATTACTTTCAAACATCTGTCTTTAGATTTGGATAATGTGAGGCTTGATATGAGGCTTCTGGCTTTTACTATGTAAAAAGTGGAAATTATTTAACACACACAGACACACACACACACACAC